>JABVXU010000019.1:0-397635 GCA_013365365.1 Cruorifilaria tuberocauda | reverse complement strand
GCATTTGCTTTCGCAATCGTAGCGGTATTTTCCGTTACTGAAAGAGCAGTTTGCCATTTTACAACTATTCAATCTTCAATGACAAAGTTACTGATTTATTTTGTCAGAAGCAGTGTATCTACTTTTTATTGCTTGTGAATAGTGACTTTCTGTAGTGAATAGTAACAAATGTTGATATCATTTTATATCGGATGGTGGCAAAGATATGGTACAATTGTATTTTAAAAGTCAATCTTCATTGATTACTGTAATTGTTCAAATTTTTATGTTTTGAAGTTTTTGTTGATCGCTAAGTATGAAAATACATTTAAAAATGAGGTGTAGATTTGCTATAGAACCAAAATTATAAATTTTCTGAATGAAAGCAAGAAATATTTCATCTCGTTCAGTACGGCTTATAAATATACCCATATTATATGTGCATTCATCATCACCAAACTTTTTAGACTTTCATCCTTTTTCTTAGTTGAAGTGACGATTATAATGTCTTTTCTATCATATCTTATTTAAAGTTTATTAAGTGAAATTTTCTGGTTAATAATGCTTTTCTATCATTAATAAATTGCAGTCATAAAAAGGAAGTTAACAATAAACATTTGTAAGGACTTCAATGAATTATAAAAATCGAAAAGACGGGAATATTTGATATTTTCATCAAGTTTAATATTTTTAGATCGAAAAGCAATATGGTTTTGAATTTCTAGTTCGGTTGCAAAAGAAGCTGATGACATTGAAAGATCCGGATAAAATGTTGGCAGTTGTAAATACTCTATTAACGCCTACATCATCCTGTCCCAGTTTGCCATCGGGTTTGTTGTTTACCGACAACAATCTGTTGTCGTTCGATATTTGCAAGTTGAATTCGTCGGTCATCGATAAATTATGTGAAATTTGTTTCGGAAGTACTCCTTAAATGTATGATTTAGCTGAAATTTGAATCAAGCTCTTTAGATCCAAAGTAGAAATTGATCAAACAAAATAGTTTTTCTGCTTAATTCCATTGTATGACTTCTTTCACGTTGTGCTTTTGGCTGTTTTTATTTTTACAGTTATGTGCATTTTATTCCCTTGTAGCTTTTATATAGTGATTTTTTGAGGACGTTATTTTCTTTTATATTTTTTTAAATAGATTATCTTTAATATTTTGTTATCTTTTTCAATATACGTTTGTACAGTATTTTACTCAGTTAAATGAGGGTTTGTTACTATTTTGCGAATTTTTAAGCATTTGCACTAATTATCATATCATTCTCGCGTTTTTCCTTCCTTCTGTTTGGATATTAATTTTCTTTTATTGTAATTTAATTCTAATATTCTCAGTTAAGTTCCAGTTAATTATTTCTGGCTGAGATGCCAAATTTGTCCAAATATCCATCAGTGTACCTTTCAGCATCATACATCGAACAGGACGAGTTCTTATTCTTTAGTTCCATATCGATAGCGACCTCTGAAATAACAGATACGTTGTACTTTAATTGTTTTCTGGAGAGAAAATATTACTTTCTTAATTTGCTGAAGTATATTATTTAAAACTTTCGTGATTTACACTGAACTTTTTCAAAGCATCATGTTGAGAGTATGAATTTTTTTGATTCGATAATAATTTAAAATAGTAGAGGAATTTAGTTTTTGGATTTTCAAACTCATCCATTGCATTATTTTTAGCAAGAAAAAAAAAACACTTCTATTATATTTATAAAATATGTACCGTTGCCACACTTTTATGGCATTTTTATTGTTTGTACATAATGTATACCTTTAATGATGTAATATGATATTTTTGAATATACTCATTACTGTGTGTCCTTTATTAATTTCTTTATTTTATAACCATATTCAAAGATATTTAATCTCAATAATGGTCTAAATCCAATTTAATTTAAAAGTAACATTTGATGTTTTAAAATTGTTTAAATTAGAATTTTCTGTTAACAGCAATTAAGCTGAAGAGCAAATATTAAGATGAGAAAGAGCAAAACAAGATGAAAATGAAGTTATTGAAAGTGTTGAAATTTGTGCATATTTTAGTGAGCTTCCCTCGTCTCATTTCATTTTATTGAATAAATTTGCAATAAAACTTGGTTTTCAACTAATCATTTTAAATCAAATTTAAGAATTTCTTCGTATATTGAGTTTAACAGTTCTCTTTAATGTGTGCTCGAGTTTTCTACTGAAGTGAAAATATAAAATGATTGCTAGCATGTTACACTAAGGAGAATTATCTGGTCTTTTAATTAGGGGATTGCTACATCAGGGGGCAGATGTTAACTGATTTGTTATCATTGCAAATCATTCCATTCTGCATAAAGCTTTGTTTTTTTGATATAAGATATTGTTTTAAATGCAGTAAATTTCATATATTTCGGTGTTACTGAATGTTATTAGCACTTATCAGTGATATCAAAATCAATGTGATTCATTTTATTACACTATTTCTTACGTGTGATATTAATTGGAATGGTAATAAAAATTTTTTCTCGGGATTGATGCATATTACCAATGTTTATGAGAGAAATTATGAAGATTTCGATAATTAAAGTTGTATTTTATTACGGGAACTTGGAATCAAAAAATTCATAGGAAGATTTATTAAACTTAATGGTATGGGTGAGTCTTTCCACGTCTGAGAGATAATAAAATTTTGCTTGAATCTCTATAAATTATTCTAAAAAAATTGTTCCGCTGACAGTGAAATCATCCGGTGATTCTTTCAGTCACGGTAACTGCACAATTTTCATTTTAGCAGAAGGAACTTTCTGGAGCAGAAATATGACATATAAAGAGTCGATAAAAATAAGCGAATCCTCATGATTTCTGAAATATTCAAGTATTTTATGCACGTATTTATATATATTTCGAGGTATGTGGATATTATAGGTACTTATGATCGAAGGCCAAATAATGCAAATGGAAGACATATTCTAGGACAATACTTAGCATTTCCTTGGCGATGTTCCACTTCATAAGGTAATGCGTACTTTTTCCTATATTTTTTATTGATTTTGCTTTCATGCCATTATGGTAAATATATGGATTACATGAATGAATAAATTCTAAGAACAAGTCCGCAAATTAAATTTTATCCTTTACTTTATTTTTTTATTTGAGGTTGAAATAGAAAAGATAAAAGTATTGGAATTATTGAAGAATGTATAAATGAAATAATGAATAGAAATAACTTATATTTCATAGGCGAGTAGATTTATCGATTAATTTAATTGAAGTTTCATTATTAAATATGATTGTTACTATAGTTTGGTCCTTAAAAGGATTTCTTTTACCAGAATTACTTTAATTGGTTACTATTTTAATTTAATCGGTTATTTTATTGGCTTTCATCATATCTTATTGATTAATCATATTAAAAACATTTGTTGATAACAAATTATTCAATGCGTAATATCTGAAAAGTTTTTGATGTTTTATTTTCGTATTTGAACTATTTATCTGCTATTTCTAGCTTGGAATATCAATATTAATGATAATAATTACTATTATTATTAAAAATGATATTTATCAAGTTGTTTCGATTGGGATATATAATACAGTTTTGATTTACTTTATCAAACGAAAAATATTTCGCCTTCATATTTTGCTATTCACTTCACTTATCTTGTTTACAATTTCGGTTTCAACTTAAATTATTTTCTTTGCTATTGCATTTGTTCAGTATTATTGTTGCATTTCCTACACTTTCAATATCTAACAACGAAATATCCATTTTGCATAATAATTTCCTTTATTTTGCTCTTTTGCTATTCCATAACATTCATAGACTAGCGAATTGGTCCAATTTCTATTTTAGATATTCAATTTGAAATAATTAATTATTAAATGTACGGTTTGGGATAATTTTAATTTATTTTCATTTGAAAAAAATTTTGTTGTAAGATATGATTATTTTGCTTTCATACAATACAGTTTATTGTATCTAAAAAAGCTTCCTAAATTAACGAAATATTTATATAATTTTATTTTATTTTTTAAAATTGCATGATTATTTCAATTATTCGTATCGCTTACATGGTGATTAGTGATTGCGATGAAGAATGTGATCTGAATTATAGTATGAATTTGAAAATGTTAGCAATTTTTCAAATTTTCTCCGAGTAAATTTGATTTCAAGGAAATATTCTGGCAAGAAAGGAAAAAATTATTCTGGCTTCCTATATTTCGCCGAAAATTTTCTATATTTTGATGGCGAAGTCAAATGATGATATCATTTCACCACGTCTACAACATGGCATTCTGGCATCAGCGTTAGCTGATTTACAAAAATATGGTCACGATAGTAGTAATGGTAGAAAGCAAATAACTCCTCGATTTACATCTCTTTACAATTCTCCTTTATCAACTTATCGTGGTATAATAGGTACAGCTTTACGAAACGAAATTTCAACCATTGAAAATGGTTATATTCCATCACAATCTGAAGAGCAATTGTCTGAAAAATCATTCCCAAAAAGGCCTATTTCATTAAATGGCCATAAATCTTTAACAAGTTCAATGGATACCAATTATTCCGTTTTGCAGTCTGCACGATATACCAGACAACAGAAAGGAAATAAAAGAGGGATGATCAGTAGATGGTTGCAGGACATAGCCGAATCAACGCCTGATTTAAGTAGAAAACAAATTACAGTTAGTCCACGTACCGGAATACTTGGATTACTTCTGAAGAAGAAAGCGAAATTTCAGTACGAACAAACTTCAGATAATACTCTTTCATCTAGTCCAGATCCTACAACCAGTGAAACAAATTCAGTCACTAAAGAATCTCGTATTTCACAGAAAAATCGCTCGTTATTAAGTTTGAAAAATGCGGAAAGAAGTCATGATAAACATTTATCATTGGAAGATCTTGATCGTACTTCCATTAATCCATCCGCAGAATCATCTCAAAGCATACTCTCGAGAAGAGATGGCTTGGTAAAAGATCGTAGCTCGGATTTTGCAAAATGGTCGACTCATCGTAGCCCATCAAAAGAATCAAAAAGTTCGATTACAAGACTGATCGATGGAGATGGATATGACGATAAAAGTATATCAGTTAAAGTATGTTTGGAGCTGGATTTTATAATACATTCTTTCGATTTGTTCAATTAATTAGTTTTCAATTAATTAATTAAGAAATTTTACTGTTCAATTAATTAGTTTCAGATTATTTAAATTCTCGAGATTTCAGCTTTTATTACACGCAATGAAGTGTGAATGGTCGGATGTTGAGGGAATTTTAAGCAGCCAAGAAAATCTTGATCTGACGATTGAAGATCCAGTAAGCTAAATTTGTGCCAAACACATACAGTATAAATAAAACTTTAGCAATTCCTAATGTAAATTAACAGTAGAAGTCAAATAAAAACTAGCATTATTTAATTTATTTTAAACTTATCACTTATGATTTACTTCTATAAAAAAACAAATTCCTGATTCAAATATTTTTTTATATTCAATTTCATCTTTTTTCGACAAACATATTATAAATTATTCGAACCATAATATTCCTCCACCTTTACCTTTCTTTCATTTCTGAATTCCTCACTTTCAAAAATTCATTTCGAGGAAAGCATTTTTTTAGTATTTTTCTGCCCAAGTTATACTATTGATAGCTTGCGACTGCTTTATTACCGCCCACTTTTTTCCCTGTTTGCTATATGATTTATCTCTGGGAATAAGCACTTACTCATTTCCAGGAAGAAATCTATATTCACTTTTGGGGATGGAAAGAATGACAGTAATCTGAATTGCTGAAATTTTCTAACTTTCTAACATTTCATGAAAATGGGAAGAAAGATTTTAAATAACATTCTATGATAAAAAAAGAGAAATTATTTTTATTAATATTTGCATTCTGATTTCTTTCTTACTTGTCCTTTAAAAAAAGATTGAAAAAAATCCCACAAAGTTCATGAAACAGTTGGGTTTTTAAAAGTATAGTAAAGAAATGAGTAGAGGCTGAAATAATAAATGAAAAAAAGGATTTAATTTCCAGTGCGTATTTTTTGCCTAAAAAATTTCAAATATCTTCCAGAAAAGATGACTTATATTTCTTAAAATTTACTTTCAGCAAAATTGGATGCATATTTTATATTCTGTACAATTATTGCAGCTCGGTTTCACAGTTCTATTGCATGCAGTCAAAAGCTGTAATGCTTCGATTTTCAATAAATTGCTCAGTCGTGGAGCATTTCTTAATACAATAACAAAAGTCTGTGGTGGAATCGAAATTATAAAATTTTAGAATTTTCATTGTAAATGATCATAGATTGAAAAAGTTTTAGATGAATAAGTGAAACACTAATAAAGAAAGAAAGCATTGAAAATATTTATATTATATATAGATTTTCAACTGATAAATATTTTAAACTTTATTCATCTATTTCTTTTGTTTTCTTTACTGACTTGGTTACTTTAGATCTTTCTAACTCAAAGTGTTTCATTATAGAGATTCCTTAGTTTTACATAATGATTTATAAAAGATTTACTTGAGGATGGACGAACGATTGCACATATTGCAGCATTTTTTGGAAATGAGGGAATGATCAAACATCTACTGGACCATAAAATTGATTTTAAAACAGTCGAAGCAGTAAGCCTAATTTTTAATGAAATTTAATAATCAAAATTACGTCATGTCACGCTCACGCTACTTGTCATTTACAGAGTTCTAATCGAATTCCTTTACATTTTGCGTGCAGCCGTGCATCGAAACGTGGTTTCCGTGTAGCGCAAATATTATTGAGATATTGGGAAGAAGGACGCCTTGTAGAAGATTTACATAAATGCTTACCGATACAATATGCTGTACAGTGTGGCAATATGGAGACGGTCAAATTACTATTAGAAATAAATAATAGTGATCAATTGATGCATGTAAGATGTCTTTCTTTTTAAATTTCTGAGAATTTTTGATACTTAAAAAGAAATCTTTCAAATACTATTAAAAAATTTTAAAACATCGATATTTCAACAATATTATTTGGGTAATATGTTTCATTCCGGAACTTTAGTTAAAGTTCCATAATTTGTTTATAGGTGAATGAAAATGGCGATTCATTACTGCACATTGCATGTCGATCAGATAATAACGATATGTTGGAACTTCTGACCAGCTATGATCAAATCGATGTGGATATTGCCAATTCAGCCGGTTGGACGATACTTCATGAGGTGGCATTAAAAGGAAATGTAGCTTCGTTGAGGATTTTGCATAAAGTTGGAGCTAATGCAAATGTTTTTGATAAGGTTAAATTTATTAAAATTTTCGGAAATTTTAGAAAAATATTTTTGTCGAAATATCAAGAATTATGATTAATTAAATTTCCAAAACTTCAATCGCAAATCATTTGATATTTGAAAGCTTCCATTTTTTTCTACTGTTATAATTTAAAAAAAATTTCTTTTTAGGAAGATCGAACACCGCTACACATTGCAGCAGCTGCTGGACATACGAATATTGCTGAATTATTGATCGAGAAATTTGGAGGATCCGTACGTGCTCGTACACGTGATGGTAGTACTTTATTACATATTGCTGCCTTAAGTGGACATGCTTCAACTGCATTAGCATTCCTAAAACATGGCGTGCCACTTTATATGCCAAACAGACGAGGTATAAATAATTGTAATTACCGTTAATTAATATTTGTAAAAGGGATATGATGATTACTTCAAAAAAAATATCAGATGGAATATATTCCATAAAACTTGGTATAAGTTTGAAATTTGAACTAAAAAATTCTTGTTTTTTATTTGCTTAAGAAGTAATAATTTACTTTTAATTGCTCAAATATTCATGATATTATTATTATTGCATTTGTGAGACAATCGAACATCTAAAAGAAAATTTATGCATTTAATTAATTAATTCAGGTGCTTTGGGTTTGCATTCTGCAGCAGCTGCTGGCTTTACAGATGTTGTTCAGCTATTAATTGCACGAGGAACGAATGTAGATATCAAAACTAGAGTAATTATTTTGCTATAGTATTTTTTTGCAAAAAATTTACAACATTGAACTTATGCTAAGATTTTTCGACTAGTTAGGAAAATCAAAATAGCATTGATTCGAGATATCATGTAGAAAATATTTTTATTTGAAAGATTTAAAAAAGTGGAATTGACTAACTTAATCTTTTATACAAATGAAATATGATTTGAATGGGACATAAACAAATTATAGTAAGCATAAATTGAGTTTTAAAATTTCAGCATTTATTCAGTGCTAATATAATCAATTAATTGATTACAAAAATACAATTAAGTGGAATTATCCAACACAATTACAGGACAATTACACAGCATTACACGTTGCAGTACAGGCAGGTAAAACATCTGTTGTTGAAGCATTACTGGGATATGGCGCAGATGTACATGTTCATGGCGGTATTATCGGTGAGACAGCTTTGCATATTGCTGCATCATTAACTACGGCAGATGCAGTCGAATGCGCTGTAATGCTACTGAAAAGTGGCGCACAAGTGAACGTTACACGTAATGACGGTGAAACGCCATTACATATTGCTGCACGTAGTCCACTTTCGGGAATGATACGTTTGCTATTAAGTGAAGGCGCTGATCCGAAAATTTGTTCCAATGTTAGCAAAATCAAACATTAATTTTTATTCATTTCTAATTATAATACTGCTGATAATAATAAGTTAATAAATAACGTTAATAAATGTCAATATTGATTAAAATAAATTTTTAAAAGTTCACATTATTTGTGAGGAATGAAAAAATGGAAAGACGAAATCTTTGACTAATAAAAATGTTTTATGAAAATTTTTAACAAAATAGTTTATACTAGAAAGGAATAAAGGATTACTAAAGGAGTAAAAAATTAGTAAAGAAATTGTAGAAAGTAGTAAAAGTTTGTCATAAGAATCTCCTAATCAATTAATTAATTAATAGATTTTATTAATGAATATACTGCGATATTACAGAATAGTGAGAGTGCTTTGCACGTAGCAGCAAAGAGTTGCAACAGTGAAACAGTAACGCTAATCTTGGAACATCTTTCTCAGCAAATGTCACCTGAAGAAATCAAAGAATTTGTTAATGCTCGAACTACTCAGGTGATGTGCTTGAAACTTTTATCCCATTAAGAAGTTATTCATTACTGTACAATTTAGATTCCACTGAAACATTTCAAGTTGCGACTTGAATTCATTGTCATTTCAAATATTTTTCATAGAACAAAAGGAAATTCAGGATGGCCTAACAGCAGTGCATTATGCTGCTCAGATTACCTCAGATCAAGTACATTTCCCAGGTGAAGATGCAAAATTGATTAAAACACTTATCGATTATAACGGCCAACCGGAACTTCAAACATATAAGGCAAAACTTCTCAACTTTCAATCAATTTTATAATTTTTTTTAAAATGAATAAATTTTCGAAAATTCTCAATATGATATCCCCAAAAATTATTTTGATAAGAATACCGAAATTTCTAGTTTGATTTTCAGCCTTTGTTAAACAATAGAATCATTATACGACTTAAGAAATTTTAATTTTTAAATTTGAATAATTTTTCATCGAATCATTTAGTCGCAAGAAAACTTTGGCTTTTTTGATTGCTTAGGAGCAAGAAACAGCCATGCATTTGGCCGCACGGTCGGGTAATGAAGCTGCTCTGCTTGCTATTGTTGATAGGATTGGCGCCGGAGCAGTACAGATTGTTCAAAATAAGCAATCCAAGGTAACTTAGATTTTATATAAGCAGTATAAATTTGCTATTGTCTCATAGCATTCTAGCAATTTAAAATTGATCAAATCAGAAAATGATAATTTGAATCACAGACGATAAGCATTCTTTGATTTTCAAGAATGGATGGTCACCATTAATGGAAGCATGTGCCCTTGGTCATTTCGGTGTTGCTGAAATTCTCCTACAGCATCATGCTCGAGTTGATGTTTTCGATGAGAATGGTCGGACAGCGTTACATTTAGCCGCTGCTAATGGTCATCTCAAGTTGACGCAGTTGTTATTGACCAGTAAGGCATTTGTTAACAGGTCCACTCATAACCTTTTTCTCTTGAACCAACCATAAAATAACGAAATCTTGCTAATTGCCATCAATTGAATTATCATTGTGTCAAGAATGTTTTCACAAACATTCTTGAGAATATCAAAAAGAAAGCAATTAAAATTTGATTGTAGGTAATTTAAATTTCTTTAAGTCGTGGAAGAAATTCTTTATATTAAGTTAATGATATGGAAGAATTTAATTTTACTTATTTTTTACTAAGTAATCTAATTTTAGGAAAAAACGACAATTTTGCAAAATTTATAATTTTAATATTATTACAATATTGTAGCAAATCGAAAACCGGTGAAGCACCGTTACATCTAGCAGCACAGAATGGTCATGTGAAAGTAGTCAGTGTCCTAGTAGAAGACCACGGTGCTTTACTGGAGGCAATAACACTGGACAATCAAACAGCGTTGCATTTTTCGGCACGATATGGACAATTGGCTGTAGCACAAACATTACTTACGCTTGGTGCAAATCCCAATGCACGGGATGATAAAGGACAAACACCGCTTCATCTAGCAGCTGAAGTTCGTCAAAGTTACATCAATTTCATTTATCAAAGAAGAAACAAGAAAAAGACATGAATTTACTTTCAAGTTTACGTCTTTTTCCAGAATGATTATCCCGATGTCGTAAAATTATTCCTAAAAATGCGACAAAATAATCGAGCGGTATTGACAGCTATTGATTTAAATGGTTTTACATGTGCGCATATTGCTGCGGTTAAAGGATCATATGCAGTTGTTAAAGAATTAATGATGATTGATAAAGCTATGGTTATTCAGGTATGTTTCCATCATTCCAGCCAAATATTAATTCTTTTCGATAATCAGTAAATGTAACATCCATTAATTAACGCTTTGCGTTAGCGATAAAAGTAGTAATTAAAAACAAAAATTTCAGTCATTAACATGTAAATGTTAATATTTGCTATTATCTCTATTTCTGTCATTAACAAATCTAAATTAAAGGCAAAAACAAAAACAATGGAAGCGACAGCATTACATATGGCAGCAGCTGGTGGACATAGCAAAATTGTTAAAATTTTACTGGAAAATGGTGCTGATGCCGAGGATGAAAATGCTGTTAGTGTGCTCGTCAAATTCATGCATAACTTTTTCTCAGAATTATTGCTGAGTTAAATTAAACAAGTCAATAATCAATCAATATTCTATTTTTTATCTCTAAAATATCTTATTGATGCTTTTCATATGATTTGAGATATTATGATTTGAATTCTTATGATTTTCTGTTTCATTTTGTTAATTGATTAATTAGCATGGTATGACTGCTCTTCATTTGGGTGCTAAGAATGGCTTTGTTTCCATTTTAAATGTTTTCGATCCATCACTATGGAAGAAATGTTCAAAAAAGGTAACTTAACGTTGTTAATTAAGCATTTTTTGAAAGAAGAAAAAGACGAGAAATTCAATTTTTGACTTTTAGTTGCTTTTACTTTTACAAAAGTTCTCATTTTTTGATGAATTTAGACCGGTTTAAATGCGCTTCATATAGCAGCATATTATGGGAATTCGGATTTTGTGATGGAAATGTTAAAACATGTACCAGCAAATTTACGATCCGAACCACCAATTTATAATCATTACGTTGTGAAAGAATTTGCAACCGAAGTAAGAAAGTAATGTTACTTTACCTTTGACCTCTACATCGATTTCTCACTACACCCATTGCAAAAGCGGAAAATTACCGTAATTTTGATTTATTTTGCACCAGAAATAAATTCCTATCCAATCTTTAATATTCAATCTTAAACTTTCCATTTCTTTTTTATTTTTAATTTATCTGATGTAAATTAATGGAAAACAGTACCAATTAGTGATGCATCGCATCTGAGAACTTTATGTTAGATTTTTGTTTCTGAAAGGAAATTTCCTTTTATAGTATGGATTTACACCATTACATTTGGCAGCACAATCTGGACATGACTCATTGGTTCGAATGCTATTAAATCAGGGAGTTCAGGTGGATGCCACGTCAACTACTATGGTGACTTTTTTGAAATTGATTAAAATAACCTAAATCAATTAATTTGTACGGATTTTTATTTTATCTATTCGTACATTTTCTATTTAATGATCTGTGTATTTGAAATGTTTTTGTTTTTGACTTTTCTTGAAGAAATTTTTCTTTCACTTTCAGCCATGTGTACATTTCAGTTATCAGCTGTTTCTTTCAGAGTGTTATACCTCTTCACCTGGCAGCTCAACAAGGTCACATCGCGGTAGTCGGGATGCTTTTATCGCGCTCAACCCAACAGCAGCACGCAAAAGATTGGCGTGGACGGACACCACTACATTTAGCTGCAATGAATGGACATTATGAGATGGTTTCATTACTTATTGCGCAAGGATCGAATATTAACGTGATGGATCAGGTTCATTTCCATCATTTACTTCATCATTTTCGTCATCATCTTTTATCTTAAATTTGACTGCTTTCATATTTTAGTGCTAGATTTTCTTTTGTAGAATTCTAATTCGGATTCACATTTGACATAAAATAAAAATATAAGTAAGTTGATTCGAACTTTTGGTAATTTTTTACTTTTATTGTTTTGAATACTCAAGTCTTTTATTTTAAGTCTTCATAAATTTTCAAAATATTAATTAAAAATTGAAAATTATTAAAAAATCCAGAATGGATGGACAGGGATGCATTATGCCACTCAAGCAGGTCATTTAAATGTTGTCAAATTATTTGTAAAGAGTTCAGCTGATGCACAAGCAGAAACGAAAGAAGGAAAGGTAAGAATTAAATTTAAAACTTTTAAACTTGAAATTGAGAAATTATAATGTATAATAAATATACTGCAGTCTAATTTCAGGTACCATTGTGTTTCGCTGCCGCACATAATCACGTTGATTGCTTGCGTTTTCTACTGAAACAAAATCACGATACTCATGCATTAATGGATGATC
Organism: Cruorifilaria tuberocauda; assembly: GCA_013365365.1. Classification (NCBI taxonomy): domain Eukaryota; kingdom Metazoa; phylum Nematoda; class Chromadorea; order Rhabditida; family Onchocercidae; genus Cruorifilaria; species Cruorifilaria tuberocauda. The sequence goes on along the minus strand of JABVXU010000019.1, from coordinate 384,657 downwards.
GAAAGGTATAAATTGATCGAAAACGTACAAATTTAATCTTTCAATAAAATTTATTTATCCAATAGCTGGTTTTGGTCCTGTCGAAAATGTTTGGACTAGGATAAGCGATGGGGAAAAGGTTGTACCTGGTGGATCATCTGGTGGGTTGCATCAGCAGTTGCTGGATTCTTGTGCACTGGAGCACTCGGAAGTGACACTGGTGGATCTGTGCGGCAACCATACCGTTAAACTTCCGACAATTTAATTAATTGACATCAAATGTTAATTTTTATAGTTCATTTTTGATCTAATGGTTTGCGGTAAAACGAATGATAATGAACCACTGAAAGAATTTATCTTACAAAGTCCAGCGCCAATTGATACCGCTGTTAAGTTATCAGCTTTGTATCATGAAATGAGTGAAAAGGAAAAGGTAAATAAAATTTTCTTGATTATTAAATTCTCATTTTTATTAAAAATTCAAAAATCTGCAAAAAAGGAATCATATCGCTCTGATATCCATTGCCGTTTCAACGCGTTTAAAGTTTAACAACATATGTGATTGATAATAATTAGGCGTAACATAATGGATATATCTTAAGGAGATAATAAAACTGACGTTTGCGGTAAGGAAAGTATCAGTATTAATGCAATGATAACACTAAAAACAAATTGTTGAAAAAAAGTTGTTAGAGAAATGATCTAGACTGATTGTCGAACCAGAATCGAGTTATGTTTGCGACGAGAAATTTTGCATTTCAAATGATTATGGATATTGAGTCAGTGATTTCATTGAAATATTTTGGCAAACAGCAGATGATTATCTGATTAATAAGTAGTCACTTATGAAATCAAATTTAGTTTCTATAGGAAAGAGCGAAGGATCTAATAAATGTTTCGAGATTTGCGGAAGATATGGCCGTTGAATTGCTCGGGATAACAGCGAGAGAGTACAATCCAGCATTGTTACTGAAAGCAAAAGATAATCGTGGACGGCCGCTTTTGGATGTATTAATTGAAAATGAGCAGGTAAGTAAATTATAAACAAAGCAAGATCGGATAGATGAATTTGTTGGATAACTTAATAATTCTTCTTCAACTTTTTTCCCTCTTCATTTTCAGAAAGAAGTAGTTTCATATGCATCAGTACAGCGTTATCTTACGGAAATATGGACCGGACGTGTAGAATGGTCATTTGGTAAAACAGTCGCATTCACATTAATGGTACTTATTTGTCCGCCAGCTTGGTTTTATTTCTCGCTACCGCTTGATACACGTATTGGACGTGCTCCAATTATCAAATTCGTTTGTCACATTGGTATATTAAATTTTATTTAAATTACTAAAAAATTAAAATTATTTTTAATTTTGCAAAAAAATCTTTTCATCATCTTTCCACTCACTTACATTCATGTTTCCTTTCTATTTGGCAAAGGTTAAACATCTGTACAGGCAGTGATTTTTTGAAAATACTGTCCAAAATCATTTTAGTATCGCATGTATACTTCACAATTTTACTTACAATAGTGGTGCTCAGTTTGACACATAAAATTTACGAAGTACGAAGCATTGTGCCAAATCCAGTTGAATGGTTATTGCTTCTCTGGCTTTCCGGAAATCTCGTCTCCGAGCTATCTAATGTAGGAGGTGGCTCCGGTCTCGGGATTGTCAAGGTTGGATTTTAAATATATTAAGCTAGATCTTACACTCTTAATTATTCTTTTGTGAAACTCACTGTTCAGTTATAATTTAAAAATTACTTCATCCAGGTAAGCTGACAGAAAACAAAAAATTTAAGTTTATGCATGAAAGCAATCATGCATGCAAATTATTTTCAGTTGGATATTTTTGTAAATTCATAAATGCATTTTATGTAATCTTAATAGCATTCAGCTCGTTTAATGACTGATAAATTAATATGTGATATTAAACAGCTAATCTTATTAAGACTATCTTGATGATTACTAACATCACTTATCGTTTAGTGTAATAAATATTGTTTAAGTAGAATTAGTTGAAAGAACTGTAAAAAACTAGCTACAAAAATAATTTGATTGACCCTGAGATGACTGATTAATTTTCATCTCTGATACTTTCATATAGAAAGAGAGAACAAAAAAACCTGATATGTTGCATGGAAATGGACTAACTGCACCAACCTGAAATGATCTACGCAGTTAAGAAGTAGTCAATTTTAGGTGCTAATTCTGATCCTTAGTGCAGTTGCAATTGCAGTGCACGTTCTTGCATTCCTTCTGCCCACTTTATTCATGCATCATGCGAACGATGACGAAAAAATGCACTTTGTAAGAACAATGCTCTATTTGAAGAATCAACTATTTGCGCTTGCTCTATTATTTTCCTTCGTTGAATTTTTGGACTTTCTCACAGTTCATCATTTATTCGGACCATGGGCTATTATTATACGAGATCTTATGTATGACCTTCTCAGGTAACGTTTGTTCTAAAATTTTACTGTTTTAATTTCCCATTTCAAGTTATTTTATTGGTTCTACTTTAAATTATTTTTATTAATCAATGTTTTTTGTAATATTTTATTCCTATTTCAGGCGGCACCGTTAATCGGTATTTTATTAATATAATTGCATTATAATTTTGAGATTGTGATTTCATCAGAAATTGTTAACCCTTATTTTACTCGAATAACATGCTTACTTATACTTAATTTTATGTCTGCTCAGCTTTAGATGAACACGAAGAAATGATTGAAGATATTGAATAAGGTGACCAAAAAACGGAGAATTAGGAAGTGTTTCCATTTATCATTGATACATATCTTATTTATCCCATTTTATTCAATTGTTAAATTATTTTTTGTTTCTTTTAAGGTTTCTCGTCATACTATTACTCTTCATAGCGGGTTTTACTCTGCATGTCACCTCTATATTTCAGGTAATTAAATATAACAAATAGAACAAATGTTTTTTGAATCAAAGAAAGAAAATGGAATTTTTGAAACCTTATTAAAGAAATAAAACTTATCTTTGAACCTTTATTCTAATTTCCACCCTGTTGTACATTAATTCTATGCCAAATATTTTTCAAAAAGAATATATGAATAATTGAAATGAAAATTGCAGCCAGCGTATCAGCCTGCGGATACAGACGATGCACGATGGTTACGTCTTGCATCGCCGGAACAAACTCTTGAAATGTTATTTTTCTCATTGTTCGGTCTAGTGGAACCGGATACGATGCCGCCATTGCATTTAGTTCCTGATTTCGGAAAAATTATTTTAAAAATGATATTTGGAATCTATTTATTGGTTACCTTAATTGTAAGTAATTCCCAAAACTTTGTAACTTCATTTCGATATTTAAAAAGCAGTTGATAATCCTACTGAGTAATAGAATTTAAACTTGTAAAAAATTTTTGACTGTGAATATTAAGAATTTGAACTGAAAAATTATAGGTTTTAATAAACTTGTTGATTGCAATGATGTCTGATACATATCAACGGATTCAAGCTCAATCAGATAAAGAATGGAAATTCGGTCGTGCGATTCTGATCCGGCAGATGAATAAACGCTCTGCCACTCCGGCTCCTATTAACATGTTAACAAAGTTTATTGTTGTCCTCAAAGTTGCTTATAGAAACAATTGTAAGTTACTTTTATTAAGAATTATGCTTGATAAGTGAAGGGACACATTAACAAATATTGGAGCGCGATAAAATTTAGTAAATTTAAATTACATTTGAATTAAGTTATTTGGAATCATATTTCGAAATGAATTAAAATTTTCGAAGTTATCCAATTTGTAAGTTATATTTATTAGTTTATGTTAAAGTTCGAATTGATTTTTTCACCTCATTTTAGTAAAGTTGTGCACGCAAAAAGCTCAGCAAGATCTTAGACATGAAGAGAACATTGACGCATTCTCGATGAGTGGTGACACGGGTCGTCTTACTCCAGCTATTTTAGCTGACGATGATACTGCTGGTATGATTTTCTCCTTAACTTCCATTCCACTAAATTACACAACTTAAAAGATTTCTTAGTTTTAGAAACGAAGAGAACGATGAGAATTCTTTTATCTTCTTCTAATTTTTTTCCATCAAGTGATAAGTCATCACGGGTTGACGTGAAGTTATTCTTGATTTACTTCTCGGTTAAGTTCGTAAGAATTTCTCGCATATCTATGCATCATTGATGCTTCGATTAATCGATTTGTAAGCATTAAATTGAATTGAAGTTCAAAATGCCCGAATGTTTTGTTTTTCTGGAATGCTTATAAATATCAAAAAAATCTGAATTAAATATTTAAAAACTTTTTTCCGTATTATACGTTTAATATCTGTATTCTAGAAATTCGACGTGGTAAGAGCGAAGAATTGGGGAAAACTGATGATTGGAATATCGAAACGATAATTGATTGGAAACGTGTCGTCGATATGTATTATCAAATAAATGGTAAGGTTCATGCGGAAGATGTGCAGGTGGAAGTGCTTTCGTAAAAATACTTATCATTTACAGCATGCCATTTTTAAATGTTTGAATTCGATAGGAATTTGAGGATTGTCCGAAGTGATCGAATAGTATTTGATGATAGCACTCTGATAAATATAGAAAGAAATTGAGATGAAAATTTCACTATTTAATATTTCAATTAATTCCTTTATTTAGTATTAGTTTCATATCCTCTCAGTTTACCGATTTCATTTTTTCCTGTTAAAGATTTCAACTGCCACAACACTTATTTGTTTTGTTTTTTCTTCTTTTATTTTTATTTGTATATAAAGTATGGCATAGTTTCATTATTTATTTGTTGAAATAAATTTTTAAAAAATTCTTCACAAAAATGATAATGAAATAGCAAATATTATTTGTGGTAATTTTGCAACATATCCGATCTAATCATTTTATATCTGAAATTAACAAAGTTAAGTACAAGTGAATTAAGATAGAAAAGTAATTAAAGCAATATTTAAGATAAATTTGTACAATGACAGCCTTATTATTACTTCTTCACCCATGCATTAATTGTACTTTTAATCATTCTTTTGCAAATTAAATTAAAACAGAAACGATAATGCTAAAAGTAATTATCATCAAGAAAAGTTTTACATTTGTTTATAGCTCATATAACTTCAGTCCATTTAGTCATACGATTCTGTTTTACCTTAATCCATGGCTTGTTTCGAAAGCTAATACTTTGATAATTAATTAATAAGAATAATTTTCGTACTTACGTTATTTTGTAGATACCGATGATTAAATCATCGTAGCGTTTCGTTGAACACTTCTTTTGCAATCACTACAGTATCCTTCTTATTATCGATCCGTAAATTTTCTCGAGCTGTTAGTTCTCCTGACATTGAAATTAAATATAAATTAATGAGAAATGAAATTAAACAAAATAGCATTTGAGAATAAGTACAGATAAAGTGGAATGAAGAGGTGTTTTTACCTACGTTTGATTGTTTTCGTGGACATATTAATTCGATTGCACTGATTTCTTGTTCAATCGATTTAATCGATTCGATCATTTTATCAAAATTGCAAACTCTAAAGCAGTAAAGATATAGAAATGCACAATAAAGAGGGATTTTCTAGCATTATTGTTTTTATTTGTAAAGTTTGAATTAATTAAACTTTATTTTGGTGATGCAATTATTGCTGTCGAATAACTGCTTTTTCCCATTGCAAAAATTAATTTCTTAATTAATTAATGAAGAAATGAAAATTTCGAATTAAACTATTACCTTTTGATCATTATTTCTGACTGCATACATTGTAAACATTTAATGATAGTATCACTACAACTGCTTTTACTTCTATTTCGGAAAGTTTCCGGAAAAGCATTGAAAATAAGCACTTTTTTTGATGCTGTTTCATGATATTTTTGCACAATTTTTCTTGAACTTTTATTCTTCACGATATTTTCTGATCTAAAAACTATCAGACTTATTTTATATTTTTTTCAACAATTTATATCTTTTCAGCGAATTAATTTTTTTCAACTATCAATCATAAATAGAATACAAGAAATTTAATTTGTTTTCTTATCCTTTAACTTAGTTATTGTCAAATATATCAAATTATAAAATATACACTAATATTATCAATATTATCAAATATATCAAAAAAAGAAACGAAAGAAAAAATCTGTGTTTACAATAGCATTGATTTCATCAATTTTCTCCTTTTCAATTACTTTCCAATTAATGATTGGAAATGTTCAATGATTATCACCAATTTATCAGGAAGTAATACACTTCGGTGAAGGCACACTTATATTCATTCAGTGTATCCCTTCATTAAATGAAATATTTCTTCTCTGAAACTTATTGTTTATCTGACTGAATTTTCTTCGAGTTGCAATTATCAGTTTCCGAATTGCGTTGAGTTTCCTTATCCATGAATGCTTCTGGACAAACATAAGCTTCGGTGATTGTTGCTGACAGAGAAATATTTGATAAAGTAAGATTAATGATATTTTTTGGTGAAATATTAATCACTGGTGAGGGTAATTTAGCTGAAAATATTAAATTAAAAAGGATTTCTGACTCAGAAGAATTTTAATAAATCTTTCATAAGCAGTTATCATCCAGTTGAATTGATGGCATATCGAACTTTTGCTGATTAATTTTTAATTCAGAATTAAATTTAAGATTAATTTATAAGAAATTTCAACGCGTTTCAAAAGATAACGTAAAGCGTAAATTATACCTAAAAATATAGTATCAATTAATTGTAGTCTTCCTTTATTTTCATATTCAATTTAAAATAATTGAAGAGAAAATGCATAACTTTTTTGAAGTTTCTGATAAATTGCTGCGAGTTTGAAAAACAAGAACTTTTTTAACTTCAATTTTTAATTCGATATGATTTGCAAATTTTATTTTATTCCAATGCTTTAATAAAAAATTGAATGGATCAATGCCTACCGGATTTCTGTTCAATTATGACTTGATAAATCGCTGAGCTGACTGATTGAAGCTTACAGACTTCAGCTTTCTTTTTAGATATACATTTCAATAATTTCAGTTTTACATAATGCGCAATGAAACATTCCGCAAAGTGTAACTTGTGGCTATCTGATTGCTTTTTTCTTAAATTGATTTGTCTCAGAGTTTTGATTGCCTTTCCGGATTTTTCGATTAGATTCTCCTTTGGTACTGTAACAATCGGTAAGGCTTGTTTTTTGGTAGTGCCATATTTAATTAAGATGTATATGAATTGAAATATTCTTTGTAACATTCTTTTAAAAAAATCTCCTAAAATTTTTAATTTAAAAGCCAAAAAAATTTTTTCAACAAAATTAGCGAGAATTTACTGATTCTTGGATAAACTTTCTGCGGTGAAACAATATTATCGTTGTCAAAAGATTCCTGACTGGAAACAGTTATATCCGCGAAAGATACAAGAGTAAGCTCTGAGCTTAAACTTGAAGTTCCAATCGTATTTTTCACTTCGGATAAATTTGAACTGCAGCTTAGCAAATCATTGGATTCACTGCAGAAAATTCAATAATTAAAAATTTTTTGAACTTTGGATTGTTTGAATTTTAATATACTCCTTCGTTCATCTTCTGGCCGATAGTTGGGATAATTAATATATCAAAATCAGTAACAGTAATTTATTTCTATTATACGGTTGGCTTCATTGTAAGGTACAAAACAAATGTGTTTAATTTGCTTGTTCTGTAAAAGTTTTGAAGTTCTTTGCAAGTTAGAATTAAAATCTCAAAAATTCTGGAAATTGAAATATTCTGAAGATTTAAATTTAAATATTGTATTTAATTAAATTGCTTAAAATAGCATAGAAATTAAACTAAATTACCAAATCATGGCGATCTTGAAAATGACCTGTCAACTTGACTTCAAAATATAAAATGATAAATGTATTTCGTACTTAATTGAATTGTATTAAATCTTTTTGCTGAAACAATCTTATTCAAATTAAATTCGATAATAAAAGTTCAATTAAATTGCAATACTCAACAAATAGTTATTCAACAGTTTTAAAAATAAAAAAAAAATTAATTTGTCATATACAAAATAAGCAAGAAATATTCAGAAAAGAAAGAAGTTTGAAATTCTGTAAGATAAGTGCGCTAGAAAATAGCATTATTGATTGCCTGTTTTGATAGACAAATACTCCTAAAATTAACAAGTTTTAAAGATGAGCAGCTCATGAATATATAAAAAAATTTTAATAATTAATAATCTAATTTAAACTTAAGTAGCTAATGAATTATTGATCTTGAAGGACAAAATAAAGTGCTTGATCCGAAATCTATTTTCGACAATACGATGATGAGAATTTCGACGGCGAATTCCGACGACACAGCAGCTATAAGTAAAATTTGAAAACGAAATTATAGAATTAAATGGAAGAATTTTGATTAAATAACATTCAACTTTCAAAATCCCAAAAATACATATCGATTTCTTCGCAATTTCAAATATTTTAAGTTAAAAAACTAAAAAGTTAAAGAATACAAAGGTTAAATTTTGGCTGAATTTTCTTGCAAATCTAATTTAAAAGTTTTAGATTTGCTAATTATTCAAGTTTAAACAAACCGAAGATTTAAAACGCTACGCAAACATTTATTCAAATTTCAATTGTTCAATAATTTTTAAACCATATAGTGAAGATATGGTTTATACATTTTGAGATGGAATTATTGATCTAACGTTAGATCGAACTTATATTAACCTACATATGTATAGTTAGAAATATACCTTGGAAAAGAAATCATTAGAATGTACGATATGAGGACTCGTTGAAGATATCCCGGTGATTGATCCTAAAATTCGTTTTTGCTTCGATTTCTTCTTCGCTTTTTTCCGACAACAAAGTAGTAATGCCATGTTGTTAATACATTGACCAATCCATTTCAACTGAAAATATAATATTTTGGTCAAGCGATATACTTTCCAAAAAAATCTGCGAAATGAATGAAACAGTTCAGATTTAAAATTAACAAATTAAAAAAATTGAGAAGAAAAAGGGATAAAGAAAATGACATAAAGAGAGACAAGAAAGAAAAGTACTTGATAATTAAGTTAATCAAAAGCAATTCAGTATTTCTCGTTTTTAAATTAATTTCTAATAAAATTTAAATTAAAATCATTTTAATTAGAAGCATCGAATAATTTGACTTTATTTGGAAAAGAAAACTCCCCTAGTATCAATCAACCAATACCTTAGCATTCATAGCTGGTATCCTCAAGGCTACTAGTACCGGATTGAAGAGAGGGTCAACGAATGCCGCAATTCTCGCCAGTTGAAACCACCGGGCCCATTCCGTGGCATCTTCACGATTTTCCGCCCAAAAAACAGCTATTTCAACAAATGACTGTCCGATAAGTGAAACAAAATAAGCGCAAATGGATAAGAGAAGGGTATTGAAGAGCAATTCTCGACGTCGCTGTGGTTTGCATTCACTAAATTACTCCTTGATTATTTTGATCTTTTTACAAATAAAGTGTTATTTACACTTTTTTTAAATAAAAATATGAAATGAAATAGAGAATCGAATTTTGAATCAGATTTTCATTTTAAGAAAAAGGGAAAAGACCTCTTCCTTCATTTTTTTTCTTGAACTGTCATCAATAACTTTACATTAATAAACGTTTGACATGTAAAATTAGCAAATGCAAAAAAAGAAGGAATTTAAGACCCTACTAAGAATGTTTTGTTGAAAAAATTTAATACAAAATTAACCGTGTTTCTCCACTCAGTACATTGTTTTGCCGACGTACGTTACGATGATAAAAAACTGTCATAATAAATATTACCAATGCTATTGCTAGGAAAGTTAACGTGAAAAGTGTATGACCATGCAACAAATAAACGCCGAAATTGTGGAATGGCAGAGTTCGATCACAGAGATTACCAAAACTATTGTAGTCAGCAAGTGTCAAACTGAAACTAATATGTAAAATTTTATCAGTCCTTTTTTTGAGGATCAGAATTCATCGCATGATCATTATTTGAATTGTTTCGATAATACAATTAGTTTTAATAATGAATTAAGGTTCGAACAAATTATCTCGCGCCGTTTCTAAGCTAAAGATTAATATTTTTTGATTAGTTACAGCATATTCAAGGCAGTTTGCGCAATGATGATAAGTGATATTCTATCATTATAATTATCAAACTTGAATTTCACTGTTCAACTCAAGAATTGAACCTTATTTTGGTACACTGAACTTCTTGTTGGTGAGGTCCCAAAGCATTAAATATCTGTCCGATAAAATGAATTGCTGCAAGCTGAAGAGAGGAGAATAGAAGATGTGTAATAAATAGAAATACCCAAACAAGTGAAAAAATTGAAATTACACACTTCCGTGATAAACGTATTGATTTACCAGCCATTGAATGATTGATAACTACCTTAATGACCGTTATTGCTGTTTACCGTTATTATAATTTTACAGTGATAATATTTATAATTCAATTTCTACTATAATTATCATCACAATTGTGATCATCGTATGATGGTATTGGAATTGAAAAAAATTTTCTAAAAATTACAATTTTTATCATTTTTAATACTACGATCATTGTTAAGAATGACATTATCATATTCTACAGTAGGAATTTCTAAAAGAATAATGTTTAGAAATAAACAAACTCTTGTTAATCACATTTCGTAAAATTTATTCTTCTGAAATTATAAGAAGGAAACATACCAATACAAGAACAAGTAAATTAGTAAGACCGAGAAGGGAACCATTTTGTGCTAATGAATAAAACGTTTCTTGAATTATCTGTTGAATAAATTTATTTGTTTTAAACAAATTTGCATTTAATCTTTCAGTTATGAATAATGACGCTGGAAGAGCCTCATTAAAATTCTAAAAAAAATTTCCTGATTACCAAATAAAGAAAGCGAACTATAATGAGAAGCTTCATTCACTATCACTTTAATGCTGGATTTCTGAGTTAGGCTGAAATTATTTCTTCTTCAATTTCACTTCAATAACTTTTCCTCATTTTTTCTAACTTTTCGTATTTAGGAAAAAGAACTTTCTCTGCTAGTATTTTAATAAAATCAGAAAGCATTCATCAAAGATTGATCTAACTTCATGAAGTGCAAATATACTATCTTTGCATAACATCTAAAATTCATGGATAATGGATGATTTCTTATGATCAAGAAAAAACATAAGATTTATCTATTCTTTTTTGATAAAAATTTTAATTTGAAAGATCAAAATTCATATCGAATATATTTTGTTTTCTCTAAAGTTTTTTAAAACATAAAATGTTTAATAACGGAAATTTAAAAACAACTATCATTTAAAGCCTTCTTTTAATACAAATTTCATAGTTTAATCTAATTGAAAAAAAAATAATTAAAAAATAACTGAAATAACAATAATGTTGAAACCATTCACATTATTTCCCTTTTATTCGTTTTTAGTTTCTTTCTATCTTTTATCGTCCTCTCTAATATTATTGTTTTTTCTCGCAGATGATTGAAGAAATTATCTATTATTTTTTACATTTTTTCCAAAAATAATTGAGAAAAAGACAATACCGCATAATCCAGTGCTCGATATGAATTATCTCCGATAGCTTGTGAAAGTAAAAAAATAAACGATATGATAAATAAGGAATTTGAAAAAACAATATTAAATGTGAATAGCAGCATTGCTGTTGATAAATGTTTATGTGTTTTCCACAGTAACAATAATAGAGTTAAAGTAACAATTAGTACCAATAATGAAAGAAATGTTTCGATGTAAAGACCGATTTCAGCAAACCAAGCTATATTTCTGTAATAAACATTTCAATTTCAGATTTAAAATTCATGTCATTTTTTAAAATGATCATTTAAATATGTTTGTTAACATTAGCTGATTAGTAATAGATTAATTAACATTTGTTATATATCGATATAACAGTCAGGTAATTTTATTTTAGAAGAATTAAAATTATTAAAGAATTTTTTTTTGAATAGTTTTATCATTTCTTACCAACCGACCAATATTATTATAATAATTGGTCAGTATCATCAATAATTGATTATATATAATTGATATTATCATCTTTTAATATTTTGTTAACATTAAAATATATGCTCAAAAAAAACAACTACAATTTATTTTAAATATCGATAAATGATTACCTAATTTCTGTACCTGCTCGTGTATGAATGAACAAATTCGTGTGTGAATGAATAATTTCATACGAACAATGATTGAATTTATCATTATCATTCTCGTCATTATCATAAACAAAATTATTCCTACTGCTACTGATATTGTTGTTATCGTCATCTTCATAGTTATCCAAAATTAATTGCTGCTTTTCTCGCTGTTTAGCACATCTAATTGAATAATTTTATCAATTTCTAAACCTTTAAAAAAAATAAATGATTTTTAATTATCGAAGATAAGTTCAAATTTCTAGAATCTTCAACTTCAAAGAACAATTTCTTACTAAATTTTTTATACAATAATCAATAATAATTGTTTTCTCATATTTTTTGCATCTTTCTTTTCTGTATAGATATTATTTTATGCAGTGAGTAATAATGAAATCAAAGGTAAAAATTTTTTGAACAAAAGATGAAATTTTAAAAGAAAAAGTAAAGAATTATTAGCTTCTGAATTATTTTTGAAAAATGTTGAAGTTGACGAGTAAATAATTTCTAATTACTTAAAAGCTAATGCTTTCAGCGGTAATGCTGAAAAGTAATGCTAACATGCTAATTGCGTCAAGTTGATGACGTAATTTAACAGCGGTAATGCTGAAAAGTTGAAGATGGAAGCGCGTCTTCACAACAATATCCAACAATCGACTGTCACTATTAATTGTTGATATGATATAATTGCTGGAAAAATACGCATAATATAAAGTTGATATTAAATATATGATTTTTTTGTGAATACTTCATACTGATATCTAAGCATATTGGACCAATTCGATTACTTACTTTTTATTTAATTAATTTCATTAAAGATGAGAAAATTTATAATCTTAACCTCAATAAATTCACAAAATGTTTATCATTGGAAAGCGCTTCACCAAATGATGAATAATTTGGTTGTATATTTATGGAAAAATCGTGCAAAGTGTGGCAACTTCTCGCAAAACGTTGGAAAAATGTATTCATTCTAATCAGTCGTATCATTGAATTTCCAGAACATATCTGAAATTTCTTCAAATTTAGCTTCATTCAGTTTTGAGCCAAATAACCTTTACTTTGGCGTAAATGAAGAGATTAAAATTATGTTATTGCTAAATATCAATTAGAAATGAAATTATGAAGAAATTGAAATAAATACCTTATCAAGAAGAATCCGTTTATCATCTGGTTTATTCACAAGGCAACGTCGAAATAAATCTTTACTTGTATTTTGTATTTGTTGACAAATGATGCTTTAAATAGTTGAACCTTTAGTTGAAATCTTTCTTATCATTTATCATCAATGATTGTCATTATCAAGTTCCATAAGATTATATGAAACAGCAATAAAAAAAATATAATGAATGTTAACTAGGAAAGACATATTGGTAATAATGAGAAAGATAATCAGATTACAGAAATAGAAAAGATATAATAATCATTACAATTGCTTCCAAATAAATTATATATCCAGATAAATTATAAATGATATCAAGTAATAAGCATAACTTTGCAAATACACGATTACTCCTGCCACCAGTTATTCATTAAATTTAATTGATGATTGATGATTTTTAAGCTCAATTGTTACCTGCGATCTGTATTATTATCCTCGAAAAGCATTCTAAACAAATCTGCGTATTTTATTAGCCCGTAAAGGCTTATATCATTAGTATGCTGACATACCTGAAGAAGAAAGGATGATGAATTTTAAATTAACTATTTGGTTGTAAAATATTCTCATCTTGAGAAAATTCCACTTTGAAAAACTGCTCAAAATTGATAAATACGTCAGAATTTTCTTTGAGAATAAGTAAAATTTCTTGCAAAAAAAATAATTTCAATTTTTTTAAAAAACTTTCGTTCTATGAAGAAATTTTTATTTGAAATTGATTTAACTATATATACTAACTTAATATTGTTCAAGTTTTTGATTGCTTTTCATAACAGTTTTCATAATAGTCCATAACAGTTTCATAGCAGTTTTTCATTGTTTTCTTTTCTTTCTTATTCATAATTGCTTTCTAACTTTTTTCATCTAAATTTTCAGTTAATCAATCAATAATGTATGTACCAGAGCAAAGGCAGCTCGTGTAATTAATATTTGAAATGTTTGAACATAGTGAATTCTAGATTTCTGCCATTTTAAAACATGATTCACTTCACAATATTGTAGCGCTTGCATAAACCAAACTAAAGCAATATAACGTGATGGTACGTATCGTTCAATTTCAGGCCAACATAATGCATTGTGCCGAAATAAACGGTAAAGCTGCAAAAACTGCATAATTCAAAAAAAATTATTTTAAACTATAATCTTTTGAAAAAATCTTTTCGAAGAAAATGATATTTGAAATGGATTTAAAGACTTTTAGATATATTATTAATTTAACTAATAGTATACAAAATATTGCTGTATAGATGAAACGACTGAAAAGATTACTGATTTAACGAAAATTTTATCCCTCTTGTTAATTAGCTATGATATTAATAACTTTTAGCAATTTCAAAACTTTATCATTTTTCTATAATTCTATTCTTCTCAACTTTTTTTTTTGCTTTAGACACTGAGTAATTTATTATAATTTATCAATTAGTTGATAAAATACATACCAATGATACTCCAGAACGATGCATAATTATTTGTCGGTTATCCTCAGTACATAATATTGTTAACCTATTTCGATCATCGAATGGTGATAACCATTTGAAATGATTATCTGATGAATGGTGAACCACTGTGTTGGAATACGAAGCTAATCGAAACAATACGACACAATTAATGAATAAATAAGTATAGCCCATAAAAATTATGGTTTTTTACTGTAACAAATTAATATAAAGTTATAGATTATTTCAAGTAATACAGAAAGAAAAGAGAAGTAATGCAAGAGTAATACTACTAATTGTTACAGATATTGTCCTAACAGTTGTAAAATGTATGAAATGTTTGTCCATAAAAGTAATTGGCCAATAATAACACTCATCTCTTCCTTCCTCTTTCTATTTCCTCGTTTCTCTATTATAATCTTTTCGAAACATTTCAATTAACATTTAATTTTTTTTTTCAATAAATTAGTCATTAACAACACTAACTTTTTCAAATCAATTTCGAGCTTTCGAACAATTACTCATTTCATAGTTTTATCTTGTAAGTTATTATTGCTTATTTAGATATTTTATTAATTAAGATGAGAATTTTTAACTTATTAATATTGGAAGATCAAAATAGGACTACTAATATTAGTTAGATTTTTCTTCTTGCTTTACTCATAGCGAAAAATTATAAAGAAATGATATAATTTACTTTATCTGTTAAGAGAAAAATTCAACACGAAATAGAATTATTTCGATAGCGGAATGAAGAAGAGTGTAAGTCTTAGTTAATCAAAAACAAACTTCAAGACAAAAGTTAGGCTAGTCAAATATTATAGAGGAAAAAATTTTCTTTTAAAATTTAAAAGAAAGAAAAACAAAAAAAAAATAAACTGAAAGATAATCAATCAAAATAAGTTACAGTTACATAAGTTAAAAATATATAAATTAGAAATTTCTATCGGACCTGAATTTTGAATTTTTGAGCAATAAATTTTGATATATACGTCCCAGTTTTGAATTTTTATAATTTCAACGAAATATTTTTTTAATGAGATTACAAAAACCTTTTGGCATTTCTGGGCGGAAAAGCAATAATGTAGAAGAAAAAATGTATGTTTTCAAACAGAAAATGATTATTTGAAAGGAATCTGATATTATTGGGAAGTGATTAGAGCGGCAATGTCTTGTAGTTCATTATTGGGATAAACTTAATGTTGGCCATTATTCCGGACAAGATGGCCGAGGACAAAATTATTCCCGATATTCCCAATTTCTCACTCAGCTGTTGATGAATTTTTAAGACTGCATTCATCAGTTAAGAAAGTTATTTATCCTTTCCTCTAAGGGCTACACATATGTCTTTGGTATTATTTAGATTGCGTCATTGCAAAGAACGTCACAGACATCTTGTTTACGTGGAGGAAAGTATGCTGTAGTTGGAAATAAATTATCAGTTCATTGATAAATCGAAGCTTCCTATTTAATTAGCAATTATCGTTCAGTATATCAATTCCACTTTCATAATTCCCATTCAGTTTCGTATTCGTATTCCTATTATATATTTATAATTCTTAATCTTATTCAGTTTGTCATTTTTTCAAGAATTGATCAATTCCACCAATTGCCAATTTCTGTCTAATTCCATTACTTCTTTCAAACCTTTGTTTTTACCAGAAATGAAAGAGAGTGGCGATCTAATCAGAAAGTTAACTTAATTGGAAGCAAAACAAATCGTCGAAAAAGATTCAAACTTTCGTAATTGTCCTTAAAATGCTTCCTTCATATGAAGTTCATGATGCTTATCAACAAGTCAATATCTCGTTTTTGATATTTCATCAATTTCGAATAAAAAAGTGATTGAAGATTGAGAAGATATTCATGATTTCATCTGAGCTTCCATTAGCTAATACGATGATGTAAAACATCTACTTTACAACCGATCAATTCGAATTCATATTTTCAACCGTGAAGGAATGCAAAAAGGATGGAAGAAGGACGATTCACTAATGATTACCATTAGATAGGCAGTCTAAGCTTTCTGATTTCTAAACGTATTATTGTATCAAAACCAATTTAAAATAAGTACTTCACACTATTCATTGTCAATTATAATTAAAAAATGCCGCAAGATATAATATGGGGAAAAAATTCAGAGAGTGAACTTGTTAGTGATTAATGAATTTTAGAAAAAGTAAAATGACTTTAATTCTAAGCCTATTTGGCAATATTTTATTAAAAATGTAATAGATAAATTTGAAAAAGTTTTCACAACTTTTCCTGGATGGTTAAAAATTTGAAATTCACTCACTGTCCCAAGTGGTGTACGTATTCGACTCATTTGCGCAACAAATGAGCGCTGTGATGCCTCACATGGGAACTTTCAGGACTATTAAATTAATTCGAAAGTAAAATCTGAAACTTGTCATACTAATGTGAGCTCGGATTAATTGAATACAGTTTTATTTCAACTTCTATTTCGAATTTTTCCGAGAAATCGAAGAGAAACATAGAGTTCATCTGAAAGATTGAAAAAAGAAGCCAAAATGTTTAATCTGATTTTCTCTCATTATATTTCATTCTTTGACAAAGCTTTCAAAGTATTTTTCATAGGTATATGATAATGAGATAAATGTATTCGAAGGTGAATCGGTTAAAGCTATGATCAATTTCCCGGAAAATATAATCACCTTTATGATTTCAAGAAAATATCTATTCAGACTGTTAAGTATTCTCTTTTCATTCTGTTTTCCTTAAAGTGGTAAAAGAATTAATAGGTAAAGTTAAGTTAAAAATTATGCTAATGAGTTTCATTTACTTTATTTACTTCCTTGCCTTTACCTTGAAAATAATCTCCTACATAAATGCAAGGATCCAATTAAGTGAAAATTACCTAACTTGAAAAAATATTTCGTTGTATTTGCTGTTAAATTGTCGCATTTGAAATCAGGAAATTTTTGCTACAAACATATTCAAAATTTCGCACATTTTTAAAAGAATAAATTTTAAAAAAGAAAAAATAGAAAAAATGAATTTTTTCTTTTTTGGAACTTTTAAATGATTTAAATAAGCACGTTGTTAGAGATACTTCATGAGAAAAAACCATTATCAACAGCGTAATCAACGACTGAATCAAGTTTATGGGTCACTTTCCTTTTTTTCGGCCAAATTTTATTCGAGATGTAATTACATTATATCACTGATATTTCGAATAAGCAGCGCTTGTTTAGGAATTATGCATTATGCATGCATTATTAGTCATATGACGGATTAGAAGATATGCAGTTATGCAAAAACCGATGTAGTTCATGGCAAATTCAGAAATGCAAGTGGCGAATATATTTTAAATATTCTTCCCAAAAAAGATGCTGCTCAAAGATGATGATCTTTGCTAAAACTATTTAAGAAAGACTAAAGGATTATACATAGTAGGGATGCAGAAAAATCTAGTCATCCTAAAAAGTAACACAAGTTTTGTTTATCATTAAGATAAAATCCAAACTGTTATCACCACCATTTTCCAATTATGATGTTTTTATCACTTATCATGAATGTTATCGAATTATCAGAAAAATAGGTAGATAAATAAATAACTGAAAATGCTTCTTTACAAAGGAAAGTTTTACTAAAAATGAAAGCATTTTGTTTGGCGCTTCACATAAAATCGATCCAAATTCTAACAAGCAAGTCCTTCAAAAAAAACAAGTGGTCCAAAAATTTGTCTCTGTAAGCTATTAGTTCAGACTGCAGAAAGTATTATTTAAAATGGAAATCGATCCTGACTCTTTTAAATTTGAATTCACTTGCTTTTAAAATTCATCTCTTTTCGAAACTTTTCCTGAAATTAAGGAATTTAGATGAATCGAACTTTGGAGCTCGATTCAGACACGATTTCCAAATTTCCCAACAAATATCGAACAGTATTACAAAAATTTATTTCACTTCGACCAAATTATACATCAAATTCAAATGCATACCAAAACTGCATGTGTCCTAAGCTATGACTTATGTCCTACCAGAAAATCCAAGAAGGAATCTGAATTGCTTGCCATTTTTGCTAACATTGGGTGAGTTGTGGATGCTGTTGATTCATAAAGGTTAAATTATTGAAATCAAATTGCCATAACAGCGCCAAGACTTATGGGACTTTTCGATAAGATCAAAGATAATGATTTTGTCTAAATCTTCTGTAGGGTACTTCAATTTTTAAAGTATTTCTTCGTATCGGAACCAATCATCTTAATCGCCAGAAAAAGCGGAAAGCAAGCACTTGGCAAATGTTATTGTTCGCATAAGGGTCAAGTAGATTAATCCTCATGGCAATAACAAAAGAGCGAGTACAGAGAGAAAGGATATCAGCTTTTTAATTTCCTAATCTGTAAAGAAAAATCTGTTAAAGACTTTCCTTAGGAACAAGGGAAATAAACAGAATTTGAATAATTTGATTGTAATTTTGAATTTACATTACCAATTCATGCTATGACGCTGATCTTCCTTTTCCGAGAGAAAATTCTACAGACTGTTCGAAATCCAAATTATTGCGGTCAAGTGTTTATACCGAATCAATATTGGGGTCAAGCTTTCCTCGCGGGTGCGGTTTTTCACCGCTACTCTGACTAAACAAACCGATACACAGCCCTGGGAGGATGGAAGTCAGATTTCATTGGTGCGGTTAGTATGAAACCATCGTCCCACCTGTTGTTTAGGCAGAGATTTCTGTTCGTGCCTAGTTTTCGTTTTTATTTCCATTGCTAAAGACTTTTTCCCAGATTTCAACTCTTTCTCCCATCTGTTTATCAGTGTGTTGTTTACGTTTGAAAGAAAATTTCTTTTGTCCAGTTTAGTGAAAGTTTTGCAGTTTGGAAAAAGATATTGAATGATTATAGCAACGATGAAGACTATTTTTTTACGCTAATCTCGGGCTGCATTAAGCATCTCGCTTCTTCAAGAATATCATTTTCTAATATTGCTGTATATTAAAAAAAATATTGAATGATCAAATGATTTCTTATTTGATTTGTCGATTTTTATTCGAGCCAAATGTTCCCACTCTTTTAATGTGAAGAGCTTCGTACACGATGTGCCTTTTTGGAATCTTACATAAAGTTTCAATACTTTTCTTTAACTTTCACTATGATGAATTCTCATCTCTAATTAAAAAAAAATTCCAATGGATCAGTTCTAGTCTATTCACTGCAATTTGCAATCTAAATTGGTACTTGTTCTTCAGGATTTCGAAATGCTAACTATGACTAACAAATTCGTAGCACTGCAATTTTAAGACAGTCGAATTATGATCCTATTTAAATTTTTTTTTAAATTTGATAGATCTTTATTATTATAGGAAAAGTTAGGAAGTAGCAGGCACAATAAGATGATGGTTTTGAAGCGGGAATGTTTTCACTGAGGTCAGTGAGTTGTTTACCATCTGCCCAACATTTCATTCTCTGAGGTTAAGCTCTGAGGTAGTGTCAGCTCCATCGTGCTTTGTTTTCCGCTTTTGTTTAATGTTTAGGTAAGAATACTTGACAAGCATAACATACGTCTCTCATACGTCTCCCTATTTGCTTCTCATATTTTTGAGCTGTCACTAGTGACGACTCCGGAGGACCGGCAAGTTGTATAGGATAATCCCGGTTGGAAATAAAATTATAGATTAAACGACAGCAAGTAACCCACAAATTCTTCATTCCTCATTACTCCGTATTATTGAGACGTATTATTTTAGGCTTTTATTCTGACGTGTGTTGAATCGATACCAATTCAAACATCCTGCTTTTTATTTGCTATTTGGTGGATAATATGAAGCTAGAGCATTTGTTACTGCAACAATGATTTCTTGATGAATTGTTACGCCAGGAGAAAAATTGTAGTTGGAACGTTATGGGGATGAAACGTGCGCATGTGTGCGTATATGAAGCATGTGCGTGTGCCTGACATCTGCATATGTGAAGTGAAGTTTCCCTCACACTTAATATTCATGCATACCGGTTTCTTCCTTTTATAGGTTCGCTAGCATTACTCTTCATTTTCTTCACCGACGATATCATCTTTAAGGAAGAAGTGGTCATGATCGTCGTCACAATGTCACATGATCATGTAACCTAGGTAGATGTGAACCCTACCTGCTTCGAGGTGCAAGAACATGCGATGCAGTATTTCACGAGGTCCGTCAAATCAGGGGAAAGGGAGGAAATTTAGGCCACCTTGATTGGGTAATAGATCGATAATGATGCTGTGCACTGCTTACTCTCTGTGCCTGCTCTCATCTCATTCTCATTTCTGATATATTCGTTCCTCGACTCACTTTCATATTCTTGTATACTCTGGTCAACTGCAGTGTCGTTGTCTCTTGCACATCTATCTACTCTGCATGTGCATATTATTTTGACTTCTGTATCTGTCTTCTCTCTAATGCTGTACTGCCTACTCTCCGTAACTTTGCTCCCGTCAGCTTGTGTATGCCTGTCTGTCTGTCTCTCTGTACAGAGAAGACATGGTATCTCGGCGCGTTTGTCAGTGCTTGCTGGGTTGTCAGTGCGGGACGTGGTCGTTTCATGGTGTTGTGTGTAATGGCGCATTTTAGGCCAGAGGAGGTTGTTCCGATGGCATGTCGGCTTGCATTCGTTCATTGGACATTATGAAGTATAGGTAGTCTAGGTTTTATGTGATGTCACGTAAGCACGTCATGTAGTGGACTTTCATCCATGGCTGTTATCAATTCTAAGAGTTAGTAATTTAGCAGCCGGATTTCAGTGTCTCGTTTTTGTGTACTTGTTGTCAACTCGTGACGTAACGTTACTTCGGAAGTTCTTGAACATACAATGGGAAAGGAAAAGACTCATATCAATATTGTCGTCATCGGACATGTCGATTCGGGTAAATCGACGACGACCGGTCATTTAATATACAAATGCGGTGGTATCGATAAACGTACCATTGAAAAATTCGAAAAAGAAGCTCAAGAGATGGGCAAAGGTTCATTCAAATATGCCTGGGTGCTGGACAAGTTGAAGGCTGAGCGTGAGCGTGGTATTACTATTGATATCGCCTTA
The DNA here is from genome assembly GCA_013365365.1 of Cruorifilaria tuberocauda. Classification (NCBI taxonomy): domain Eukaryota; kingdom Metazoa; phylum Nematoda; class Chromadorea; order Rhabditida; family Onchocercidae; genus Cruorifilaria; species Cruorifilaria tuberocauda. The sequence continues at coordinate 362,916 of JABVXU010000019.1, read as the reverse complement.
TGGAAATTCGAAACCCCAAAATATTATGTCACTATTATTGATGCACCAGGACATCGTGACTTCATCAAGAACATGATTACTGGTATGTTTGCTACAAATTTTTCAATTTTATTCGTATTTGTTGTATCTATTGTCGAAATTCTTCAGGTTTTTGGTATTGTTTGGTATCACTACCAGCTGTTGAATGGAGGTAAGTGGAATGGGTATGTATATAATGAAATTTTCAGCTGTATAACAAATCTTCGTATTTTAGGGACATCGCAAGCCGATTGTGCTGTCTTGGTAGTCGCTTGTGGTACTGGTGAATTTGAAGCTGGTATCTCGAAAAATGGTCAAACGCGGGAGCATGCGTTGCTAGCTCAGACACTTGGAGTGAAACAACTGATCGTTGCATGCAATAAGATGGATTCCACTGAACCACCTTTTTCGGAAACTCGATTCAATGAGGTTAAGGTTTTTCGTCTAAGAGTAAATTGATCGTGAAATCACAAGTGATTGAGTTAAAACTTCGCAGTTGTCGGAGATTTATGTTTATGGTATATCGGTATTTCAGGTCACCAATGAGGTTTCTAACTACATCAAAAAAATCGGTTACAATCCAAAAGCTGTTGCTTTTGTCCCGATCTCAGGTTTCAATGGCGACAATATGTTGGAACCGTCTCCAAATATGCCATGGTTCAAAGGATGGACAGTTGAAAGGAAAGAAGGGAATGCTTCGGGCAAGACACTTCTAGAAGCTTTGGATGCTGTGGTACCACCCTCTAGACCTACGGACAAACCTCTGAGATTGCCTTTACAGGATGTTTACAAGATTGGAGGTGTGCTTTTTATTATTGGTATTTTGAAATACCAACGATTCGAGTGATTCTTCTACTTATATCGCTGAAAGTTGTTTAAAGATTACTTTATTCCTGAGCTCTATTATTTCAGGTATTGGAACAGTACCTGTCGGTCGCGTTGAAACTGGTATCCTGAAACCAGGTATGGTAGTAACATTTGCACCGCAGAACATTACGACAGAAGTAAAATCAGTTGAGATGCATCATGAAGCTTTACAAGAAGCACTTCCTGGAGATAATGTTGGTTTTAATGTCAAGAACGTGTCAATCAAAGAAATTCGCCGTGGTTCGGTTGCATCTGATTCCAAGAACGATCCTGCTAAGGAAACTAAGCAGTTTACTGCTCAGGTAAATAAATCCGTATGTGTACTTTATGCGAAATGCCATCACACAAATACTTTATCTTCAATCATATAAAACTTTAGGTCATTATCATGAATCACCCCGGCCAGATTGCCGCAGGATATACTCCAGTTCTTGATTGTCATACAGCCCATATTGCTTGTAAATTCGCCGAACTGAAAGAGAAGGTCGACAGGCGATCCGGTAAGAAGGTGGAAGATAATCCGAAAGTAAGTCTGATATTTAGATTGTTGGTTACGATTAGAAAGCTTTTTTCTCCCCTTAACTGAATATGAAATTTCATTTAACCGTACACCTATTGCAGTTCCTGAAATCGGGCGATGCTGGCATTATTGATTTGATTCCAACTAAGCCGTTGTGCGTCGAAACTTTCACCGAATATCCACCACTTGGACGATTTGCCGTGCGTGATATGCGACAAACGGTAGCGGTTGGTGTTATCAAAGGTGTTGAAAAAACGGAAGGTGGTGCTGGAAAGGTGACAAAGGCGGCTCAAAAAGCTGCGGCACCAGCTGGAAAGAAGAAATAAGATTTAGGAGGAAAGGATTTTATAAAGACGATCATCGAATATTGTAATTGTTATAAAAAGAAGGGCATTTTATGTTTCCGTGGCGGCTGGATGGTCCTTTTTTCCCGAGTCTGATATGACTACTTTCTGAATTAGTTTAATTTTGCAAAACCTTATTTAGCAACAAATGGTTTTTGAATTTTGGCAATGTTTGTTGTTATTTGAAATTTGCATCGTTATGTTTGATGGACATGTGGTAAAACATTTGTGTTTTCCGTAAATTGCCTTGGTTCGTTTTTGAAATGTTGAAATGCCATCGATTATTCGTTTCTTTTGTTGATAAAAATGTAATTTTTGAGTTTCACAAACAGCATGCAAGTTTCGTTATAGTAGGGGCAGAATGTTGCTGCTGAAGAAATTGGTAGTATTTTAACATTTGGAGTTCGTTATGGTTCAACTGACCTATAACGGATATATGTTTTTTGATATTTGTAAGGGTCGGATTGGTTTTGAGGTTTCATCATTAGTTGTTTGTTTCAACATGTCTATTATATCAAGGGTTCAGTGTTTCATCACTCGAAAGGAAGTGGTTTAGTAGTTACGTGCCCATGTAGAATTACGTAATGCTAAATAAAACTACGATTTCTAGGTTTATAGTGAGAGGTTGCCAATTTTTCTGAAAAGATGCTGAAACAAAGGAAGCTAGATGAAGCACTGAGGGCGGGCGCTGCTTCGAGACATGTTAATGTGGATAAGGTCTGTATGAAGTTATGTTAAGAAGTTACGTTCTCATGAACTCACAACTCATGAAGTATGATGTCTGAGTTTTAATTCCAAATATTTTCCAAAGATTCAGCGATACAGATGCTATTGCCGTTAGTGTGTGACATCAAATTTTTGACATTCTAGCTAATGGCTTCAACGATACATACATTGATAAATCATAGTATCGAGTTCACTCCAGCCAGTACCTCACAGAATACAATGCAAGATGGCAGTTTGAAGTAATATTTGATGCTTGTAGATTTGCTTCCTTCAACAATACAAGTAGAAGAAGACTGATTTATTAGAGTTTGATTATATCCCTACCTGGAAAAAAGTAGTACTGGTAGGCAAGTCGTGATTTGTTTTTATTCTCCAAACATTTAATATATCAAATGTGTTCGGACAATGTAGGAATGTGTGATGTTGGAATTTTTTATTTGTATCTTCACCTAACATTCTCTGTATTTGAAACACCTTGAATGATTCGCAAAAATTTGCTAATTTTACAGATATATTCTCCTCAAACCAGAAAATGAGCCGATAAAGAAGCGACGTATAATTAATAATGTTCAGTCAAAAAAAAAAGTTGCGAAATTCAGTGCGCACAAGTTTCAGCATGAACAGCATTGCAGTGAAGTGTTAGTTGTTTCATATATTTGATACATAAATTTTACAAAATAATATTTGCAAATTGATATAAAGCCAATGGATTAACAGTGGTAACCCCCATCCTTAATGGTACGAAATTCGTTTTAATTCTCGGATTGAATCTTTTTCAACAATAATGACTCTTATTTGTCATCGCTGTAAAGTGTTGTTTGATGAAGAGCGTGACGTTTAAACAAAATGGAAATTAGATATACTATCAGCGCAAAAATCTTATAGTGCTGCTGAAACTTCATTGTTTTTTCCTTTTTTAAACCGTACTGCTATATCCTGTAAGAAATCTGAAATATGTATAACGAGGAGGAATTATTAAATTTTATACGTTTCGGGATGCTGCAGTGTTTGTCGTCATTCAGTCACAGTCATTCAAATACATAAGTAAATGCATTTACAGGAAACATAATGCGAAAAATAGGAAATTTGTTAGGAAAAAGAAATCAGACACAGTCGGAAGACGTCGACAGAAAAAACAGCGGCAAATAAGCAGAAGCTGATGTTTAGACATTAATTCACGGTTAACTTAGACATTAATTCACTAGAATCGTTTTTTCATGTATATGATACCTTGTTCTATTGAAGTATGACTAAATGTCAGTGCAAATATTCTAGCTACTTCTCTTCCATTCTGATATCATAATTATATAACTGTTTTAGGGTCACTCTCGTTAGTTTCATTTTGCTTTATTTAAATTGTCAAGCAGAACTTCCTACTGCTTCTAGTTATAAATTCCTGAGATATATGTTCATGTATTATATGTACTGTGTAGCAAGTCAGTATCACTTCAAACACTACCACACATTTTGTCTAAGATAGCATTAGAAGCTATTGTTAAATTCTTTTCTTTACAGGGTTATTTTAAAAATGGTATTTAAATTGGCTTTTTGCTGGTTGAGTTGTGAACTTTCCTCCCTGCTTTCCAGGTATAGTCTATATTGTATCATCATTAATTCTGTTTATTATTTTATCGTTCAAATTTAAACTGTCAAGATTTTTTTTCACAATTTTGCATAGTAGCTTTTCTTTTTTTGAAACATCTAACAATATTCTAGATATTTTCAAGTAGAATAATGTTAGACTTAAATTTAATATAAATAAAGGTGAAATTATCCTGTTATTTCAAGATAACTGAAATTAAAGTCGTAGTATGGTTTGTTATTTTGTAAAGTTGCGAGATTTAACGAATTCAAGATCTGGTAAAGTGAGTTCCCACAGCGTTATTCAAGGCCAAATAAATCAAGTTCTTATTTTTGCCATTAATTTCCTAAATGTTTAAAATTGCAGTTGATTATTCTATCATTGTAGTAGCTCGGTGTTAAAATCTATGATAAATTTTTCATTACTGAAAATGTATTATACATCTCGTCCTGAAAAAGTTAATCTACTAATAACTATCACAATAATCATGAATGAGTTTACTTTTTCCGAGCAATGTTCCATTTTTGATTTGGTGTAAAGAAGGATATTGATGCTGCGAGAAATTTGAAATTGGTGGAAGCATATTCTATTTGTTATGATACTGCGAACAACAGTTTTCAGATCAGTGTTAGCAGTCGTAAGCGAATAAACGTTTCGACATGGATGATTTCATATTTCCGGAAGATATCGATGAAGAAGATATCTTAGTTATGGATTCGGATGCTGGTGGAAGTAGAGCAACGATTGGAGGAGATGACCGGGAGTCAGAAGAGCCAAAATCGGAGAATGTCCTTTCAGTCGATTGCTGTGCTAAAGCTATGAATAACACATTAAAAAGATATGAAGAAGTCAAGAAGCGCACTGCTGAAGTGGATCAATTAGCAATGCAGGCAAGGATCTAACTCAAATTTTTCAGAAAAAGTTGCCCTCCAATTTTTTTCAGATGATTAGGTAGATGGAAAATGGTGGTTCTGAAGTGCTTCTTGTAGAACGAAAATGGGAGAAGTATTGGTATTGCGTCCATAATTTCTGAATTTCGAATTTTTTTAATCATTGAAACAAATAGAATAAAAAGAGACTTTAAAAATAAAATTTTTTCCTCTCAGTCGTAGATATTAACCTTTTTATCCAGTGCAAAATACAACGATGTTTCAAGTTTGAACCTTTCTTTTCTTCTCACCAAGACGGATGAATTAAACATAAATTTTATTTTTCAAAACTGTTTCTTCCAGTTATCCTTTGGAGTACGTTTGCAAGCTGAAATGGACAAATGTGCTTCAGAGAGGAGGAATTTTCCATTACACATTTTTCTGAAGGTATCATCATTTATTTGATATATTACAACATAAATCTGCCATACTTCCATCTAACTCTATTCTTATATATGGTTGATGCAGTTGTACAATATTCACTGTTATAATCAGTATACATATTTACATCTTTGCATTTACACACATTTAAACGAAGTTAATTACATTAGAAAATGAAACATTTCTCCTACACAATAGTAAAGCTAGAGAGAAGTACAGCAGTACACTTCAGAAACACTTTTTTTCATTTCAGAGACAAAAATTAAGTTCCGGCGCATCACTGCTGGTGATCCAATTGCGGAACAGTTCACCATTTGAGATGATCAAGTGGCATTTAGCTCTGACTACTTCACCTAATCAAGCATCAGCATCTGCTGAGGGAAGAGGTTTGTTTACACATTCTTTAAAAGTAGAAATGATTTTGACTATGACAAAGAATAAATGGAAATAATGGTAGTAACAGTGGTAACAACAATAATTAATTAATAATAAAACATGAATAATAAACAGTAAGCAGTAAATAATAAACAATAATTAATAATAATGGCAATAAAAATAATAACTATTATCATAATGATAACAGTGATCAGTAATTAGTAGTTAATAATCAAAAACAAATAATGGTAATAATGAATCATAATGATAACAAATGAAAATAATAATAAATGATAATAATAAGTCTTTTATAGACAAAATATTCACGAAAGTAATACCAATTGAGCGACTTTCACAACATTCTGAGTTCACTTACGAGGTAAGGAGTGAAATATTAACTTCAAATGTTATGACAAATCTTGTAAATTAATCTATTTATACAAAAAATGGAAGTATTTTATCTTAAACCGATTTCCTGAAAATCGAAAATACAGCTTTGACAATAATAATATTTTAAATCAGATTTTAAGCATTCATTTGGATTTGATCATAAAAATTTCACATGTTGTTAACCGCATTTTCATAGCGACATGATACCTGACGATTTCTGAAATCGATATTAATGCATAATGTCTTTCTAAAAATTCCCGAGGATATCAATAATTAATCTGTTAAAGTAGACAGATAAAATGTAAAATAAAATGGCTGAATGGTTAATATTTATGCTTTCAGTTATTTTGTACCTTTAGTTTGCCAATATCACTACTCTTCCGAGTGCATTTATTTAAATGTATTCATTTATCCGGAAATAGGGAACCTCGTGCTTTTCGGATTGCCCTTGAACCAATTTATTTGACTCATTGGGATACGGTTACTATAACTACCGTGCCGGAAAATACAATCAGTCGACTGGTTCATTATGCAAGAGCTGATGAGGTTGGTCAGTGATTTAACTTCAGATAGTTTCTTTTTTTTGCTAAAAGTTTCACAAATTGGAAAAAGAATTCAGAAATCAAGAAATAAAGATAATATGAACTTCGATATAAACAAAATTTGGCATATCCTTTTGGGTTTTATTTTAGGAGCAAAATATCACATTACCCGATGCTTTGGTATATTTAATTTGTGATGAAAAACAAACAGAAATGGCTCTTCTGAATTGGATCATTGTTAATACAGTTACGGATGAATGTAATTGTGTGAACTGTGTCGTACTAGATGATGAGAATGTTCGTTGGCCTTTTACAGTAGAGGTCAAAAAACGAGGACTGAACTACGATGTGGTATTAGGGATGAAGAATGGAAAGATGCGATCCATTTTGATTGATGAGTTAAAGATAAGAATAATAGTAAGTTCATCTCTTTCTTGTTAATCTTCAATGAAATATTTAGCCAGTGACTGATTGAGGAAATAATTAATATATTGAATGACTAAATAACTGTTTCCAGTAAACTCCTTTACTAACAATTTCCTAATCATTTTAGCAAATAATACCTAGTTGCTTTTTCAAAAAAAATTATCAAAATTTCAATCTAAGACTAAAATTTTAGTTTAGAAAATATAGCCTACAAGGAACCATTGCAGATTCGGATGCGATATATCTGGAAAGAGTTGAAAGAAAAGGAAGACTGCGAATTATTTCTTGATAATAAGTCACTGCCTGACTATTTCGCTTCTCTTATTGCTAAATATAAGCGTTGATAAGCTTCAATATATATATATATATAATCATTTCATTAATAAAGATGTTTCTTTTCTGGTGGTAGGCGCTTTTTTTACGTTTTACCACTTATAGAGAATATGTGAAGTTTATACTTCACTAAAACTTGGTCATGAAGCTTAACTGCTCAGTGTCATTATTCAATATCAAATTGCTGGGAAGAATTCATGAGAAATTTCTCACAAAATTTTAAATTTTGGTCTGAGATTAAAGATTAAAATTTTGAATTGTTAAAAAGTTAGGGAGAATGGGACGAAATTCTACGCTATGAAAAAATGTACTATGAATGCTATGGAAAAAAATGAACTGTCCGTTAATTGCTCCAATTTGGATATCAAAGTTGGGACGTGATGATGTCATAGAGGATAGCGGTCGTAAGATGACTTAGGTGGTGCTTGGGGATTTCACGTTTAAACGCTAACTTATAGCTTTACGGGAATAGAGGAGCTCTAAATTTGTATTTTTTTTTACTTTATTTTTATTTGATATGCTAAGCGTAAAGCTGCATTTTGTATTTTTTATGATTACAATTTATATTGTGCAAAAACGTAATTAAATCTGAATTTATTTTACGGTTTTCTTACGAAGTTCAAACTTGTTCCTTTGCTTTACATGTAAACTTATTAAGGTTGGATACACATGATATATTATCGGGATTTTATTTGATTACACTTTTAAAAGGGTCAGATTCTGTTTCAGGTATTTGCTCAAAAATGGTACGTAAATTAAAGTTTCATGAAAAGAAATTGCTGAAAAAGGTTGATTTTATTTCGTGGGAGCTTGATAATAATATCCATGAGGCGAAGATCTTGCGAAAATATCATATTAAGAAGCGTCAACATTATTCGATGTATAATACATTGGCAGCTCATGTTAGTTTGTGCATATTATGGTTTTGTTCTTTAAATAAATCTAAGGGGCAGTGGAAGTTATTAACTGTTATGAATTTCTTTTAGACCTCATTCCCTTACTATGATGAAATTAAACTCATCATGAGATATTATGAGAGGATTATTTGAAAAAGATTTGGTAGTTCGGAGATGTCCCTCATCTTTTAATTTTCGCAGTATGAGTTACATGGAAGCTTTCCTGCATGAAAGTGAAGTAGTAAATCACAACCGATAAAATCGGACTACAAAGTAAATTTGTGAATGCTTCCATACTCGTTTTACTTTAGAAAAGCTTGGATTGAATATTAATAGTGGGTTGATCTATTAATTTTAGCAATAGTTTTATTTACAGATTCGAGAAATCGCATTGAAATTAAAAGAATTACCGTTGAATGATCCATTTCGTTTGAAAACGGTTCGGGAATTTTTAGAAAAATTATATGCTGTGGGATTGATATCGACTGCCGATACGTTGGAACGTGCCAGTAAAGTTTCTGCTTCTTCATTCTGTAGGCGGCGATTACCGGTATTTATGATTTCCATTCTGTCTCATTAAACAAAAAGAGAAATTATGTTCACACTCTGCCATAATTTTTTGCCATAACTTTAAGGATTCTATGTGGTTCAAAAATTTGTGCATTCAAGAAAAAATATGATTTGAATGTTTAACAGATTTTTTTCATCTATTTTTGCTGTTACTGCAGGTAGTGATGAAACGTCTAGAAATGGCAGAAACTATACGGAATGCAAGCGATCTTGTGGAACAAGGGCATGTACGCGTCGGAACAGAATTAATAACTGATCCTGCATACCTGGTTACTCGAAATTTGCAAGACTGCATTACATGGACAAAGGATTCAAAAATTCGGAAGCATATTCTCAACTATAATAATGAACGGGATGATTTTTTGTTATGATAATTTTTTGTGCTTTAATTTGATCTTAATAGTACATTAATATGAGTTTATACAATAGTCTTATTATTTAGTAGGTTTAGTTAATGAAGCGATTATATGCCACATATCCATTAGCATCTAAATGTTACTTTTGAGAAGAAGGTTGTAGAAGGATCTTGTAGAAAGAAGAAGGTTGTAGAAGAATCCAAGTGTTGCGTTTTTATTAAAAACGAGTGATGTTTGTAGCTGATCTATGATTACATGACTTCCATACATTTGGGCATTGAAATTTCCAGTCCTTGTGTACAACTTTTCGTTACTTCCTGTTTATCCCATAGAATTATACTTGTGGTTGTCACACATTTTCCACTTTCAGTATTGCAGTCTTCTGCATAGTGGAGTCTTCTGCATACCACTGTATTAAAATATTTCTGATTCCCTTTGATCATCCAGATTCTTATATAGGTGACAAGATGTAGATGATACTACGACCCGATCAGAAACTGCAGATAGTGATCATCTTGGGAAGTACATACTGTCTGTGTGATGTTGCTTTTAATGCTTTTAATCGCAGGTATACATACGTGAGTTGGAGTACAGATGATTACTTGAGCAAATGTGAAGTTCTGTTCAATGATTTCAGCACAATTCCATTTTCCCGGCATATTGAAGGGAATACCCGTTATCCTTTTGCATTTTTTCATTGTTGCTTGAGTTGATGCTATGAAAACCATGGATATAACAAGTAAACTGTTCATTATTAAATTTAGCTTATAAATTGGTTGCGTTGAAGTTTATTTTTTCGTGTCCTTCTTCGTTTTTTTGCACGGGTTTTTCGGCCATTGATGATTGAGAATTCACGTGTTGCTGTCAACTTCAAGTGGGTACAACGCGTTTACTGGTCAGTTAAGTGTTTTACCATAAGATGTTTCTACAATAGCGTTTCTAGCCTTTCCTCTTTTAATTTCTTTTACTCTAACTAACTTCCACATATCACGAGGAATTTCTGATTCATTGACTAATGCAATTTCACTTTCTTGAGGTTCTCGTATTTCTATAATCTTTGGGGTGTTTATTTTGAGTTCTTTCTCTCAAACTAGTTAGATATTCTGTTCTCCATATTTCCCAAAATGTATTCAAAGCCTTATTTTTCCACATTCATAGTCTGGTGTTGTTTTGGGATTCTATTACCAAATGAGAAGAGTTTTAGATCTTTCTCCATGATTCGTGCTTTTTCGATATTTCCCAACTTCAACCGATCTGCTAATTTTTGCGAGACGAAGGACGATTGTGATCCTATGTCAAGTAGTGCTAGAACTTTTTCTAGAAATTTCAGTTTGCTTGGATAGATTACTTCAGTTTTTTTGCATAAGAGTAATACTTTCTTACCTTGATAGTTGGTTGATTTGTTGAATTCGTAATGACTGCTAAATTTGTTCCCTTTTGTTGTGATGCTTACATTGTTTGACAGAACGCTGTGTCGTCTCGAACATTGCATAAGTAACATGATCGTTTTCTTTGTTTACAGTCATTGTTCCATGCCCCTGTCGAACAACCTTGATTTCTTTCAAACGATCAGTTCGTTGTTTCAATGTGGGATGATTTGGAACTCATTGTCCTTGTGGCTTTGATTGCAAAAAGCGCAAGGTCTCCTTTCCTTGCTTTTTTTCGGGCGTTCAGTTTGTTGATTGAACGTGGAGTTACATGAGCATTCGTTTACGCGATGGGTTTTCTCGGACACCTTATAAGGTTCCTTGTTTATTTTCTCAAGATTGGGATTTAATTAAAAGTGTCTTTCACTGGTCGAATTTGACTGTTTTGCTGAAAACAAGCAAAAGTTTCTCCCTTCAATCTGTTGTATGTTCATCTTTGTTGATTCCTGTTGTCTTCATTCTTTTGAACTAAAGCTATCAAGGCTACTGAATGTCCAGCTTTCTTTTTCCGCTTTCAGTTGGTATACTTTGTCTAAGATCCATGTTGGTAGCTTATTTTCAATAGTTATTTCAATACTGCAACGTCCCAAGTTCATCCTCATTGCGTCTAGTTGACGGAGAATCGTTTCCGTCGCCTCAATGTCATTTCGTTTGATGAAATGAAACTCTTGACTCGTTTCCTGATTTGTATAAAAATTTCTTTATAATGACGGACTTAAATGTCATAGCGCAATGCTCTTACAGATTGTAAGGCTTCTTCCTTTAAGCATGACATCAAATAAGTTTTTGATATATGATATATTTTTTATACATGCAGCTGCATTAAAGTTACTCCAAATTCTCGCCACATTTTTGCAAAAAATTAATGATTCGATAGAATGGCTGACTAGTTATTTAGGCGGGAACAGAAAACGTTTGGATAAAAGTTTAGACATGAGAATATCCGGTGCAGGCATTGTGAAAATATTTTACATTTTACAAATAATGATTTATGAAAAGATAAAGATTCCAAAATATTTGTAATTAGAAATTAGGGTCGAGAAATTTCTTGACATTTCGGGTTTCTCGACACCAAGTGCCAATGTTCTAGCTCGCTGATTCCTAATCGATTACATGCAGTTAAATACAGTCAAATATTGAATGGTCTAATGATATATTATATTGAATATGTCCGAGATGTTATTTTGTGCTTGAGTTTTAGTAAGAATGGATTGATTTCTTTCAAAGTTAAATTTCACAGCTGATTAAATTTCACAGCGGAGTGTACTTGACTAATTTGTTCCAATTCTGATTGATTTTCAATTTATATAATTGTTATATAATTTATATAATTATATATATATAAGATGAAAACGAAGTAAAAAAGCATTATTTCATGATAAAATTCTTCTATTTTAGTCGGTTATTTCGTTTCGTTACAGATACTAATCTAATTGTTCTCAACACAGCTTTATATGATAACTTCCTAAAAGAAGCTACACACGCCGTACATTTTTCTTGCAGAAAATTCGTAATTCTATTCAGCAAATTATTTGAGGAGAAAAGTTTTAAATTTCCTACAATATGTTCACTTATATAAATCGTGCATTATGAAGGGAATGTTTCTTTGTTTGATCTTGTGTGCATGCTATATTGTAGGCCCAAGATCGGACAAAATGTGATATGGATTGAGTTGGTGAGGTCATATAACGAGATATCAGGTCATCGCTGGGATTACCGTTGAAGTTACCACATAAACCGCAAACCTAGAATAAACCAATCTATTTCGGCACTTCTATTGCCAATTTTGCGTTTAACTTGTTATTCAACGATCTCTTATTTCTACTTGCATTTACACTTGCGCTTTCAAACTCTTCAGTTAATCTTGACGGGAATTGACCGTCCATTTCTATATTGTAATTAATGAAACGATATTTAAACTAAATCTCTTATAGACACATACCACTATAAATATTTGACAAATAAATCTCAACCATATTTGAAAGTTAGATTTGTCCAAGATAAATCATTTCTTGGATAATTTATATAAAATATTTATTAAAATTTAACAGGAATTGCATAATTATCATTAATAAGACAGATACCTTGGATTTATGACGTTTCGTGAGGACAATTTCAACAAATAATTCCCCATCCCAAATTACTTTCAAACCGATCAATTTAAATGAAACAACGATATGTCCATTTGAAGGATCTTCGAAAGCTCGATATTCTGGCCACTCATTATAGCGAACATATGGAACACTGATTATCTTCATGCGTTCACGTATAACCTTAAAGAAAAAACTTCCAAAAATAATTCTAAATGTGTTTTTCAACTTTATATTATTTGAAAAAAAGTTATGACCTTCTTTGGCAATAAATGTATGGTAAAGTAAGTTCCATTGAAAAGTGATATGTAAATAATTACACTTCGTGTCCAAGTTAAGGATGATTGTTCACTGTTTACGCCAATTATTTCAAATTTTGGATCAATCCTAAAAATATAAATTTATTATACTTGCTTGACAATTTATCAGTGATTGCAATTTCTCCTATAGGAATTAAATTAAACTAACTCCAAACATTTTCTAGACTTATTATGGGTTCAAATTAATACCCATCACGTGAACATTCTTGCGTGAAGATGTAACTACACGTTCCTTGAAATGAATAACCAAATTTGTCGAATGTTACATAATTTGGATCACCGAATATAATGCACGAACTCTCCTCTATAAATGACAAACAATATCAAATATTCCACAGCAAAATTTTCTAATAAAAAATTTAGAATCATTAGCAAAAAAGATATTCATGAGGACGTTAAGATTAGTATCACGATGTTATCACAGTAATAAACTTTGAAGTTCGACAAAAACAAAAAAAAAACATAAGAGAGAAGTAATTTTATGGAGCTCTTGCTTGTGCGCTATCAACAATGGAAGATAATTAGAGAAAATGTTCAAATTTGCAAATATGAATTTTTTTCATAACATACAGTAACCACTGCTTTTTATTTTTCATTATATTTCATATTTTTCATTATTTCATTTTCATTATAGTGTGTTAACTTATTAGTAATAATATCATCTCTTTACAAATGATAGTCTACTTTTATATGTTTTTTCAACGCTTGTAAGCTTTAATTTTGGTTAATATAAAATGGCACAAAATTAGAGTAATATAAATAAATTACAAATTGACTTTATTTTTTACTTTTCTTTTCAAATTTATTTATTAAGAGTTTCCGTAATAATTAGCATATTTATTGTTTATAATATCCATGCATATATTTACTTAGCTCACATTGATGACAGCACGATCTATTCAAATTCTTGAAACGTCGTCCTTCTGGACATTTTCCTTTCCATGGACAATCAGTTTTTTTACATTTTACATATCCATTAATGCATATACAATTAGAACAATTATTATCCAATGTCCATTTAGTGCTATGCTGAAATATTAATTCATTACTTAATTTTATGCCCTTTAATTTTTTACATGGAATATATGTCTGAATAAGTGTGTTTGTTTTATTTCTGAGCATGTATAACAATGCATTTGGTTAGATAAGAAATTCATTCAAAAGGTCAATAATGTTTTCTTAGTAACCCCATTAACGAGATTTTATCCATCGTATTGGAGAAGATGATCACTTTAAAAGTAATTCACTGAATGACCTCTACTGGACACTCCCTCCACAGTCGCTTCATTTCCTTTGATGTCGATTCGCTTGCATGGATTTTCTTCCTATAGCAAAATGGACAACAAACGTTCGGTTGATAAAATATATGTGACACATCACATCTTTTGAATGGACAAACAAATCTGAAAAAGTGAAGAACGCGAAGTATGCAAAGGAAAATAATGTTTCCGAATTATATAGTAAAACATTGAAAACATCGAACGAATGGAATTTGATAGAACGGACCTTTTACAAACCATTCCGCCTGATTGACAAGTGCAACGTGAGCACGGATCGATACGGAACGTATCATGCACTTGATAGTGCCATCCACGAAACACGCAGTGTGATCCATTTAATGCTACCAGGTTTGAACTTACCGAGATAATACCATGGCTTCTGCATTCCGGACAGCAGCTGAAAACTACAATAACTGATAAGATTATTTGCAATTGCAAATAACACATTGTGATGATATATTGATAACGTATTTTCATACAAGAAAATTAACATAATATTTCCTCTCGACTCACTAGAGGATTAATTGTATAGAAGAAACAAAATTTTGATAAAAATTGAAAATACCTCTTGGGATGTCTTGTATGTTGAGATATTGGACAGTTCAGTACAGGACAAGTAAAGCGATAACAATGGTACCATTGATTTAAGACTAAATCACATCGAATACATCGATCCTCAGCTTTTATTGGAGTTAAACATAATCCACAGCAAAATCCAGCCAGCAAACGTCCATTTGAGCAATTCGATACACATTGAATCCGCCAACTTGTTATAATACCAGCCTAGGATTGATTCACTTTCACGTGAGAAACTCGTGACGCAAAAAGAAAATTTTACAAATGATAGTGCTTCCTTGCAAAATATGAAATGTCTAATAATAAAAAATAATTATTATTATTATTTATTAAGAAGAAAAATAATGAAAAAGAAATGAAGTGAAGTAAACATTTTTCGTTTGAAGATAAGGGATTGGATGATTCTAATTTAGAAATTTAATTTTTTACTAATCCTTAGACCTAGATTTATGCTTGAAAGAAGCAGAAGAATCACTTTGCATGAAATCTGTATGCAACTATCCTGCGTGCTTGTCCAAATTTGATTATTATTTCGTTTGATACCCAAATAAATACAGTGCAAACATTTTATACAGCACGTATTGTTGTTACGATCCCATACTGTTGGACAACTCTTCAACGATTCACATCCTTCTAGTATGCATGTTATCATAGCATTCTGAAAACAGAATAATTGAATGATAAATCCACAATAGTCTGAATGCTACTTTCAATATCTCGAATGATAAAATAATGATTTGAATGAAATCCTACAAGAATCCTACAGTACACTAATAACCTGAAGCTTTGACAAAATACATTTCAGTAATGCTTCACGATTCATTTTAGGTGACTGTCGAATACAAGTCTGTAAATGGTCATGCCATTCTCGTTCTACAACATCAAATTTTAAGGATCAGATTTTTTTAGAAAGATTGGAATGAAAAATATTAAGTTGATAGGTTAAATTCTGTTAATGAAATGATAAATAATACCTTACACACACAATGATAACAAGGTGACGTAACCAAACCACGTGTTACATCTGCCAAATCAATCTTGGCGCCTTCTTTTGTACATGGTATTCCTGAAATTCAGAATTTCAAATTATATTAAATTAAACATACATTCACTGAAAATTTTTTGCGAAGTAACAAGCAGCACAGATTGAAATGATAGTAAATATTAATAGCAACATTTATATCATTCATTATGATTTTAATTTTAGTGAAAAAAGGATAGCATAAAAATGGAACCAAGTTAATTTTTTTTTTGAAAAAAATATCATGATCTAAAAATTCTATTTTAAATTTGGTCTAGATATATCAGCATCCTTTCTTTGTCAGGTATATTAAATACATATTTATATAAGATTCATTAATTCTTGTAGCAAATTCAATTTATTAATCCTTTTTTTTATAGTTTATAAAAATTGAAAGACTCACCATGACCAATAAGTTGACTATTAACTTGTATTAATAAGAATATTAATGAGAAAATAATAACGGAATTAGTAATACAGTATATACTTTTATAGATCATACACGAATGGAAATTGATATATAAGCAGTGAGCAGTGAAAGATATTAACTATTCAGCTTATTAACCAATTTCATTTTATTATCACCATCAATTAGAGTACGATAACACTTCTTCTCTTATCATCAATGATAACGCATTGTAAGATCAAAAGAAAATATATTTCATCAAAGACAAACTCACCAAAATGCTACTCGTTTTTAGTTTATAAATTCAAGCGTTTCTTTTTTCGTCAAGTTTGTATATATAAATACTTTATTGCAAGCGAAAAAAATTTTTTCAATCGATTGATAATTTTATACAATACAAAAGTTTATGCCATTGAAAAAACCAAGAATAAAATAACTGATTTTCTTGAATTATTTGATGATAAATAATTCTATGCTTAATTTGTTAGGTTTATAAAGCCTTTCACTCAACAAGATCGTAAATTTTCGATCTGCAGAATGATTTTTAAGTGAAGTTTTTAATTTAAGCATTTGTAAGAGTTTTTGATAAAATATAAAATATTTATTATCAAAATCGACAATAATGTAAGCTGCATGATATTACATTGAAGAATTACAACAAAAAAATGATGAATAAGTGAAATTTTTGAAGATATCATTTAAAGCGATGAGAATCATTATTTTGCCAAATGTATAAATTTAAATTTAAAAATTTTCTTTTATTTCTTAAAAATATGCAAACTGTGTATAATTATTATCAATAAAGAATGCTAATGAGTTTACTAATTATCTATAATTATCTATCAACAAATTAACATTCGCTACTTAATTCATCAAAAGGTAATAAACTGGAAATCAAAGGATTAACAATTGATTCAGATTGCTGCGATTCATCATCTTCTTCTTCTTTACTGCCTTCATATATATAAGTCATTACAGCATAATTACCTTCACAAATACTTTGTAATAAATATCGTAAATCATTTGATGTAAAATTACTATTTAAATCAATCGATTTAAACGTTGATATTGCCCATTTGATACGTTCCCAAACAGACTGAAAATTTAGAAAAAAAAAATAATGATAATATAAGAAATATAAAATTATCATATATCATTCATCTTCTACATTAAACATTACCATTCCGTATATTTGTAGTTTTCATTAAAGTCGCTGATAACATTGCTTACCGATGAAACTGCGAAGTATCAAGTCTCTCTCAATCTTCCTTTTCAAATTTCATATAAAGATAAAAAAAAAGTATTATTATAACAAAGCATTTGCTATCACTTAATAAAATAAGTATAAAGTATTTATGTATTACCTGTCCGGGATTGTTGACAATAGTACCATCTAAAGGTAATGGATTTCCCTTAAGTGAAGTTATCAAATGCATCAGATTCAATGCAGCTGTTAAGGATAAAGAGGCAAAACGTAACGTTTCATTTAATTGTTCTAAGCGATCTACACAACATAATATCTATAACTTTTTCTGAATGAATTTCAAAATTTCATCTGAAATGCATGTCAAAAAAGATTAAAAAGAAACAATGATACCGTCAAAACAATAATCTCTTCCATTAATACAATTTTTTTCCGATTCTTTCTCCATAAAAACAAAAAAAATAATTGAAACTTAAAAATTGACACTCAAGGTTTTAAAATGAATTATGGAACCTGATGATATGTATAATTCAGTAGAGCATTCATATGATCCACTTCAGTTGGTCGTTCACTTTTTAGCTTTATTAATATGGCTGCTTGAATATTACGCAAAAGAGTGCAGAATCGTTCTAATTCTTTTTCTTCCTCCAACTTTTTTTTTTCATGCTAGAAAACAGAAAAGAAGTATGATGAAGAACCGAAAAGAAAAAAACCTGAAAGTTAATAAGGGATAGAACCGATTTCTTAGAGCAATTGTGTCGAACAAAATGAAAGTAATGTTATTCACATATAAAAAATATAAAAATAATTATCATCAAATATTGTCTTTCTATTAGAAAATTAATGTTCATTAGCATGGAAGTGATGCTATCACAAAATATAAAAATAATAATACTACTGAGTTCATTTCTTTTTCTAAAATAGCAAAATGAACATCAATCATCGATCAAACAGCAAGAATATTCCAAAGCAGTTATTATCTCGAGATTTCTGATCATTTGGAATGTTAAGATGAGCCTGTCTAGATGATTTTGAATTTAGTTCATAATTTTTAATGAGAATTTTCGATCATTCACCTCAACATATACATCGATTTCGTGAAGAATCTGATCTAATGGAAGTGTGCAATTCAGTTTTGCTTCTGGCTGTTTCGCTTGTATCCTTGTGATTAATTCATCGGCAAATAAATAAATGAAATCCAGGTTTTCGGCTTGAATTCGATATCGCTCTATAATTAACAACTAACCATTTTTTTCAGAAAGATTTCTCAGAAACATTCGAGAATCGTTTTTAGGGCGAAGGAAAAATGGGAAAGAAGATATCACTAGAATTGAAATTTACTCACTATACTTCTGAGATGCATAAATTGAAATGACTGTTCTTGATAAATGCGGTTGAAAGCCAATTGCTGTATTACTTTCAGCTTCAAATTCTGAAAGTATATGATGACTACGGACATTTTTCATTACAAGATATAATCCATAAAAAGGAAAATTTTCCTTTATTTCCTCACTTTAACAATTTAGCCAATAGAATGATAGTATTGTGAGAGAGTTACGGTCAAGATTATGCTTAAGTTCAGTAAGACAAATTGTTGGAAGTATTAAATAATCCAAAAAAAAGAAGTTATTAAAACGTTATAGTTATAGAATAACTTCAGAGAAAGTAATTGCATAACTGAAAGATCACAGATCTTTCATGAAGAAATCTCTTATAACATAACTTAGGCATCCTTTTATGAAGAAAAAAAATTTTTTTTTTAATTTCGAATATGATTTAAATTAATCAAAATAAAATTCTGATTCAAATTTAAATTCATTTCCAAAATCTTCAAATACTTTCGAATGTTTGCATGAATAGATATTTTATTAAATCTTCCATCAGAAAAGCAGAGAGAAAAATAATTTGAAAAAAATACCAGGAAATAATTGTGTTATGTCGAGAGCAGGTAATGTTGATTCGATTGTCACTTTGTATTGTACATTCCGTTGAGTATTTACTGTACGACACATCAAACTTAAAGGCATCTTCAATTCCTTACCAATCACATCACCTTAATGAAAAAGTTCATAAAATTATGAAAGAAATAAATAGATGTTTGACCATGGATTATATAAAACATTTATGAGATAAAACGTCAATACAATCAAATATAAAATTATTTATGGAATTTTTGTTTTATGTTTCATTATCTTTTTTTACCTATCATTTCATCGATTTTTTAAAGAATTTGCCTCATCATCGTTAATTTTAAAAAGAGGAAAAGGAAAAGAGAAAACTGAAATTATTATAGTAAAATTATTTCTATTAGATATTAAGCCATTTTTTTTGATTTCAACATGATATAAATTGTTCCACATGTTTTTGTTAAAATACTCAAAGTTATAATAAATCAAATTCAAAATTTTACTAAGCACTTAAAGTTATAATGGACTACTTGAAACTACAATGTCATTTTTGATGAAAAATTAAAAACAAACCAAATTGTGAGGATAATGCATAAAATTTACATCTCAGATCATATACAGGTTGATATAAAATATGTATGCCTGTTGGTAATTTTTGTGAGCTATCTATAATTCATTTTAATAATAAAAAACTATATTAATTTTTTTCTCTTCCTTTTTTGAATTGATCGAAGTTATTCAAAATTTGGGCGAGATAAAATTTATCAAAGCGACAATAATACTTAAAAAATATTTGGATGATAAATGAAGAAGAAAACTACAAAATAAAATTGAATTTTAGAATACCAAACCATTTTTCAAGTTTAATTATGATTAAACGTCTATCACATAAATTTTAGAGAATCATTCCAGTCATCCGAATGATTTAATTATGATTAAACAAACCAATATTAGGAAATGATGTATATTTGTGATCAATATGGAATGCTGTTGAACATATCAATTTGACGTCAAGCAAACATACTTCGCTCAATAATTCAACATTTAGCGTCAAAGACGGAACTTCGTCCGATGATTTTTCAGCTCGCTAAAAAATAGTTGAAAATTGGAATTGTTGCATTATACCATTGTTTTATTATTTAACAACCATTGTTAATGAAAAGTACGTCAATTCATTAATATACTCTAAAATTTAAATTTTCGCTTTCTTCATTTCTATTACACAAAGTCGCTTTTCTTTAGCTCTCAATTTCCTAATATTTTGAGAAGCATTTCACAGTAATTTGAAATGATATTTAGCATTTTTCAAATTACAACATTTACCATCAAATCATTAATAATTTTCTTTCTGGAGCGAAAATGGTGAAATCAACGTAAGAAAATGAATCATACCGATTTAGAGTCTAAACCATCGTAAGAACAATTCAGTGTTAACAAATTTTTCGCTGTAGTATCTATAAAAAATAATTTCTATCAAATGGATTATTTCTTTTTAAAATTACCCTAATTTTTAGAAGAAGAAACGATTAAATACGACAAAGCCTGAATCCCAACATCATGCATAAAAAGTATCAAACAGTAATTGAAAATATCCCACAATTCTTTTCCTGCTGATTAAAAATATCCCTACTTCTCGGGTAAATTCTTTTACGGAAGAGATGAAATTCCTTGATTACTCATATCATATCAACATTTAAGATGTAAAATTTAATTAAGCTAAGTACCTTCAATTGATTCCAATGGTTTTTTATGTATTAATGCTTCAAGCTCAAGGAATTCTTTGTGGCGTTGTTGGAAGTCAACGAAGCGCGTTTGTGGTGCTGGAAGACGAAATAAGGACGGTTCGGTACCCAAATAACTAACAGATACGCGTGAATTTGATAAAATTACCAGCATTGAACGATATGCGAAACTTAAACAATACAACGACAATGATAAGGCATTAATTTTATTGATGAAAAAGGTCGAGGCAAAAAAATTCTCCGAAAATTAATTTTCTCAATTATCAAAACTGATTTTTATTATGATTAATGGATGAAACTATACGGAAAATGATACAAACCTAAAAGTGCATAATCGAATTTGAATTGCATTTTGCAGAAGTTGTGCTGCCCAAACTAATATTGTATTTTTAAAGAAAAGTAACATACGTGTAGCTGTTGCAATGCAGAATTTTACATACGCATCATGTGCTATAAAATAAGCCCATAAGCATGAAATGCTATTTCATATAAATAATTGAAGCATTAAGTTAAAAAAGTAATGATAAGTGTTACGAATTACTAAATAAATGAATGATAGAACAAATAGAATAATAATAGTTAGCTTAAAAAATCTTAACCTAAATAAGGTTGCAAAATGAATTAAAATAAGATTATAACTGATTAAGTAACAGATTGACAGTAATAATTAGGTGATTAAAACCGATAATTGAAATTCTGAAACTAACTAGAATCGTAAACAAAAAGTGAAGTTGCAACACACTGTAAACGATACATAAATCTTAAGGTACCGCCGTGAGTTAAACAAAGCAAAGTTCGCTTGCAGAGAACAACAATAGACGGTTGTACAAGTGATGTATCAATCACCTCTAAATTTAATGGATAGTCACCCAAACTGAATGTCCAGTTAGCCTGAAACTGGATACTATTGAAAATATTAATAATAAAATAAAATAAATGGGATAACATTTACTAGTTCAAGAGATATTAGTAAAATTATAATTGGTATAATTGGTACAAGTTTGAATTTCAAGAAAAAGAAAGAAAAAGTGAATTAGGAGAAAACATACGGTTATTTTTTTTCCACTTTTTCCGCTTGATGCTGTAGCAAGAACGGAATATCTATAGGAAATTAAGATTGCTGAAGAGGATGCGACGATTACTGAATCGGAATGAGGGGTGTAGATGATCGGGCCTGGGTGTAGAGCGGTTGTTAAATTAATCGAACGATGGAAAAGTTGATTTTCCGCCTCAAATACCATCAAGGAACATTTCATGTCTTGGACACATATTTGTACCGTAGTTGACCGACCAAATGTACCGATACACATATTGAATGCTGTCGTGCTGATAGTGTGCTCATAGACAGTACTCAGTTGATAAACTTCTCCATCTACAATTATGCAATCGGAATTGGAATTTCAAATATTTCAAAATGCGAATCAGCAATTAACTGATAATTTAGATACCTGAAATAAAGCGGTAAATTATCAATTTTTGCGGCGATAATACAGCGATCAGATTTTGTTCAAAACCAGGAATGAAATTTGCAATCGCGATGTCCAATATAGCAGCGGGTAAATCTTCTTCTAGCAAACAGCTTAATAATTGTTGTTTTGCGTTGCTTGCTCGACCTGGATCGATAATCCATATCCGACCCGATATACTACCCACCACTAATTGATCTATAACCAATCTAAAGTTAATCGAATACATTGTAACATTAACTCTGATGTATATCTAATCAAAGATTAAACCAATCACTAAAAAAATAATTTTCTCATGTAAATTTATAAAATAGTCAAAATTAAAGATTATTTATCAGACAAATAAAATTTGGAAAAAACAAGCATTAATAGATACGTAATTTCTCTGAGCAAATAAGTACATTTTCATCGTAAAGCAACGGTACTTTAACTTTTTTTTTAAAACACAATGGGTTTAATTTCCAGTCTTTTAGTATTTCACCAAATTTTTTACGACAACTTATACCCAGTAAATTCTTCTGCTAACTTCTGAATGTTTGAGCCGATTTTGTGACATACTGGTTATAATCACTCGTCATTCATTATCCATTCCTTTCTTATCCTTATCAGCAAGAGAAAAGGAAAAAGATCAAACCTCGTTTATCGACCAATTCACCAACTGCACAAACATTAGCATCAATTAATTCAAGTGTAAGCCATTCATGTACATGAAATACTGACATACTAACTATACACTTTCGATCAATTTCAACGCAAAGTCAGACAAATTGATGCGTATGAAAGCGGAATTTATTTGACTCAAAGTTCTAATTACCATAGCAACATGTACATACCACTTTGTGAAGCAGAGGGAAAGTTTTATTACTTCGAACAATACTTTAGTATCAAAGGTAAGGATTAAAATTAAGTTATATCATCAAAATTTTTCTTTGTTTCCTTCAATCAATGATTTCGCACATTGTCACTTAAAGAATAAAAGATATGGAATACAAGAAATATGGACTACTAGAATCTCGAAAACAACGATAAATTCCCTCTTCAGTAAAGAATGAAATAGTCGTCCTAAACTCAATTGTAAAATAACTCGCTGTTATTAAATTATCTAAAGGAAATAACAAACGACCTCTCGCTCTTATACTTTTGTGAACTTTAAAATTGGTTATATTGATAGTGATACTAGTTACAAATCCTTAATATTATTTACGTGCATTCCTCTTACTCCTGGTAAATTCGGAAAACGTGTGAAAAAAAGAGATCACCATCAAATTTTTTCAGCAAACTACAGCAATATATGAAAACAAAAATAAAAGAATAAAAAACGTAGAGGAAAAAGATCTTTATGCTGATATCACATATGTATTTTTTGAAAATGAAAGATTTAGCGTGAAATGAAGACTCAGAATACAAGAATAACACTGACGAATAAGGCAGTGGAAAAACTTGGAATTCAAAATTAGTTACAAGAAATAAAAAAATCCAGTCACTGTTAATGAACTGAGTAGAAGATGGAGCAGTTAAATTCTTCGTATTTTCATCCAATGCTGAGATTTAATAAACATAACATACCCGTACCCCGATATGTCAGACATGCACCAAAAAGATAATAGACGGATAAATACGAAAAAACATAATAAAACCAACAAAAAGGAAATCGAAACAATCCCAAAAAAAACCTTTCAAAAGAATGAATGGTATTAAAATAACACCGACAATCTTTAATATACAAAACTTGTTCCGGGAAATCACACAATAAGGTTTATAGCTACTCCTTCACAACCACAGCAAAAACTGAGGTTGATCAACAAGAATGATAATTAATCTAAAATCTTCACAATTATTAAATCTCAGTAAGCACTTATTGTTTTTACATCTTTTTGATAATGTTTTCCGGAAAATCCCCGAAAATTATGGAAAATATTTTGAATACATAAGAAATAATATCATTGAGAATCACAAAAAATTACACCGAAGCCCACTTCGTAACAGTGTATCGACACATCTTTTGTCTAAATCTTCTTTCATTGGAGGATCAACTTCTCCTTTTCGATTTCTCTTCTCGTTTTCGTCTTTTTTCTTCCTCGCGCTTTTGCTTCAATTTTATTGAACTCGTTAATTTGTATGTGACCAATGCTAAAATTGAAAAGCTGAAATTCAATGGCAATAGCTAAATAACATATAGCATAAAAGGCCCTCTAAATGAAGTGAATTAAATAGCAATTTTTTTTTGAAATAACTAACCTACAATAGCAACAACGATCACTGCTGGTATAATAAAAACTGAATTATCAAAGCTATGCTGAAGAGGGCTTCTACCACTCAATTCAACCATTAGATTCCGGATACAGGTAAACGAATAGCAGTACTGGAAAAGAATATAAATTTCATATTAAGAAATTAAAATTCGTGTAAAATGTTACACAGCGTTTCAAGACCAAGAATACTTCTCCTGCTATTTCCCTTCAAATAGTTAAGCTAACAACACCTACGACGTCTGCAGTATCGCAGATACCTCAAATTTCTCCTCTCCCTCTCACCAAGTTCTCTTCCAAAAATAAATTTGGATGCCAACACGTTCCCGTGAAACAGGTCGCTATCAAACCGACTATTCAGACTCGCTGCGAAAACTATAACTATCCCAACCTATTTGCGTATTTCCGTATGGATGAGTGGAAGTAATGACAGTAACTGTAATTTTCTAACACTTTCTAACAGATGGAGAAAGTTGTTGTCATAGTATGAAATGAAATAGGAGTAGTGAAGTCGCGTTTGGATACATTACATTAATATAGTGGCGTTGGTAGAGGTCAAACAGACAGGTGAAGAGGACTGTACTAGAGATCTGGAAGATAATGACAGAGGTCAAGAAAGCGAAAGATCGGGAAAATTAGACTAAGTTGTTCACTTTAAATTCTTTCGTTCTATTTGTTTATTAAAAATCAAGCGGTAATGATATACTATTTTCGGTACTTTAACTGTTTGTTCCTTAACGTATTCCTTTCCCGCCGAACAAAATCTTACTAACTCTTCAATTCTGCATATGTGACCCGAGTCATCGCAGCGATGAAAGCTACAATGTCGTCAATGAAGTTAACTTGATAATGACGGTAATTTGGAAATGATTATTGTATATAGTGATGGGAATAATTGTGATAATGATAACGATTATGTTGTAATGAGAAGGCATGCCATATTTTAGATTTTGTAGTAAAAAATTAAGATATCATGAATGCAATTGAATGATGTTCCGTCTCATATCATAAATTTATTTGAATTATTGATTAGAAAATTTAAAATAAAAATTTCCTGGAAACTGTTTTACTAAAATTCATATTCATTCTGATTAATCTTTTACTAGGAGTGGAAAATTCATAAGAATTCATTTACGAGGGAGAGAAAGATGAGAGGAAAGAAAAAGAGAAGTCACGTCATTTCTCGAGATTGATCGATTCAATCAATAACTGTTGTAGTTATAACATAGACGATCTCGTTGTTGTAATCCGTTCGCGTGTACTTTGTACCTTTGCGGCACTCTGATACATTTATCATCAATAATAACCCGAGAAATCATTTCATTGGTGGAAGAAATGGAAGTAGAGCAAAAACAGAAATAAGATATATGAAAGAGGAACTAATGAGAAGTAAAATTCCTTCGAATATTTAACAAGTGGAAGAAATGATTGGAGAGATTGAGTGACATCGATGAACTGACTTTTTTTCTTTTTTCTAAGTAGTAGTGGTGACCCATGAAGTGTTCATCGCAAAAGAAATCATTTGCCAAAATTTTTCTTCGATTATATCTTTCATAACATCATCCATCCGTTGTGTGGGTTTCGGATAGCTTTTCATATTCCCCATGAATATCCTGGTGAAACTGCTGATTGAACATGAATCCCTCATCTTTTGATAGGAATCAAGGATTTGTATGTCGATAATGGCGTTCGACGAAATTCTTTTTTTACGGTATTTTATTTTCATGATTTTTTTGATCATCTATTGCGTAACACTTGGATCAACTATTCTCTTGATGGAGCTGCTAGTTAGACAAGAACTCATCGGTAGAATTCCAACTTATTGAACGGTCTACACGTTAGTCTGATTAACTTAATGATTCTCAACGAATTTTTTTGATTAAAGAATTAGAAAGACACAATAGATAAAAAAATGGCGAAAGAAGAATGAAAGGAAAGCGAAACGAAGAGATTATAATTAAGAAATAATCGTCATAATATTACACAATATTGAGACTTGGAATCTTGTCATTGAAAAAAATCTAACAATAAAACCTGGAAATGAAATTCTGCTTGCAATAGCTTCTCTCATCTTTCTCATTTTGATAGTTTGTTTCGTTATCACTTGTGGTTATCGTTCTATTAAAGAATGAATTGAATTGAATTAGTTCACTTTCTACTATTGCAGTTTCCAATGTTATTTGCTAATGGTCTATCAATGCATTGGTCGAAATATTTAACCAGTGAGATTTCCATTCATATTACTGTTTTATTCAGTTTTGAGTAAAATCTTATGATGGAATAGTTTTCGTGTTTTGTTGGTAGGTGAAATTAACATTTCTAGTCGTATTCAGCATAATCTTTGCTTTCAAAATTTAAATGTACTGATTAATGAATTTAATTTAATGCAGCATCAGTGGTAAGAAGCATTGCTCGATTTGAAAGTACAAAGGTATCCATTAAACCAGGTAAGTTTCTTAACTTTGAAACTTTAAAGTTGATATCAGATGGTCAAGTTTTGTTAGGCAATACTCGATTACCTATTCACTTCAAATCTTTGCTCTGATAGGATAAAACATGAAAGCCGTAATACTTGAGAAAAAAATATTTTACTACTAAAAAGAAATAGGGAGATCTTTTATTTTTTTCAGATACAGTTCCAGTGAAACCTGAAGTAATTATCTCAAAACGTCAAGGAATGATTGAATCTACTGACCACAGAACAGTAACATTAAAGATAGAGGATAATATAGCTGTAGTGAAAATCAATCTTCTTAATGCAAAAGTAAATTAAATATTTCCATTTAGTTATTCAATTCATTTATTTTTATTATTAACAGTTTTTATTGTAAACCAATTATGGAAATAATTAAGAATCTCTCTTCATTTTCGGTTTTTCTGCTTTGATTTTCTCATGATTTTTATATTTATAACTTTTTGCAAAGACAATTCTTTCTTTACTGTCACACTATTGTTCGATGGAATTTTAATTCTTTTCTATAGGAAAATATCTTGAATGAAACAGTTGCGGATGATTTACGATACCATATGGATCGTATTGATGTCGATCCTTCTATTAAAGGAGCAGTTATAATATCTGGAAAACCGAATTCATTCATCGCCGGTGCGGATATTGGGATGTTGTCTAAGGTTAAGTAATTCATTTTCTGGAAATTCTGTAGTACCGTGATTTCTCGGTATCAACAATATTGTACTATATTGAAGTGATTTTTGGAAAGTTATGTTTTATTCTTTTTTATTGTTAGTAGCCAATTTTATTATATAAAATTGCGATGGGTAATTCGGTAAAAGCAAGTTAAAACTAAGTTTTCAAAATTTTAAGCAGTATTTAAATTTGATACATCAATTGTTATTAAGAGATTCTTGCCTGGAAAATGTATCAATATTTCAGTGTAAAAATTCAGCAGACGCTCGGAAAATTTCGTCCGATGGACAACAGGATTTTTTTCGAATTGAAAATAGCCAAAAACCAGTCGTTGCAGCCATTGTGGGCACTTGTATGGGTGGTGGTTTAGAGCTAGCACTTGCATGCCATTATCGAATTGCCATGAATATGCCAAAAACGTTGTTTGCATTACCTGAGGTACATTATCTTAAGGTCTATTATCGTGTCATAATCATTTTGTTGGAGTTATTACTACAATATCCAATTTAGCAAAACTGTAACAGTTCTGTACTCCAATTAACATTTGGGGAATTAAATAGTTTATATAATCTAACCACTTTGAACAATATATTTCGCAATTGGTAACTTATTTATGTGATCTGAATTCAGGTAAAGTTAGGTCTACTTCCTGGTGCTGGCGGCACACAACGTTTACCAAAGTTAATTTCGATCACGGAAGCCCTTAGTATGATACTTACTGGGAAAACGTTACCAGCTATGAAGGCAAAAAAGATTGGTCTGATTGATCGTATTGTGCAGCCTATAGGAGCTGGAGTAAAGCCTGCTGAGGAAAACAACTATAATTATCTTAAGCAGGTGAGAGTCTCAAAATTTTTCATTTCTTATTTGGAAGATGTTGCTGCATTATTTTTTTAGTTTTTGGTGATAAATTTTGTAAAAAGAGAAATCAGAGGAATTCGAAATCTAATTCTCGCAATTAATTAGTTTTGTGTCAGTTTTTTTTCTTGTTCACACTTTCTTCAATATCGTTCAATTCAAGTTATTTTCTGATTTTTCCTTTCAGAGAGACATCCTACAATTTCCTTATTTTCATAACAAGCTATAACATTACAGCTATAACACTAAACAAACGTTTAGATCGCCATTGAAGCCGCGCAACAGCTTTCTATGGGAACATTGGAAATAGATCGCGAAGGGTCATTATGGAAAAAAACTAGAGAGTACGCACTGAAAAAAACTCCAGTCTTCAAATACTTTATTTTGAAAAAAGCACGCGAAAATGTAGGTTCTTAATTTTTCTTTTTCTCTTCAGAAGATTTTTTCGAAGTTCCATTCTATTCAAACTTTAGTTTTATGAAAGTGATATAAAATCAGATCCCATCTTCAATATAAGAAAACGAAAAAGAAATACGGCAAATATTTTAGATATTCTTTTGGTTTAAAAGATAATATATCCTTTTCTTTCAGGTTATGAAGATGACTTTTGGAAACTATCCAGCTCCATTAAAAATTTTGGACGTTATTGAAAGTGGGATAACAAAAGGGCCTGATTTAGGTTACTTGGAAGAATCAGAGGTTACTATATTCGTGTGAATTATTCACAAAATTTGTTTTTTTAAATTAATTTTTAATCAATTCTTATTAGGATCTATCCATTTTAGGCTTTTGGATACTTAACACAAACAACGCAGTGTAAAGCTCTGATAGGTGTTTTCAAAGGCAGAAACGAATGCAAACGGAATAAATTTGGGGAATCGAAAAAAGTTGAGTAAGGTTTCAATTTTTATATTAAATAAAATAATTTTCAACTTCGAAAAAAGAGCAACAGCATATTTTCGGTAGTGAGATTCATTAGGATAAAAAAGAAAGATTAACCTAACAGAGTTATTAATGAACATACATGCAACATAAAATTAAATTTCACTATATGAAAAATTTTAAAGTGTGAACCTCAGTCTATTTTAGCTTTAGCGTTTCAACGCTAGGCTGCTCCACGAGATGCAGCCATCACAGAAGTATATTTAATAAATTAAAGTTTTTCATCACACTTACTTTATTTTGCTAATAGTTTATCAAGCAGTCTTACGATAGAATTTTCGTAATGAATCATAACTGTACAGGAAGTTAGCTATAATTGGTGCTGGTTTGATGGGTGCTGGAATTGCAAATGTTTCAATCGATAAAAATATTCAAACATATCTGCTGGATAGAAATGATGAGGGCTTGGCACGAGGTCAGAACCAAATTCATAAGTATTATGACGGAATGGTAAAAAGAAAAAAAATCAGTAATTACGAGAGGCATAGATTTATGGCTAATCTAAAAACAACTTGTACATATGACGAACTATATGACTGTGATGTGGTTATTGAAGCCGTTTTCGAAGAACTTCCTTTAAAACATGAAATAATCAAAAAGGTTTGTTAATCGTCAAATTATAGAGTTTCGTAGGAGATTTCGGTCAAGTAAAGGGTTTTTTCTCTTATTATTGGAATTTCTGGAAATTAAATTTAAGAGGAAATATGGAGTTATATAATTAAAGGACTTCGTCATTAGTGGACACCACAATAAAGTTTGAGTTTTAAATTCTCCTTCAAATTTTAAATTGAATTTACTATTACATTGATGATTTATCCAAACATTTAAGACTACTGACAACTCCGTCAGATTTAGAGAAATTCGTACTGTCAACAGTTAAATTATTAGCAAGACGATGAATTATGAAGTATTGAGGCTTAATGCACATTGCAATAAGCTTTGTAACTTCTAAAACTTCCGTGGCCATTAATAAGTGAAGGAAATACAACGTAAAAACGATTTCGGAAAATAAATGAATTAGTTAATTTTTCATCACTTTACATAATTGAAAACTTTTTTTAGCTGGAATCGGTAGTACCAGGACACTGTATTATTGCATCTAATACGTCAGCACTCCCAATCACACAAATTGCTTCAGTTTCCACTCGACCGGACCGTATCATTGGGATGCACTACTTTTCTCCTGTTGAGAGAATGGAACTACTTGAAATAATAACGACGAAAGATACTAGCAAAGAAGCTATCGCTGTAGCTACACAATTAGGAATAACTCAAAATAAAATAGTTGTGGTGATAAAAGTAAGTTGATTTCGCATACTTACAATTATCGAATAGATGTTACCTAATTTTAGATATTCTAGCTTTTCTGTTCAAGATTTATGGCTTCTTTCTTTTCTTATTATATATTCTAAAGTAAATATTTTTTAGTTTTTGGTTTGTTTTCCTTCGTTATTGATAATTATATATATATTGTGTATCGTATTCATAGGACTAATGGGTTGACAAAATCAGTTGAGCAACTTAATTTACACTTGATTATTTCTTATCTGTGGCAAGCTGAAATAAATACTTCATTACCATCCTGTTTTAATTTCTAACTAAGCTGTATGATACCTTTCTTGTAAGCAGGATTGTCCGGGATTTTTCGTCGTCCGCTGTT
The DNA here is from genome assembly GCA_013365365.1 of Cruorifilaria tuberocauda. NCBI lineage: Eukaryota > Metazoa > Nematoda > Chromadorea > Rhabditida > Onchocercidae > Cruorifilaria > Cruorifilaria tuberocauda. The sequence continues at coordinate 331,368 of JABVXU010000019.1, read as the reverse complement.
TAGCTCCAATGATGAGTGAAGTTGTTCGATTACTTCAAGAAGGTGTTCATCCGGATGAAATTGATGATATGACAAAAAATTACGGTTTTCCGGTAGGTGCAGCAACGTTGGTGGATGAAGTGGGAATTGATGTGGCACAACATGTCGCGAAGTTCCTAGGAGAGGTGAGGAAAGTACTTGATGAGACCGAAAAACTTATATCCAATTAGAATGATTTAAGCTTCTTAATTATGGTTCGTCCCCACGTAGGTTAATAATGAATACATGGATAATCCAAATATTTATTAAATCAATTCCTTCCTAAAAATTGATTTTAATTTGCACATTTTAAGGCCCTAGGTCCACGAATTGGTGGTGGATCAATTACAGTATTGGAAGAAATGATTGCATCAGGGTTTAAAGGTCGCAAGTCGGGTAAAGGATACTTCATTTATGACGACTCCAAAAGATTCGGTATCTTTGCCAAAAAGAAACCTTTAAACGAGGCTGCGCTAAGAATTCTTTACAAACACCAACTGACTCCCGTTTCAACGGTGTATGCTATTTAATTTCTGATATGTAAGATTGCTCTTTAATTAAATACGAACCTTGTTCAGTAGGAAGTCTTCGATCCTATGAGTTTTTCCGTCAAGAACATTTGAATGTATTAACATTAAGTATAATTCTATCAACTCTGATGAGATATTACCTTCTCCTTTATATAGAAGCGGTGTTGCTGATCGTCAACTTCGAATATTGTGTCGTTATGTGAATGAAGCAGCTATTTGCCTTGAAGAAGGCGTCATTTCATCACCGGTAAGTCTCTTCACATTAGAATTAATCTCATTTCTCTATAAAGTAATCTGTGAAATAAGGGAAAGATAATTTTGCAAATGGTAATTAAGAAAGCTTTTGAGAGATTTGTTACCTCTATGTGAAGTTTATTGGTCCAACTATGTAGCTCAGCGAGAAAAGACATTACCCCAAAAGTTCGACATTTATCCCGATTTCATAAAAATTTGAACTACTTCCATTTATTCATTAGATGAAACAATGCATATAATTAGTATGATCAAAAATTACTCTCAAACATTTCAGAATTGAATTAAAAAAGTTCTTTCAGTCAGATGGTGATACGGCATCGGTGTTTGGTATCGGTTTTCCACCGTTCTGGGGTGGTCCATTTCGTTTTATTGATATGTATGGTGCAGATAAACTTATAAGTAATATGTTACGGTATGCAGAAGCGTATTCATCGGAGCAGTTCAAACCAGCTCAAATAATCCAGGATCACGCCAAACAAAATACAAAATTTTATCCGGAATAAGTACATTTTCCTTGTATAATGTCCAAATTACTCCTGTGATTCAATCACTATGTGATCAATCATTATATTGGTACCTCTCAGTAAGTAGAGAAAACAACATAACAGTTCGAAATTCATCTATAGGGAAAATAATGCATAATTTTTTGATTCATCAACTTTCGACTGAATTCGAAAACTCTTATTTTCACAAAGCACGTCTTTCCATTTTCTGTTTTTCTTTCGATTCATTATTTTCTCGTATAACATATGATTTAATATTTAGAGAATAATTAAATTATAAAATTTGTTAGACCTAAATTGCCTAACGTGGTCTTAAAAATACGATGCATTTAATAAAAGTTCCATCCATTTGTGCTAATTTACATGAAGCACCACGACAAGGATGTGCCAGGAGTCCCGTGAATATCATTCTGCTCTTGGTTTCGGTAAAAAACCCTGAAAAAGTCTTTCTTGCCTGATTCACAAAGTTTGTTTAGTCGATTCGCATTAAGTACTTCCCATAGTATGCCGGGGAGGAGATGACCGTCTTCCTGAGCCACCGGTAACTACAGGCGATGAGTTCGATTGTTGCATGGCGTCTCGGATACTCGGGCCACAGAAGAGAACGTGAGAATAGATTGAGGTACTTGCGCAAAACTATAGTGAGATGTCAGTAGCGGGCGAACATCCGTAGATCACTCCTTGTGTCGGTGCTCGCCATCCGTCTATATTGTTGAATTATATGGGTATCGCTTCAGCTTCGGTGCGATGCTTTCTTCGAGGAGTAAATCCGCCTCTCAAATACTAGATTTTTTTCGATTTTTTCTGGTGTGGGGTCAATTGCTCCTCTTACTATCAGTATTTGTTTACATTACTGACACGCATTCGCTACTGGAACAGTAGTTGTGCACATCAAATTATTTAAATTCTCTGAGCACTTAAGTGTATTTGATTTTAATTTCTTTTTGAAATTTTGTTGGTCGAATTGGGTTGAGAGAAATCTGAGCTTTTATTGGTCATCTCTAAATTAATTGATTCATTAGCTGAAATTTAAGCTATACATCTTGTTTCGACGCAATCATAAAGTCCTTAGTGGGAACATAGGGGTCTTCGTATAATTTTAAAAAGCTTTTATATATAAATTTTAAATTTACCGAGGTAGGATTAATTTTTAGATTATTTTAGGCGATTGGTTGATGAAATATCACATGGAGTAATGTGGTCGATATAAATTTAACTGGTGGAATTGTTTATCATACTAAGCATTGATTTCTTGCGAAGTAATATAAGAGTTGTAAATATTTCCACTTTATTAGTTTTCAGTCAAAATAAGAAAGATTCGTTTATTGATGAATAGAACAAATTCAGGAGAAATTTTTATATGCAATATATTTAAGACGAGAAACTCTTGCAATTAGTATTTATATGCGTGCAATAACAGCGTTTTTAGATACTTATCTGTTCTAGAAAATCTTTAATTATGGATTTCAGGATTACGACTGTAGATTTGATGCTGAAAGATAAGCAGATTATTGATCCTTTTGTTGTATCTAAACACACAGGTGATGTAGCTTCGATAAATCGAAGTTGGATAATCCTCGTTTAGGAAATGACAAATCCTCATTATTTCAGATTTTTGCCGGTGACAATTAGGTTTCTCAATGAATGAATGTGGTGGTAAGCGTTCAGATGACGAAGGTGATGATTTACTGTGGAACGATTTTGAGAGTTGTGCGCAGTCAGTTACACTCCTATATCGTAATCCAGCATGGAAGGCGATGCAAACAGCTGCTGCATCTATCACCCAACTTTATAAAAGTGGTATTGAACATAAGAAAAAAGCATATGATCGAGGTAGTTATGATTTTTCTTTGAAATATTGATATGAGATATGAGATTTTCATAAAAATTGATTGCCAACTCTTTAATACATTAATTGATTTCGTAGATTCTTTTTTATTACGCTATTTGGAATTGGAAATTTCTTGAAAGCAGATTTTAATGCAAAATCCTCTTTAAATTAGTAAGTAGTGTCGAGCGTTGAATGAGAATGCTTAAGCTTAAGTTGTTCGAAGACCAACGTATTCTACTCAGTAAAGTAATCCTATTTATACAGTTAAAAAAATAGAAAATTATACAAATTACAAGTTATTTATAATTGTCGACTGCTCATTGACTGCAAAGTCACAACTCTGGTATAAAAAGCTCCATGTATTTAACATTGAATCACAATATTTTAATACTTGCAATATTGGTGAAACCAATCTTCCATTAATCAAGCACAAGGAGGAATTCATTTTCAGGTTATTTAGCGGGTCGCCAAACTCTTGCACGTGAAATTTATGCCTTGCGTCGTTATAATGGAGTTTCTGTTGATGATATCTGGAAATTATTATCAAAAATTGTTTGTGCTGCGGAATACGGGTATTGTTCGCGGAGTTCAACTCCGGAGCAAACTGATAGTCCAGCGGTTTCATTCTTTCAACAGGTTGGTAATTTTTTTTATCTTGTATTTGTTCGTTATGCAATTTTAAACTAGTCTTTTAATTCTATTCATTCAAAAGAAGAATAAAAGAAAAGTATTTCGATTTGTGTCTTTTTTTTCTTGTTTAGTTAATGGTTTAGTTTGATGTGCAATTTATTATATTCCCTAAACTTATGCTGTCTAGAGCGGAAGCTATACCCTAAACTTATACTGTTTGGAATTATAATGAAGATTGGATTTGTTGCGAATCACATATTTATATCAATAAAAAGGAAAGAAGGATTTATAACTTCGACTGATTTCAGGCGTTGTGTATCCCTACCAATGTCGCCTGCCCACAGCGGGATACTGAACTGAACACTTTTCTGTCCCGTCAAGTTCTTCGACGGCGTAAACGGCGTCATTCGCCGTCGGAGTTTCCTTACAAAAAGATTTTCCGCTCATAATAATGCTTTCGTTGCCTGCAGACTGGTGTTTGTGATCACTTTCTTTTAAAAATGCTTTCTTTTCGTCTTCATTGTCCATCCTTTTTAATATTTCTACAATAGAAAATCCTCATTGAAAGCAGAAGGAAGATTCCAGAGGATTAGTAGGAACAAATGAAGGAAATCGCGCTGTTCTTCTGTGTTTCAGTTTCAAGCTTGTAGGAGGTTGTGATCGTATCCGAGTAATGAGGATTTTTGGAACGCATCATCAAAGTGAATGTGAGGGATTATGCTAGGAGATTTTTGATCAATGAATATTTTAATTATATTTTCGGGATATAGTATGAGATCAAATTTCGTCATGTAGTGTCAGAGAGTGTACATTCAGATTACTTTGAAAGTAATGGAAGTATTTTTATTATTCTTAAATTGTTTTTTAGACAGAGATTGATAGGAAAAGGATTTTTAAAAGTTCCTTCTTTGGAAGAAATACTAGATTTTTTGTCAGGATTGTTTTTGGTAACTTATTGGAAGATGTTAGAAAGGATGGAAGTATTTTTATTTGAAATTTTCGTAGCTAGATAATATTTGTATGTTATTATTCTGGTGCTTGTTATGGAGAAAAAAAGATAAGAATAACGGTTTCATCTGAAATCGATTGCTGTCCGAGAATGGTAGGTCGTGCAGGGAAGGAGAATTTTTCAGTTTTTAATAGGAAAATGTTTTAGAATTAGGGAGGAGCGATAAGTTCCTCCAACTGTCTCAGCTATCAAATTCCGGTTTCTGATAGTGCTTTCAATCAGATTTCCTGTTTTTTGAGAATATTTTGACGTGGAATTACGGTTTTTTGGCATGTTTTCGCCATAATATAGTTGTTTGGTCAATTTGTCAATTTTTCATATGTTAAAAGGTGAAAAAATAAAAATTTGTAACTTTTTCTTTCAAATTAAAGTGTGAGGAATAGCACTGTGAATTAGTTGATCTATTAAGTGTGTATTCTTTTTTCTGTGAGAATGACAACGTGATTTGAATATATCTGTGTTATCGAGGTTTAAACGATTTCAATAAAACATTCAGTTGGAATATCTGTTCTTTCCTGATCCCTGAACTAAATGTTTCTGCTGTACTGTCCAAATGATTCTTTTTTTGAATAATTTTCGAATTATGTCGGTATATTCGGCTGGGATTTCAGGAACAAAAGCTGCTGAATATAGTTTTTGGATCTAAGGAAATAGATATTAGTAGAAAAGACATATTCAATCAAGCTGTTTCTAGTTTTCTTATTTTGGCGGCGGCCATCATGGGGAAATTGACAAAACATTAAAATTTTGGTTCTAATTTTGCCTGCAGTTCATAAGAATACAAATGGTGGTAATATTAGTATTAAGGCTTTAAAATTTTTTATGGAATTTATGAATATGAAAATTTTTTTATGAAATTTTGCTTGCTTTTATTTTTTTTCTTCAGACTTGTTGAAAAGTGAATTTGTGTGCAACTGCGGTTGCTCTTCACCATGGTTGGTTATTTTAAATTTTGGAATTTTACTTATTTAATACATAAAATTTTTACAAAGGTATTCCTTAGATATTTAAAAGTGTTTTAATCACTGGCACTGTATGCGACAAAACATGTTTCATTCTTCTATTTCTACAACAAAAGCAGGCATCTATTATATGCAATCAAAGTAGTCCATTTCATAGTAGTTTAAGCATTTATGAAAATATGACGTTATTTTCTTGCAGCCACAGAACGAATATATCGAACTCCATCGTAAACGTGTTGGACGTCGATTGGACTATGAAGAAAGATTGTGAGGAATTTATTATATATTGTTTATTTACGGTTTCCTGTATTTCAAGTTTTTTACAGACACTTCTAAATCTCTGTTTTAGTTGCCCATCCTGTTTACCTGAATCAATAAAACCGATAGAGGGGGAAGACAACACCTTTATATTAGTAATGATGTATTCGCATTATTTAACGTAAACGTCCTTTTGAACATAAAACAATATTTTAACATTGAATTATTGTGGATTATTTCCTTATGGTGAAGGCATAATATAAATTGGAAATTATAATCACTTTATCATGTTTTTAATAATTGCAGGAGGAAACGTAATGCCCGAGCTGGACATGAACGTTCTCAATATGCGAAGAAAATCCGCGGTCGAAAGGCTAAATTGTACCATAAAAAACGTTATGCTGAAAAGGTTGGTTTGGTGCATCATTGTTAAATTGTGAGTTCAAGGTCATAAACTACTTTTTGCTTTCTAATCAAATATCTGTTTTAGGTAGAGATGCGTCGGCTGCTGCGACAGCATGAAGAGAAACAGCAAACAGGAACAAGTGAGGAACCCGACAAAGGCGTAGTGCCAGCATATCTGCTAGACAGGCAGCAACAAACAACTGGTAAAGTACTTTCATCAATGATTAAACAAAAACGGAAAGAGAAAGCGGTGAGTATATTGTTTCTCTTATACAATGCGAAAGTTTCCGGTGATATTCCTTTAGAATATTTCATCTTCTATTAAATCACTGGAGAAACATATTTATTATTTCTGTGATTGATTGTTGGCAGAAATCTTGAAGATTTCTTGCAAATCAATTGAGGTTTGATTGTTTCAAAGCTCGCTGAAGAAATCGATTGTTTTTCAGGGTAAATATCAAGTGCCTATACCAGCAGTTAAGGCTGTGAGTGATGCGGAGGCTTTCAAAGTAGTGAAAACTGGAAAAACTCGTCGGAAAGGTTGGAAACGTATGGTTACAAAGGTTACCTTCGTTGGTGAATCATTTACGAGAAAACCGGCGAAATTTGAAAGATTCATTAGACCAATGGGTTTACGATTCAAAAAGGCAAATTTTCCTACTGTGCAGAATTAAAATATGAATTCTCTCTCGTTACCACAACTTTCATCGGGAGCTGGTTTTTTGTTATGCAAGGAAAATTGTTTTTTGGATGATTGTTCAAGAAAAAATTATGATATTGATGCTATTATTTTCATTTCTTTTTCCTGATTCTTTTCCTCACTAATCATCAATAATCGAGGTGAATATAATATTTGCAGGCTCATGTAACTCATCCTGAGTTGCAAACGACGTTTCAATTACCCATTATTGGGGTGAAGAAAAATCCGTCTTCTTCATTGTATACATCATTGGGAGTTATTACAAAAGGAACTATTATTGAAGTGAGAATAAATATTCCAATTGAACGGATTTTTTTAAGTAAAATGCTTACTCTTAAATTTTTTTCATTTTTTTGCACTTGCCATATGGTGCTGATTTGTTAAAATTATTCCCAAGATCGAAATTAACTTTTGAGTGAGAATTTATTTTAAGAGCATTTTCATTTTTGTTTTTTCTTGTATTGGTTTAATTACTTAATATATAATATTTTTCGAGTGTTTATATGAAAAACTAATTGCTTATAAACGAATTCCAGGTGAATATATCGGAACTTGGTATGGTTACTCAAGGTGGTAAAGTAGTATGGGCAAAATATGCTCAAGTAACAAATCATCCTGAAAATGATGGTTGTATTAATGCTGTGTTGTTGTTATGATTTTTATTTGATGAAATAAAATATCACTTAAATTCAAGATTCTTATTCGTTTGTTTTTATTACTTTAAATCCTTATTTACTTTTAGAAGATTTTTAAATTCTTCTTTTCATTAGTTCGGTTATTAAATCGCAAATATTTCTCAGTCACTCAGTTATGTTATTTGATAATTATAACCATATTTTAACCATAATTATATAAAATTTGGGAATATCCGGTCTATATTTTGCTCGGAATTAGGTTTTGATGAGGCTTAGCGTTTTGGTACCAGATTTTTTTCTTACTCTATTTTAGTGCTCGTGAATAACACTTCCAGTTTCTCTTGGCTGTCGGTAACTCGTAATATTCTTGTAGACCTTTAGTCAGTAATTAGCGTCCAAAATCGTTTTTATTAGCGAAACTTTCTGCTAAAATCTATAATCGTCCTGGTAGCTTCGTGTATACATTTCGGTTGTTCTGTTGAATCTTTGGCCCATGGAAAATTCAAGTGAAATTTACTGGTCGATGCTTCTTTTTTCAGTACTTACTATGACTTCAGTAATTTTTGATATTTTGAATCGTAAAGTCAGTCGATATATGAACATCATGCACATTTTGAGAACATATAATTTTTAAGCTTTTGGATTATGCATGTATTTTGATGACATAATTCTTCAATTAGAAAAAATATTGTTAAAATTAACCTGAATTACATTTAAGGTGATCTTTGATGGATGGAACAGCTGGAACTGTTGACTCAGCGTGGCTTTCGAAGGATCCTAAACCATTTAAGCAGGGAGCCGAGGCTTGTTTGTACCGATGTACCTATTTTGGCCGGAAAGCAGTAATCAAAGAACGATTCGTTAAAGTCTACAGGTGTGGAGGAGAAGGGAAATATATATTTGACGAAATTAACAATTTTCAGGACAGTTTCGATCATTCCAATCTTTTGTTGACAAGTTTCTGATTTCAAGAAAGTTTTTTTTGAAAAATCGCATATGCTCTAAAAGAATAATGGTACAGCGGTGCTTAAGATGAATACAGTTTAGTAAGTAACGCTTTTGATCAAACTTGAAAATCAAAATTGTGAAATTGCGTTTCAGGCATCCATTATTAGATCTAATCTTGACGAAAGAACGTGTTAAAGCTGAACTTAATGCGTTGCGTAAGTGTAAAATGGTTAGAAATTCTGTTGATGTTTTAGAAATACTATCACAATTTTTCTCTTATTGGACATAAAAAAACCTGACGTGTCTTGAGTCAGTTCAAAGATAATGAGCTATTTTTTGGTGCTTATATGAAAGATTCTGCTTAGATTGGGATTGATGTACCTGCAGTATACTTTGTAAATATTGATCGAAATTCTTTTATTATGGAAGAAATCTGCAGTGGTACCACTGCTCGACAATTCATTGAAGATTTTAAGAGCAGCGGTGACTTTGAGGTATGTAAAATTTCCTGAAATATATCACTTCCAAAATTCAAAAAGGAAATTCCCTTTTTTTTCATTTTTTGAATTCATTTTGTTAACTGATTTTACATATTTTCAACTAATTGCTGTAGAGAATTATTCTGTAATTAGTTTAATAAAAAATACTAGTGGATAATGATATATTTCAGGAAATAATTATTAATTTTGGTATTCGGTTAGGTCAAATTATAGCAAAATTACATCTTGGCGGTATTGTGCATGGAGATTTGACAACGTCTAATATTCTTCTTCGGAATGGAAATCACAAAGCAATTGTTTTCATCGATTTTGGTCTTGCTGAGGTAAACTTATTCCATAGCTGTTTTCAGCATATTTAAATAGAGATATCCATCAAATTATTTATTTGATCATTATTTATTTGATCAACTGAGCAAAAGCAAGATTCGGTCGACTTTGATCTGGTGTTATAGGAATTTTCAATAAATTATGTAATATAGGGTAATGCAACAGTGGAAAGTAAAGGTGTCGATTTGTATGTATTGGAACGAGCTGTGTTAAGCACACATGCTGAAGTAGAATTCTTTTTCGATAATATTATGAAAGGATATGAATTATTCAACGGGAAACAGTATGATGCAGTTAATAAAAAACTTAAGGAAATCGAAAGGCGAGGAAGGAAGCGTGAAATGTTAGAATAAATTTTATTCTATTGCTGTTGAAGAACTTTGAAATACTTGTTTTTGTGACAAACAATTGGATGTTGTGTATTTTAATTAACTTCTCATGCGCGCTTGCCGTTTAATTACATAAAATAAAATTTTGAATCTATTGAAGCACTGACTAATCACTCCTGATCAAAACTAGATTCAAAGCGAAAAAATCTGGGATTAGTTTTGGGAACTTTATCGATACTTGAAAGGAATTCGATTTCAACTTGAGAATTTGGTTACCGAAAGAAAAATTAAGGAAAATCATGAAAGATGGTGAAAATTATAAATCCTGCGGAGGAATCGTCCAGCAAATTCACGTACTCGCATATTGGATGAACCGGAAATAAGTATCGCTGAGTTTTCATAAATTATGGGTAAAAATTTTTCGAATTGTTCAGCTTCCTCACGTAAGCACGCTTCCAAGATTGCCAGAGACATTTCAATCCATGCACAGGATCGTGTCTCTCCGTCCTAAAGGTACATAACAGGCATGACGGCTTAGAAATTACTGTTCAATGTATTGGCTTACTTCATCTGTAATCTAATAAAAGGTTTTCATGCTTTTATGCCTTGGTATGAATTGAAGTCTTTGTAGAAAATTTTTTGTTTTAATTCTTTGGAGATGAAAAAATAGCATAAATAATTGTAAGGTGTGACCGTCACCTATTTTACTTAAATTTATTCAGTATCAAATACCAATGCCTGGTTATGACGGTTTTATGCTCAAACTGTTTTAGTGATCTTTTTTATCTTAATTAATAAGATGTTAGGAAAACTTTACTTTGAATTATTAAGTACAACTCACGGAGAGAATGAGTTTTTCTTCTGCGATGATTTGATGCTGTTCATTATCACTTTCAAATGGATTACCGCGTTTTGTTGTTGGTATGAACGTTTGTGCAATCTTTGAACGTTTGTAATCAGAAATAATTTCAGCAGTTTGCTCAGAAGATACTAATTTATGGAAGTTTTCATCCATTGTATCGTTACGAATGAGAGTAATTTGCTGAAATAAGTAATAATGCTTCTGTAACAATTAAAATAAATTCTAAATTAGGAAACAGAAATTAAGAGACTTGATTTCAAAGATTAAAAATTTCTCCAAGTTCCTATTTTTTTCGAATTTATTACAGGATAAGGATTTCAGACCTAAACGTCTATTAAAATTTCTTAGTATAACAAAAAAATGAACACTGAATATTTAATAAGAATTATCAAAAATTAATCGATCAAAGTAGATCCTTTAATCTTGTGATGTTATTCTATTTTCAGATATATCGACTTATAACTCCTTTTCGTTACTAATAGATTAACTTCATAAATGACTTAAGAATTTCTGAGAGAAAACTCTTACCTGAGTAACATGCGATCTAGCTAAGTGACGCAATGCGTCCGTGGACAGTTTTTTCTCTAAGTTGCATAAGTATGTACATACTTCACGATGACATAATTGCAGTTGTTTGATACAATATTTGTCATCTTTTATGTTTCCGTCTGATGACAACAGATATTCAACGATTATTTCTCTAAAATTACATGAAGTTTCTAAAAAATTTAAAGAAAATATTATTTTAAATTAAAAAAATTATCGAACAAATCGAACAAAGCGAAAAAAAAAAGAAATACAAACTTTTTCAATGGGCATTTTCGTACCATTTCATACATCGACAATGAACGTATCGTCCAAGCTAAGACTATTTGCTTACACAAATTTGGAAGTACTGGAAGATCGTACAATCCTTGGATAAGCATCTTCAAGCCTGAACGTTTATCAAAATTTCTTGCAACTAAAAGTGATCCGTCTAAACAACGAAATAGAATAATAATATCTTCTGCCGATAACTTATGCAAATTGCCTGAAAAAAATTTCATTTTCAATTTTTTTTTTGGAACAAAAAAATAAAAAATGAAATACATAAGATTGAAAGATTATATGTGTCGATTAGAAAATAGATTAAATGAGTTTATATGCATTAAAATACATCATAGGTATTGAAATTGTTAGAATATTTCACATTTCAATTATTCGAGAAATTGGAAATATAAACCAACATTCACTGTCACTTTCGGCTTGTTCACTAAATTTTTTCAAAAATGAAGCAGTTTGTCCATCAACCGGTAAATCGATTCCATTTAATAATAAGGTACCAATTAGTTCCAAAATGTATTGATGACTGGTAAGAATGTTAACGAGCTCATCTCCAAGAATCCTAAAATTTCAATTTAAAAAATCTTGAAATGAAATTTAATTAAGTTTGTAAACCTCTGTTCGATTCCATCATTATTACAAAGTACCACTTCACGTTTCTTCGTTTCTTCCAGTTCTGTCACTGAAGGGATCTGTTCATCCATTAAGAAGATCTGAAATTAAATTAAAGTCGACTATCAGTTCCTCAGGGAAAATAAAAGACACCAAAAATGAATCAGAATAATTAATAACAACATTAAGATAGTAATTTTCATTTATATATAGTGGCCAAACTTGAGAGATTGGTTTAAATACAAATTTGTAGTAAATTATTTGAATACTAATTCAATGAAAAATATTTTAGCTAATTTTACTTGTCGAGCCAATAATAGCGTTTCGTACGAAAATTTTGAATTTTCAATAGCTGCTATACAAACACTACCGAGATCACCGTTTGGATCATTTGAATCAACGACGTAATACTGAGTTAGGAGTCTCAGATGAGCCAGAGTTAAACTTCTGAAACATGAAATTTCGAAGACTTTAAATTAAGTTAGGAAGATAAGATTGGTGAATTCATTGATTGTTGGAACATGGTAAGTTATTTACGAAAAAAAAGAAGTGTGACAACAAAAAATGAAACTTAGATGATTTTATTCAATTTGGTATAAGTATAGTTAGTTAAATTTCTGAAATTAAGTCTTAAAATAGATGCGTGATTAGTAAAAGCTAAATATTACAGGCAAGGTAAGCGTCATAGGAATTAAATAAGAACTGAAAAGTACAAATTTTTTAACCTAACTTACGTTGCATTCCATAATGACCGTACAATAATTGTCCATCTTTCAGTTGTCAACGAATGAATGGAAGACCTGATCAGGAATCGTAAATATGCGTAACCCAATCGTGCAATACGATTTGATGCACACGTAATACATTCCGTTAATAAAGTTAACGTATCAAAAAGTGTTCGATTAACCCATGGATTATCTATCAAATAAATCTTCTACTATACGAGTGGTAAACGTCATTCCAGATTATAAAAGAGAAAACAGAAGCATTGGGAATGTTGCAAAACCATCTTACGGTTTTTACGTCAAATTGTAGAAATCTAAAATTATTCTGAAGAAAAAGAACTGTAATTTATAATAAATGGTAATATTGCTTTGAAAATTTTTACAAAACCTTTCGTTTCTAATAAATATTGCTTGACGACTTCGGCAAACAATCCAATTGCTTGTTTCAAATTATTCTCATGTTTTTTTGCGTCTTTACGCATCCATTGTTGCAGCATTGGAAAAACGAGAACTGATAAACTATATGCGCCAAAATTAATACCTACAAAACCATTAATAACTTGAAATATCAAAGCAATTCTATCATTTATGAAATCAGTTTCAAATACTTCGGTTTGTGATTTTTACTTCTTTCCGTTTTTGTTTTTCAAGATAAGACTTTTGAATTTAAAAAATAAATTGACAAAAAATTAATCTGCAATTAATCCAAAGTTATTAAACTTCAGATTTTGATGATTTGAAGTATTTGTAAGAATGCAGGAAGTAGGTATACCGAATTTAGTATCAATTTGTTCTTTGATCAAATCGGCAATAGTCCGCAGTAAATTTGATTGTAGTGATGCAGGACAAACAAAGGTGATAGCTGTGAGACCTTCCAACAATGAGAAGTAAACTTCAGTGCAACTTCGTCTCGATGCCGTATAATTTTTCCAGGGTACGATTATTTCTGGTGCTAACAAATTTCAAATATCGTTATTTGATCAGAACTTAATTTTTTTCAGAATTATTTCTCTAATTAAAAATTTAGACGCAAAGTAAATTGAGGAAATTAAACATTACTTGAAATTATAAATAAATTGATCAATGGAAAAACAAGCCTTCAAGCAAACGATCAAGATCAGTTAGTGGAAATCTTTGTTCAATGTCAAAAATTGGTTCTTCAATCAGAACAGTAGACAGTGGTTCCATCAAAAATGATACGTCCGTGTATCGATCAACACAATGTTGAGTTCGTTCACGCAATGTCAACCTAAAAATGAATAAATATTACGCTTGAAATATTTCAAGCATTAGATAAACAAACGATAAATCTTTTTTTAAGCATTTCATGCGTTCCTTTTCAATGTTACTAGAATGGTTTACATAACAAAGACTTCGAAAACATTATATATTGTGTTTAGAAATGACTAAATAGGATAGTGTGCAATATTTCTACTTCATTTCATTTCCAATTCTATTCAAATTTCATTTAAAGTCAAAAAAAATGGATGAGGGATACCGTTGCAGTAAATGTTGATCAGTACAATCAGCTGAATCGAACAGATCATGAAGCATTCGCTCCATTTTTAACAAGTTTTGTAAAGCTGTTGATGCCATCGTTACATCGGACAATGGAATCATTGATTCCCTTTCTGTAATATAGAAATATTTAATTAAATTTTCAATTTTACTATAAAATAAATTGCAAAAAAATTTAATAGCATTTCATGATCTCTAAGGACCAGTAAGTTTTACTGATTTATCATTCAGGATCAAAATTAATCATCTGAAATATTTCCCAACCACGCAGATGAGAAACAAGCAGTAAACATAATAAGACTGGTAATATTAATGTAATAAGAACAATAATAATATTATTATTTTGTTATTGATATTCTTAGTATATATTCATCGGAAAAAATAATAGGTCCTGGTCATTATTTGTTGCCGAATCTTTATTTCAACTTCATCAGAAGTTTCAAATAGGACCTTACAACAATACTTTTTAAGCGGCTAAATTTAAACTAATTCAGACTAGTGACCATTTCTATGAATAGGATATGTATCAATTGAATAAATCAGATTAGTTCAATTTTTTTCAGAATTGTAAATTTTTGAATTAACCCGATCCTGTAGAATGAAGATATTGCAAAACGCATGTAATATAATCCAGAGCTGTTGCTATCAAAATATTTGTATTTTTGATATTAAGATATGCCGAAAAGATATCAAGTACAGTTGCTTGAACTGAAGATACTGTCGTCACATCATCATCATTATTTCCTAATTCTGGAAAAACGAATTAGGAATTGAAAAATCGCGAAAATTTTGAGAAATAACAAAACTTGGAATAATATGAAAGTTAAAATTTTTTTAATTTCTAAAATTTTGGATCGTAAAATTTCTTATTCAATTAAACTTAAAGAGCAACAAAAATGAGTTCCTTTAATGCCACTTTGGTATGAAAAACTAAAGATTTAATAGGATGAAATTTTTAATGATAATTTGAGAATAAGGAAAAAGATTTCTTGCAAGGAAGAGCTGCTCATTTTGTAATATGAAATTATCACTTCTGGTTTGCTGTCCTGTAATGAAAATTGCCGAAAAAAAAAACGAGATGAAAAGCTTCTGAAACTCAAATTATGATTTTCAATTTCCGCAAGCCAATGCTCGTCTAGCTAACCTTTTCATTATTCTTCAAACAACCTTAATTGTATGATATTCAATAATTTAATTAAAATTAATACAACAATTTGAAAGACTAGCATGTAATTACGCTCCTAAACTAATTTCAGCAATTAATTAGTGATAGATGATAATTACAGTAGTTTGAAGCATGCCTGTATGACCTTCAATCCGTAACGCTTTCAAAGCACTGAATAACGGCCGCCATCCGGAACCAATCATATCTGCACGTGAGTGCACAAATGTTGCCAACAATGTAACGATCTGTTCCTGTGACTCCTCCAAACACATCGCCGCACAAAGAATATTCTGCAAAAAATTCCAAGGATTCAGAAAAGATTCTAGAATTTCTGAATTTATTTATATACATACGATCGATCAGATATGATTTCAGGACGAAATTCATTAGCCCACTTTTCGTAGATAACTGGAAATCGAAACAAGGCAAATTTGAAAATTAGAAATGTCGCGGAAAAATAAGGAAAATTTGAAATAAATGGAAGAGTTTAAATTTCATTTCATCAAGTTTTTTCATCTTTTTTGATAAAACTTGGAAAAATTTTTGACTAGAGATAGACATAATTTTAAGATATCGTTATAATGATTTTGTTTGCAAACTTGTAATGGCTGAAAGATAAGTTGATTGTAACAGAAGCCGTTCGTTTCGTTAATCATTAATTTTGGTATACAAGCTCCCAGACCTTCGATAGCGAAGAAATTTAACTTTCCATTACTACGTGAGGAAGCACACTGCAATAATAATAACTTTCAGAAATGGCATCTTTCAACTTACCTTCAATTTAAAACCTTTCTATGACAACATTAGGAATTTCAAGAAAAACATTAAGAATATTATTGGAATATGAAATTTGATTCATTTTCATGAGATGTTTGATAAATTTAGACCAATGACCGGTTTAGAGAGTAGAGTCTAATTTGATGGCAATATTCGAGAAATATCATAGGGTCCTTAATGGAGATAAAACTGAGATAACCTATTTCTCAAAGATCTATTGTAAGTCCTCAAATTCTTTAAAAAATTTAGAAGAAATTTTAGCAGAAAGAACCAAATTTTAAACAGTTGACTACTAACCTGAACTATATGATGGGTAACTTTAGGCCAAATTTTCATTGTATGAATTAGAGGCCTAGTTGAAAGTGTCATTGAAATAGCAAATATTCGTCCTAGGATTACTGTCGGGTCAACCAATGAGTTAGAGTTTTGTGAATTTACGTAGTGTTGGCAATTTTCACTAGCTATCACCAAATTTTGTATCAATTGACAGAGTGACGCCAAATTTAATTCTTTGCTAGCACGTTCATAAAATCTGAATTAAACTTGAAATGAAAAGAAATCGGAATCATCAGTTAAGAGAAAATAAACTGAAGAAAAGCTGAACATGTAATCAATCAGTAAAATCTTCTGAAGTAGATTTTTTTTCATTCTGTTCACTTATTCATACTTTTTTTAAATCTATCTCGCTATTAGCAGCTGAAAATTTGAATTATTTCTTTAAATTCTTTAAATTCTCATCGAAGGTTAAAATTCAACACCATTTTAAATTCAGTAGATTTAAATCTAAAAGATTTTAACAAATTGTTTGGGATCAACAGTTTGTACTTTTTTCGATTTGATATATTACACTTAAAAAATTTTTGTTATACATTTTTTTCATAGTGAACAGTTTTAACGGTTAAAAAAAATAGGAAACCTAAGGAAAGAAGTTATAGTATTTTTATATTTTACTTGACGTAAGATAGAATTTGTTAAAATTTCGATTTCCTTACAAACCAAGCTATTAAATTTCTTAGATTTATGTATTGAGTTAATGCACTTAATGCATATGTTACTACTTTTTCTTACGCTTACTTGTTTATTGCTGAAATCAAAAATTGAAGAATTCGACAAGCTGTATGACTGTTAAGGTTGTCATTACCATCGCTTGATAAGATATCCTCAATATGCTGTGCGTTATCAGCCGTATCTCCAGTAAAAGAAACAGATGACAACCAACTGCTCTGATCTTGGGTCACTATGCCGAATAAATATTTTTCTACTTCCAAAACATATTCAGTGCATCTACAAATGCAACTTCATCAAGTGAAATAGAAGAGCGAGAAAATCACTTCCTTTCATTTGTTCTAAATTACATTTTTAAACTTGGTAATCAAAAATTCCTATTACTTCTGATAATGGGAAGTATAACAAATGTCGATTAATCAGTTAATTTATTGTCAATGGTTGCAATTAGAAATCAAAAGATCCGATGTGGAAAAATCAATTTATATAACAAAAGATCCGTTAATAAAGTTAAAATAATTATTGAATATAATGCTAGTAATCAAGTTCAACTTATTTATTATTTACCTGATAATATTATTCCAACATTTTGATGTACGAAATCCACAATCAATAGCTATATCTAAAACAGTTTGCATTGCCATCACATCGCCTTTCCGTAATGGCCAACGATTAAAACGTTCTGTGGCGGAATCGACTTTTTCTTGAATTACAAAATCTCTTAATTCATCCAGAGGACATGTCGCCTTGACAAGTTGTTCAATGATTAACTGATTATGCTCTTCCACATCTGAACTCGTTTTGCTTAGTAATGAAGCATGTGTACTCATTACACAAAACTAAAGTAAAAGCTCAAACTAAATATAACGAAATGATACAAAGTAGAATTAAATAAGGCAATATAGAAATAAAAATTCAATTAAATAAGATAAATATAAAGCGGCCTGGAAATGTAAATATTTTCAGAAGCTAAGATATTAGCATTCATTTGCCGTCGACCTACCATCATTACTTTTCCCAATTATAAAACCCACATCGTCTTTCCATAAAACGTTAAACTGGAAGAAAAATAAAAATTTTCCCTGAAAATACATTGAATATAAAACGAGCCTAACGTAATACAAAGCTTAGCAAATGCGAATAACGTGTATATGGCCTGATCAAAAGCTTCAGCAGCTTTTGGACGAATAATACGATACTGTTTATTGCGTAAGGAAAGTATCTTTGATGGTGCTGACAGCAACTTATTCCAAGTTGCCAACAAAAGCCATCGAAATACTCTGCACGCTAAAAATATTTACTCATTTCCGATTAATCCATTAATAACAGTTTCGACATTTCAGCAATATTATCTAAATTCTACAGAAGCATAAAATGATTTAAAATTAAGGGTAAATATTTAAGATATATTGGTTAAAACTTATTATCTATAAAATCAGAAATGTTTCTTCAGAGTACGAAAGATTAATTGATTCTAATCAATTCAAACATCCGTAACAAACATACCAGCTAAGGAATGCTTACTCTGCTTAGTAAGCATTTGCTGTATTTGTCGCACATCGCTCATTATTTGAGCACCGTGTCCAGTATAGTCTGAAATTAATTCTAAATGTTAGATGACAGATTGTGTTTATGACCGGACATATAGAATTTACTTTATTTTCTGATTATGCAATAATTCAAACATTAAGTAAACACACTGATTTAATTTTTTAACCAAAATTCATAAGATTTAAGCCAAATTTTCTTCTAATTTCATAAAATATACCTTCAACAACACTTATCAGTGGTATTTTGATGTCTTCTAAAGACTTAATTTCCATTTTCAATTTCATTAAGTTTTCATATACCACAGTAAGCCAATGATCACTGCTATATACGATGCAATCACTACGTAGTACTTCGTTGATGAACCAAAACTAAATAGAAAAATTTAATCAAATTTAGACATAAAGCTTCAAGCACTTATTATTTATAGAAAATTTTGAACAGCAACTGTTTAACTGAATCTTGAATTAATTTCCTAAGCCTAAAATAGAAAATTTTACTTAGTGGGCAGACCTAAGTTATAAAATTTAAGGCTGGAAATGTAAGCAAATAGAAGACAATTAAGCTATTCATATAAAAGATTTCGATCAATTCTTTTTTGATTAGAGAACAAAAATTAAGAAAAATTTCAATCGTTTAAGCAAAATTTACTAAAATATTTCAACCTTGTCGAAGGTTTGCTCGCTGTTTTCATAAAAAACAACAGCTAATGCTGCGTAAGTAGTAAGATAAATGGCGTCGGAATTCAGGAAATGTGATTGTGCCTGACCGTGCAACTCGAAGGCATCCTTCTGAGCTTTCATGAATTCTGCAATATAGTTTTATATTTTCCAGGAAAAAAATTTTTTTTTTAAGTCACATATAACTTTTGTTTTTGGCCTTTTTAGTCTATTATTATGGATTTTGAATGTTTTCTACAGGACTAACTAGCAAACCCAAATTAGACTAACAAATCTCAAATCTTATCTAAAATATTGAGAAAATTAGTACAAAAAGGCCGAAAAATTGAAACTTCATAGATAAAGAAGCGCATAGAAAGAACTAAAAATTATCGAAATTACAATGGTTGATTGGAAAAATCTAATATAATAGAACCAAGAGATTTTTCATAAATGGAAATTCTGACAAATTAACTTGTAATTCCAGAATTTTCATAGATAAATAACATTTTTGAACTAAGTTTGCTTAAACATTATAACGATTTCTAACATTTTTTTAAAAAAATTTTCAAATTATCACAATCTCCTTCTTATCTAATCATAAGTGAACATAAACTTCAAAGTAATAGATCAGCTACTTCTTGTTTTTTTCTTGGATCTTTTTTATTTCGCCACCTTAAAATTTCGTTATTAAGCTGTCGGAAAAAATAGTTTTAATCGTGATTACATTGAAAAAATGTACCGGAAAAGAAATTGGATGAAAATTCTTGAATTGCTTCATCGACTTCAATCGTACTTTTAATTTGCAACCATTTTGGAATAGCATTCCGCAATTTATTTATATAACAATCCGCTGTTTTTATTTCTTTCTAAAAAATTTCCTCAGAACTTTCCTTAATAGTCTTTGAAGTAAAAACTCTGTTTTTAGGATAATTTGTACAGTCAGAAGATGTAATGTTAAGGAATTATTAACAGCAGTGATAAATGTGGAAGGGATTAATCATAAGTTTGTCTAATTTCAGAATTAGCAAACCATATGGTGATAAGCTTTTAAAGCATGAGGTCGAAGAGCATAAGTAGTATTAAAGTGATAGCGATAAGTCAAAAACAACAATAACATGGAGGTAAGAATAAACTTTAACTTCGAAAATTCCTTACTCTATTTATAGGATCAAATAATTTCTAAAAACTATATTATTTCTCTTGAAATTTGGCGAGACAAAGAATGAAAAATTTACGTCAGCTGATTTCTTATCTGCAGAGTCACAGGAAATCCTAACATTCGTTTCTTCACCTTTGTATTTTTTTGTTAATTTTTCGAGCATATAGGTTACCTAAATTGATTATTAAAATTATCTTCATGAAAATCCAAATGTGATCAGAAAGTTCATAATACAGAATTTATCATACGAACCTTATCCATACTTTTCAAATTCTCCAATGAGTTATTTCGTTCTATTTTTGATTCCTTCATATCGTTTTGCTTATTATCACGCTTTCCTGAAATATAATCCGGAAATTCCGTTTTATATTAATATTTTATTTAGAGTTAAAGTACACATTTTTAAGGTTACTGAATTACATTGAAATGACACTGAAAATACATTACAGCTCTGTAAAAAAATAAAAATAAAAAATTCGATTTACCGATTTTTGAGTTCTGATTAAGAATTCTAATAATCTGACAAATTTTGAAATTTAGAACATTAAGATAAATTCTTCTTATGAAAATTTTATAATATAGGATTCAATGCTAGTAGTGGAATAGGAGGGGCAAAATTTCAGAAATTATTACAAAGTATGGAAAAATGATTTCAAATTTTATCAAATATTCAAACCATCATCATTAAATGCTGAAGCTAATGAGATATCATCCGTTGGAAAATAGGCCAAAATAGAATGAATAAGTTGTGCAGATAATATGCCATCACTATCAGCTTCACACATTTGGGATGCTGTAGCTATCTAGAAATTTATTTTCCTTATCAATAAACGAGAAATATGAATGATAGTTTTTTTTCTTTCCAGGACTGGAAGACGAACTGAGCATTTCAAAACCAGATCACCAGATCAGATGGATTAAAATTGAAATGTATAACTAACAAATGTTTGCAATGTTCGAAGTGCTTCTGAAGCTAGGTCAATATTTGTTGAATTACTGCATTCAACGATACAATCAATAATAATATTCCACAGTGTTAATGTTTTACTGCTCACCGAAATCAAAATAATATTAGCGAGCCGTTCTTCATTTTTGGTAATCTGAATTAAAAAATATTGCGATACAAATGGTGTAATTCATTTCAAGTTATTAGTTGGCCATTTTAAGAATTACAGGTATTATTTGAAATATTATATTTCTATGATCTAAGTGATTCAGTTTTTAGTTGCAGTTTGACTTCCAGATTTTTAAGCTATTCACAAAACATATTACAGATCCGATTTATTTAAGTTTTCCCAAGTTTTTCGAAATATGCGGAATCAAAGCAAAATTTGAAACTTTAAAATCTCATGATAGAACCCTGCGGATGATACGAAGAGCATGAAAACGTTGATCCACTCTCGGATAGAGCAATGCTTTATGAAATATTGCTTCTAATACGCTTTGCATACCATCAATACCGGCAAGAAACCGCAATAATTGTTCAATGATCCTGAAAGTGATATGATATACTGCAAATTCAAAATATAATTCAGAATTACATTTCAAATTTTTTGAATTTGCAATATTACTATATTTTAAAAGAGTAATTATTTACTGATACAGCGAGAGAACAATTTCTGGATGATCGAAAATTGTTTTATGATTTGCCATCGTCGATCCTTGACCTCTTCCAAATGGGTCATTGTCATCAGCAATATCATGAATATTCTTTTCCGGTTCTCCTAGCATTTTCATTATACACGGACTTAATTCACGCCTGCAAAATCAGATATTGAAAAAAAAAACTTCGAAAGGGAACAGAAAAAATATTTTTTAAATTCCAAGAATCTCAAACTCTGCAATAACTAGAAAATAAATCAATTTCAATTAAAACAATTTATGCTTCACAATCTTAACTCACATTTGTTAGATTGTAAAAAGTAACCTAATTGTCAAACAAATGATGAAATTGCAGATAATATCGAAAAAAGCTAAAGAAAAATTACTGTGGGAAAATCCGGGAGTGATATCAAATTTAGCGATAAATTTCACTCTTTACTGCTTTGGCAAATTTCACAGCACATTTCACTTTTTCAGCTGTCTTAACAAAATGACAAAAAGCACATTTAGCTATCCTTTCATCATTTTTGGAAATTAGAAATAAAGTCAAAAATTGATTAATTCGAGAATATACCAAATGATATTAACGAATGGTTGATGACTGACAATAGCAATTGGCTGTGAATTAAGAAGACTATTTATAGCGTCTAACAAAATAACAATTTGATCCGATTGGGGATCTGTGACATTTGCGCATTTAATTGCTTCATTTAGTAATGATGTAGCATCCATAAAAACGGCAATGTGTTCTTGACTATGGCTATTCTACAAAAAAAACTGCGAAGATTTAATAATTAAATAATCTTTTCCTAAATAAATAATTAAAATTTAATCTCATCATGTTAATCATTAATTCATCGAAGGCTAAATTATTTGAAAACGATAAGTGAATGAATAATTATTGAACTGATCATTCGCATATTGATTTGATTTGATAGATATTCTGTCTTTATTATATTTATTATTATCATATATAAATATATGATCTAATGGTTTAATATTAAGCGAATGAACAGAATGCTATCAAAGAAGAAAAAAAGGTCAATTTTACTTAATTTTTTGTAGCACTAGGTGAAATTTTATAAACCTGTTGGGTAATATAGGCTTATGATAAAAGGTTACAGTTGATAATCAACCTGAGGTAATGTGCAAAAAGAGCTGAAAATTTGGGTGATAGCTGCGCGACAAGCCAACCGAACACTTCTTTCTTCCGCATTGCCATATGTTTGCATGCATAACTGTAAAACGATCTCATTTTTTGTTAATTTTAGTAAACACTAAATTCCATTTCCATAAGATCTCTCAAATAGAATATAATTTCGAAAATTCAAATGATTAACTAATAGGAACATGTATTATGCGAATTAGATGAAGGGAAAGAGAGGATTAAATGGGTAGAAATATTATCACTGTTAATTATTTAATTTAAAATAATTTATCAGTGATGTTTTTATTTGATATTTTACCTCTTACTATAAGTAAAAATCGGCAAATTTTAAACATTATCCTTCTTTTACAATAAGTTGATTGCTATAATATAATGAAAAGTAATCGATTCTAATTTTTGAAAGAATTAGCAACAAATTTTAACTTAACAAACCGTTAGAGCTTCCATTACAGTTTCGATTGTAATTCGTCGCTCTTCCTTACACATAATTTCAACAATTAACTATAAAAAAAGTAATAACAATATATCCTTATTTTTTGCCCGCAAATTTTCGAAGTAAAAGTAAATCTAAACCAAGACTGAAAGTTAAAATAATACTTAGAAATTGAAAATAATCTACCGTCAGAATGCGACACTGGATAGGAGCTTTTATCACCGGTAACAAAATGATCGATTTTAATGCTGACATAATCAATATGTCATTTTCAGTTTTGTTCATAAAACGTTCATCTCGAATTAATGCCTGAAAAATAAAAGAAAAATGGTACATGAAAAAGATTTTCCTGATATTAATATAATTATTAAAAACAATATTATGATAAATTAACAATGTTATGATAATTTTATGTCTCCAACATCAAATTTTCAGCCTTTCTCATTCTAATGGATTAAGTGATCCAGTATAAGTGATTTAAGAAGACGTAAGTTTTTTTAGTTTAGCAATGCAGCAACATACGATTAAATCAATAAGGATTTATGGATTTGTTCCTTATTAGTTCATTTACACCGGATTCTTATGGAGAACAGATCCAGTGCTCCGACACGCTCTAAAAGCTAATTAATCGATAATGAAGCTAAGCTTATCAGTGATGCGCTTCATGCTCGGCTTATCTCTTAATCAGTCTTTAATCAAATAACTCTGCAGATAAATCTCTTTCCGAAATTAAATTTAAAGTTATATTACCTGAAGTAAACCAACAGCAGCTTGATTAATTTTTTGATGTTTGCATTGAAGTGCTAATTGCAATACATGAAGACATTTACTGCACAATGTAATCATTGTTACATCATTTCTTTCGTTCAATATTTCTGTAATTTTTTATTCACAAACACTGATGTGGAAATTTAGAGTGATTTAACAATTGATAACAATATCCGGTAAATTTCGGCTCATATATCCTGTTTCAGATAAAATGATGGAAATGCAATATCAGCCCCTTAAATGGAATTATTAATATCATGGATGTTAGTAAAATATTGATTTAAACTGTTTTTTTTTTGTTGCAGCAAAATAAATAAAGAGATATTACAGCATTACATGGTTTTTTAGCATTATATGGTTTTATTCGCTTTCATACAAAGTCCTAACCTCGTGCATTTTTTGCAGCGGCACAAAGGTCGCGGAATTTGGCTGCGGAAAGATTGACAATAGTCTGCAGATGTTCATCCATTGAAATGTGATGAAATTCACTAAAGCACAATGAGGCACGTCATTTGTTAATAGCCTATGATAAAATGAAACAAGTCTCGAATCGATCGTTGATTACTTGGCCATTGTGAGCCTTTTCCAGATATTCCAACCGAGCTGGTCAGTATCGATTTATCTTTAGCAACTGCAGCGTGCTGGCTTTCATCGTCAATATCAATTTTTAGTAAATTTTGTGATAACATCGAAAATTTTGATACTTCAAGCTTCGATTGGCTTATTTTCCGAATATAAGCCAAATATTTATGGAGTATGAGTATATTTTTCAAATTAAAATGTAAACAGCACTGAAACAATGAGATTCGAGATGTATATGGTTATATGGTATTAAGAAAATAATTCTGTAGCTTATAAATCCTCGAAAACGATACATTCGTATGCGAAATATAGGATATAGTAAAAATGACGCAAAAACTTGGTAGGAAGAAATAAAAAAAGAGAACAAAAAAGAAAACATTAAAAAATCAAAACATATGTTGAGGTATGCAAATGATATCAACGACCACAGACCCCGAAATTTTAATAATATTACAAACTCTGCTGTAAGCTTTTATGAGTGTTATGCATTCCAAGTCCTATTTTTCTCAGGAATAATTTATTATAAAAATAAAATTGCAAATATTTACAGCATGAAAGCGATGAATTTCTTTACAATATGCCTATATGTGCAATGTATAATGTTACTTACATTATAGACTGCCATCCAACTTTATTGTTGTTGCATGGGATTTTGATAAATCCAGTAATAAGCAATCCAATTTCATGCAATAACCTAACTCAAACAATTACTTCCACTTTCACTCAAAACTAGAAATTAATTAAATTAGAATAGAAATAATTAATTACAATAATTCAGGGACCCGATAAAAATCTTTAGAAAACATATAGTCTAATTAATGATCAATTGATGAACATCATGCACCATATCGGTAAATTTTGTTATTTTTGCATTCACTGATTCATCAATAAGATGTTCAATTTTTTGCTCAGCCAATTCGTCAGTTAGTGTCAAATGAAATCTAAAAGAAAACACAAAAAATTCAATGAGTAAGATAAAAAATGCAATAGATAAAAAAAGAAAACAGATCAGGTCACAGAAAGTGAAAGAAGTGTTTCAGAAAAAAAGTATGAAATACAGCAAAATTTGACTTACAAGATTTAAAGAGACTTCTGCGTTTATCTTTTATATATAGCTGGAAAATATCTCCAATTATCAAATAACTTATAATTCCTAAAAACTAAGTAAAAGTAATGGAAAAGCGTACCTCTGCTCAATTTTCTGCACTGCTTTTTCCTTCTCAACAGCAATATCTGGTATTCCGGAATCCAACATTAGTGAAAATAAATTCAGAACAACATTAGCATGTCGTCGTAAAATGCGAAATGCTGAGAAACAAAATCCACGGAATTCTTTCCATTCCTTACTGTAAACAAAACATGAATTTATCCATGAGTAGATAATAAAATACGAAGTGTTTTACTATTCATTTGGTTTTGATGCCTCAAATTAAATTAGTATAAATTTTAATTTTTCAAGTTACTATGAAAATCATAACTTCTATAGGCACCGTACTATAAGGCAAATTCGATTTGGTACTATTGAGGTTATCAAGACCGCCTGCTCTACTAACTGGATCACAGTAAGATCAAGATAATGACCCAAATTCATTAGCGGAAATGAATTTAATCAAATAATTTAATCCCGATAACGGTTGATACAGATCGCTCTTTTATTTGAAGGAAAATTCTGATTTGTACCTGATCTTTTCTTCTCATTACTACAAACTTTTAATAAGGCAGGTCCAGTGCAAACGAACCTGTGCAATCCGCCCATACCATTCACCATTTCACTGGTCAATTTCATTGGTGGTGGAGCAAAGGGTTTTGGATCTCTTCCCAGGATGTAACCAAAATCAACATGGAACATTTTCCCATTTTCACACAGCAGAAGATTATGCAAATGTCGATCTCCTAAAGAGAATTAAACTAAATTATTAAAATCGATAATAGTTATAATCATACTAGAAAAAACAATCTAAAAATCCATCCACATTAATTCCATGGAATCAAAGCTTTTAAATTCCTGTATATTTTTCCAAAACTAAATTATGCTTAGAAATGAACGGTAAGATAACAAGGAAATAGATATGAAAATTTACCAATTCCCAATATATAACAAATAATCGAATAGCCAGCACAAGAACGAATATAATTTTCAACAACTTCTGTTTCGATTCCAAACGGTCCATTGTGGGAAGGACGAAACGACCGAAGACACTCCTGGAAAAAAAAATAATATGGATAAAAACTGATCTAGTGCTTTTGAGCAAACAATCTAACATTATCAACTTTGTGCATAGCACGGCATTGAAAGCTACTGATGTGATGAATTATTTTCATGAAGATTTTAAAATTATCTAACTTCTTTGAATAATGAATAAAATATGAATAAAAATTTAGCAGATAGAAAAATTAATGAGTCCGCCGCTTCTTTAAGGCATAAATAGCTCTTGAAAAGTTCTTCAATACTTGAACAATTTCATAATTGTATAAAATCAACATAAAAAGACACTATGTTTATTTAAATACCATAAACGGTAATGTTTTTCTGAAGGAATAACTGTTAAAAATAAACAACGAAATAATGCAAAAAAGATTTTTAAGTCAGTGTGCAGGACCAAGCAAAGAGGAGAAAATTGCAGAAAGTAAACAGAAAAGAATTTATAGAAACTTCAAACCATTTCTTTTTTCTTAATTTTATCAGAATTTAAACTGAATACTTGACCTCAATAATTACGATTAAAGAGTAAACCAGTAATTTACCTGCACAGTGCCCCAATTCGAAATCACTTCACGAAGCGGAATCGCTTTAACAAATTGAACAAATCCTTCTGAAGTAGAAGTAGCGAGAACCGAATACGGTGTTAGGCGTAAATCAAGACCATCTGACCGAAGTAAATCATCCATTAAACGAATCATTTGTACGATCAGTTGATCTTGCCTGAAACACTTTCATTAATTTCCATGTAGAAAAAATCTTTTTTTAGATTCGGCTTTTTCTGAAAATAGATTAATCTAACGTAAAAAAGTGTTGCCGTGGTCTCTGAGAAAATATAGCGCCCAAACATTCGAGTAAGATCGAATATAAAAATAATTCAAGTGAGGAGGAATAGTAACAAGATGCTAAGATTATATTCATCAATAGCAACATATTGATAATAAAGCTTCGTCGATTTAAACTCAATTGAAATTTAGAGATGGATTGAAAACCTTTCTAGTTTAAATTGACTTGAATTTAAACTTGGTGTTACACACATACCTTAAATCATCGCCTCGTTTGAAAATCGTCACATAATTCCCGTCATTTTCAGTCTTGAACGTAAGTTTCATTGGCATCAGATTACTGTTGAAGAGTGTAGCCGTATCCGGTAACAAAGCATTTATACGTATTGTTGGATCTAGTGGTAGTGGAAGACCGCAAAGATTGAGCAAATCATGTTGCTCACGTAAAGAACGCCGCAAAGCTTTTTCTTTTTGACTTCGTCCACCACTTTCTTGTGATACGAGTTTAGCCATCGATACCAGGATTTCAATTAAAATCTATAAAATTTTCTCTTAAACATAGTTTAAAAAGCATTAATTTCTTCAAAACTAGATTGAAATATTCGGAGCGCTAAAAAAGTTAAAGAACAAAATTTGTTGTTTGATATAATTATTTCCAAAAAAAAAAAAAAAGGATTTGAATTAAAGACAGCCTAATCAAAATATGATTAGCATAGAGCGCTTTTTAGATAACACAAAAATATGCTTAGCTAAAGTTACTTTCAAAATAAGAAACACTTTTTGCAGAACTAAGTTTAAGTAGAATTGAGTTTAAGAATTGAATATTCTATATAAACAATTGAATATCCATTATGTTAATTTTATAATTATTAACTGGAAAATCCTGCCTCTTGCTGATCAAGCGAAGCAGCTCGCCTTCTCAAATCACTACCTCCGCTTCGTAATGATGATAATAATAATGACAAAACGTAGGTGTACATGCGCGACATAACCGTATCGACCTGCGCTGTTGCTTCTATCTGTAAATTTAAATTTGAACTTTATTAATTTTATATTTTCATGAGAACTCAAAATTACTTAAGAATGAAAAACATGGGTATTTCTGCACGTTCTAATCAAAGTCAAAATTAAAAAAATTTACAGTTACCTCGACTTTAAGATACCAATAGAGGTAATAAGTGATAGATGGATTGCTGCAAGCAGAACGTATTAGAAATGACGCAAGATCATCGCCTGTTAAGCACTTTTGCATAACCTGCTCAACTGTTTGCTGATTTTGTATTTCCTGGCCAATTTCGATTGTTAATTCACCGTTCCCTCTCTTAGCATCCTCAGCTTTCTTTTGAATTTCTTTTTGCTTCTGTATTAACTTATACTATTTATTACTTCAACAAGTTTTTCAACAACGCAGACTAATATATAATTAAATTTAGAATATAGCAAAGTAACTTGGAGTTATTCAGATTTCTGATGATTTATTATGTACAAAAAACCCACACCAGTCCCACCGAGCATTAATCAAGCCACTCTTTTATCTTCTCAGCGATCTTGATAATGTGGCTAGTACTGAAAAAAATCTTAAATCTAGTAATAACTCTATTTTTTTGCATAATCAATGAAAAGATGAAATATGAAACATGCAAATAAATAAAGAAGCACTGTAATTATATTTATTCCTGGAAGCCTCTTTGGATCGCCCCATATTTTAAAAACACAAATCATAATCTTTATATCTCTTGTTCACTTTTATGAGTGGTAAAAACATGTTCGTACGTTGGATATATTATTTCATACCTTGAACACCTACCCATTCCACCATTAATAACAGTAGAACTGGAAAAAACACTGAAATCAACGAAATTGAATGAAATTAATAAAAACTTGACAAAAATTTTGACAAATACCTCCAAATTTTTCGAAGCATCCATTATGAATCGCTCATATTTAAGTGCTTGTACAAGTTGCGGCAAATACAATAGAATATGCTCAGGTTTAGCATGTGATAAACGTGATACTGCATAGCGGCGTAGCTCAGCATGTCGAAATGTTGGTGAAAGAAGTTCCAAAGCATCACTGGCTTCTAGCGGCGACCATTCACTAAAATAAATAAAGATTAATATCCAATTCGGAAAAATTTTCCAATGAATTCAATGATTTCGATGAATCAATCAGAAAACAGACCTACTTTTATAAATTTTCAATTTAGAATGGAGCCACAGTTTTTAAAATTTTACTTTTTTCAGTGAATGAATAGTGATTAATTGCAAGAAAAATTTAAGTTTTAATCTTTCACCTAAATACTATCAAGAATTTCCAAACATTAAATGCGCAGTGTCCATGAATTACTCATAACTTAGATATGAATAACTTTGGAATATAGTTTTGATAACAATTACTTCACAAGCACCAAAGCATAAGCTGCCTCTTCAGCTTTATTCCAAGCCACTGCACGAACAAATTTCGGTAATGCCTTACGATTATTCCGAAGAAAATATCGAAATTTCCATATTAAATCACGCTCTTCAGAGTTTATTGCGTGTGCTGGTGGTAACTGAAAGATACAACCACTTAACTAGTCACAGTGAAATAGGTTGAAAAAGATTTCTGAAAGCAAGAAATAAATTTTATCCCAATAAATTTTATGTTTAGAAGTAAAAATGAAGATTAGCAGCACGTAACAAACGTAATCAAGAATGTATTAGTGATATTAACAGTGAATTTAGCTTGATAGTACATAAAAACCTTTAATAAGAATTATATATATAAGAAGTATAAATTTTTTTTAAAAATTAGATCTAACTAGATCTCACTAACAACAAGTAACAATATTATACCCGGACAATCCTTTCCAGATAACGACGTGCAGAAGCATTTGGTTTAAGTTCACGTTCAATGATACCTGCGCGAGAGGAACGTGTCATCATGTGATGTTTGAGTTCACAAACATTTTCAAAATCCATCTCTGGATCGATTAATGGATAAATGCTTCGTCTTTTAAACCTCTCTTCATCATCAAAATAAACTACAGAAAACGTGGAATCCCCGCAAACAAATCGAGCCATTTCAACAATTAAATACAAGCAACGCTGCTCGACTTCACGCTGAATAGTACTTCATTTATAAAAGATAATTTTTTTTAATAGAAATTTATGTTCCCTGCTCTTCTTTCAAACCTAACTAATGCATATTCTGAAAGTAATTAATACTCCAAAGTGACACAAAAAAAAAAAGATTTAGCTAATATACTTTCCTGTCGCTGTGCGTACTTTAATTTTTTTGATCACTGACCGTTAAACTATAAAATCCACTTCTCTTTACTTCTCCCAGAGAATTTCACACCGTACCACAATATCAGAAGAAACCAACTTCTTTCTTGATCTGTTCAATACGTGGGAATGTTAATCGATCAAGCCAATCAACATGTTCGATCAATTTCTCACCATATTCTTTTGTTCGCTTTTGTAAACGATCAACACCTGTCTGCTTTGTGAACTGTAAAACACAAATAATTTAGCGTAACTTACAATATGAATAATAAAATATCAAATGAAGTTTGTTAGCACATCAAACTGTTCGACTATACTGATGTAGCACTTTTGGTTAAAAAAAAGAATTTGACAAAATTAGTCTGCCTAATATCCAAGTTTTAGTTTAACTAAAGTTAATTACAGAATAAATATGTAATTCAAAAAATGAAGAAAGATTTGAAAAATCGCATCATTCCATTAAATCAAACCTTAGATGGTAAAGGTGGAGACAAATAATCATCAGGTTTTGTAGCCACTTCCATTTTTAGTGCAATGGTACCAGATCGAAACACTCCACGTTTGCTGAACAGAGAAATGGACGAATGTGCTATAAATCGTGCTTCTAGCGTGTCTGTTACATCCCACAGGCACGCATGGATAAATGAATCAAGACTCAATTCACTGAAAATAAAGAAATACTGTCTCCATTATAAAGAACCATTGTAAAGAAGTTATTTCCACCATGATGCTATCCTCGAGGGATAAAAGATAAGATATGGTAATCACTCTCTTACCGAAAACAAACGAAAAAAGTTCAATCTTGATTTTTTGTTAGTACTCTAAATCTCCTTACGATTTAGAAATCTAAAATTATTTGAAGATTTGAATGATTTCAAAATTTTGGAACTACAAATTTTTGAAATTCTTGTTAATAGCAATCAAATTACTTTAGCTCCTGGACAAAATACCTATCTTCGATGAAAAATGTAACAAGACACCTTATTTTGACAGGTAACACAATCCACTCATCCCAGGAATAAAGTGTTGTACGAATATGATTTGGTGGGCATTTATAAGACGTCCAAATTGGCACACCTACTTGACGTTTATGACAATAAATCTGCAAAAATATACAAAAGAAATTTTAAAAGTGAATAATGATTTCCCTTAATTATTGAATAACTATTGCACATAACTAAACTTATCTTAAAGTTAAGCTTTTTTATCCTAACGTGAAAAAATATTGAAATAACCATGGAATTCTGGAGCGC
Organism: Cruorifilaria tuberocauda; assembly: GCA_013365365.1. Classification (NCBI taxonomy): domain Eukaryota; kingdom Metazoa; phylum Nematoda; class Chromadorea; order Rhabditida; family Onchocercidae; genus Cruorifilaria; species Cruorifilaria tuberocauda. The sequence goes on along the minus strand of JABVXU010000019.1, from coordinate 298,616 downwards.
TTAAATAGCGAATCTTAATGTTTTCAAATTTTCAGAGAATTAGAATCTGAATTGAAAAAAAAAACTAACCGCAGCGGTGATGAAGAAATTGCCACCCGAAACACGATAAGATTTATCTAAAAGTGAAACACTCCCTTCCAAAGAACCAATTCGTAACTGTACGTTCACTGCCAGGTCACAGCTATGAACATACAAGAATTCGTTGTCCATGCTACTGTCTATTCCCCAACTTATACTCTGGTAATTGTTAATTGATTAAGTAGTCATTATTAGATACTAATGGTCTCCTCCGCAAGTATTTGAAAATAGTCTATAATGCTTTATCTATATCGATTATCAAAAATCTACAAATTTCATTTGTTCTTTCAAAATCTATTCATTTTGCAAAAGTTTAAAATTATTTCTGCCCTTATCAACCCAAGCAAATCGCTATTACTTTCACAGATTTATTGAGCATAACTTACAGCAATAATAAATTGAAAAAGTTCAAATCGATAATTTTATGTCTCAATGCACCTTCCGTGTTTCATTCAATTTAAGAATTTTGAAATTACTAATATCTTTCGGAATATCCCATACAGTTTGTATACTGGCAACGTTTTCCTACTGCACGCCGCTCTCATATATATATTTTATCAGGACTTTTTTAAGAAATACATAAATAAATTCATGAGAATATGAGAATCCCGTATTTCAAAAAATAGAAAGCATTTTTCTCTATTATGATCTGAAGCGGATGAATTCAGATAATTAATATTAGATTTTCAGAATAATGATATTAACAGTTGCTAGAGAGCAGCAAAAAAAATCTTGAGCTAGCCAAATATACCTAATCTTATTTCTGTTAGCTCTCATGCACGCTACTCTAGACATAACATATAAAATAATTTATACAAATAATATACAAACAATCCGAATACACATAAAATTCAACTGGGAAAAGAAAAGATAAAACAAAAAAACAATTTTTTAATTGCAGAAATTTTGTAATACAATTTAATTAATCCCAAAATGGCCATACGACCACTATGGGTAACAAACATTTAAACTATGCTAGTGTCCTAAGATACCAATGTAAACTCTTTAAGGTGTTAATTCTGTTATATGGAACGTTCCTTTCTCACATTACAAAATTTTCATTTACAATATTAACACAAGATTTATTTTGTTTAAAAAATTATCGATCTTAAGAATTATGCTGAAAAAACTCAGTTTCTGTTCCACAAAAACTAGTTTTTTCAACCTAGGTAAAAAACTTAAATAATAAATCAAACGAAACCGCATCCTAAATTTATGATCAAAATAATAACCCAGAGATCAGAGTTTTGAAACTGAACAGTGACAGGATTTATGGAAGAAAACAAGAAATTTCAATTCTTACATGCATATTCAATCATTTTGGCGACTTTTTTTTACTACCACTTCTCTTCGATGGAACTTCTCTACCTGACAAAGGCCTTGGACTATTACTTGGACTTTCGTCATGTATCGGCTGCTGAAAAGTGCTGCGACTTAATGATGCTGGCGAGGTAACTGAGGAACTGGAAAATAACCGCTCCGATTCACGCATGCCTTTCCTTGCACCTTTTTTATCTAATTTCAAGCTATTTTTCGATGGCGGTGCAACCAGTGTTAATCGATCCCAACCTATAAAACAAAGTATTTGTTCGATCTTCCCTAAATATGTGGAAATTACTGCAATGAGAACAGTACTGACAAAAACTTGACGTATAGGAATAATATCAATATACGAAGATTTAGAGAGCTAATCATGTTGAAATAAACCGCTGATAAATAATTCCACATAATCAAAGTAACCAACAACAGAAAAGAAACAATGGTTTAGAAGGTGCTGTTTCAGAGCATGATATTGTCTAACCTTTTACCACATTTCCATAGTCGGCCGTTTCCTCTAAATATGAACCTTCGAAGTTGTAAATTTGTTGCTCAAGGGCGCTAAGCGTTTCCTAAGGAAAAAATTTCATAAATAAGAAATTCTGAAAAAAAATTCCGAAAAACTTAATTAAAAAACTGGGCTAAGATATTGCTTTAACAAACTAACACATTACATAGTCAAAGTAAACCTTAGATTAAATGCCCTGAAATTTTGGACAAGCAACTTAAAATGAACTAATAGATTACACAGAAAAGCCTAAACATAAACCGTAAGAAGTAATACACATACTGCAAGTTCAGTTCGACGTTTCACAAGATCAGCTAATTCTCTTCGTATTTCGTTTAAATCTTTCGCCATTTAATCATTTACTTTCTGCTAAAAGCGTGACAATATTCCGGAATAGTAATGTTGCAAGAATCACGCACAGATATTGTACATACAATTACTTCTGCTAAGTAATGTCACTTCTCCGGTAAAATCAATCATGAATTAATAATACATCAAAGTGTGCACATATGAAGTTTCGGGTGAAAAAATCATCAAAAAATGGAAGGAAACAGAGAGTGAGAATACTTAGAAGATAGTATACCGCAAGAGACTACGAACACTCACTTATAGTTAATAGAAAGCAGAACATTTCTCTGAATTTAACAGATATGATTGCAAAACATAGCAATGGGAGAGATTAAGAAAGAAGTAAAGTAGTGTGCATTATGCAGGTAAGGTCGCTTAGTTAAGTTAAGCGAATATTGAAAATATATGTTTGGTGATCTAAATGGGTTCATATTCGAGTTGCAGAAAACCTCATATATAGATATTGAGCGTTCGTTTCTCAAGTGAGAGTTCCGTTTGTCCTCGAGGTTTTGTTGTTGCCTTTGATATAAATTTAAATCGAAACCACTCTCTGTATTTTCTTTCGTTTTATGTATGATAATTGAATATATATATTTATACACGGACGTATTCACGCACACACGGATGCTTACATGAGCGTAATTATTCATTTATACACACGACTAGGGTACAAATACATTCGCATGTACAATACATGTACATATGTGTGTAAAAATGAAAAACGTAATTTTTTTCAGTAATTTGAATTTAAGAGATTCATAGTAATTATTTTTCATGATGCTGAAAGTTGAAGAAGACCATGTACGTGTAATGGCTGATTAAGTAAGAATGAAGTTATTTGTATGAGATGAATGAAGAAAGTAAGGATGATATAATGTCGAGAATGATAGTCAAATATCCGAAATCATTGTCGAGTATGTCACACCTACGGAATGGTTTCATGGAAGAGGACAGTGATGATGAATTATTCGATTATTGTATTTCTCTAAGAACAAGGTTAGATTCAATGTACCTTCACTTAAAAGAAATAAATTTCCGAATTAAAATTTTTAGAGCTCATCTTCCCGTTCATATTTTAAATGTTTGTTTGAAAGAATTATTGAGCTTAATTCGCAAAAGAGTTGTTCATTTCTTTTGCAATACAAAGCGGTATTAGTGTTTGTTCATAGATTCACTATCTTCTTTTCTTTCACGGAATGCTTTTTTCTCTCTAACCTTTCCCTTTAAAATTATGCAGGTTTATAATGACGAATATCTATTTAATGAGAGCAACCACTCCTAAAATACTGCATCATCTTGGTATCGTCAGAGGTTTATTGTATGTGACCTCTGACGTTTAACAGCAGTAGTTGTATCAATATTATTAGCAGCCTCATATGGTAAAATTAAACAAACAGATTTACTGTAGTGTATTTACGGTAATAATATGGTGAAAAATGGCCTGTTTGATTCATCATTCTTTGTTAATTCAAAAAATGCTCATCAACTAATATTGAAAATGCCTTTAATGGCGATATTTTAAAAAATTCGAGGAAATTCTTTAATCGTTCAATGTTTATTGTCCATAACCCGTTTTCAATGTGATTTATTCTGCTCTATTTTGATCATCTTATTTGCATTTTACCTTACTTTAATTCATTTGCAGCTAGTGAATTATAAAATGTCTTCATTCCTGATTATATTATATATTCATTTTTATTCTTTTCTCTATTTGCATAACTAAGTACTATAAAGGTCACAGTGTCTTCATAAGTTTAATTTACTGGTAGTAAAATTGGGTTTTCAGTATGTTTATATGAAGTACGAAAATACTTATGTAAGCCGTGTGCTCTACAGTGCTTATATCGGGGAAATAATATTTAAATATCAATCACTATCGTTTTTTATATCCATCTATTTTTCTAACGTAACTTCTAGTCGTTATTCGCGTATATCGTACATATTAGTTAACTGTATTGTTTTATCTAGTCTTGTCTTTTACTAAGTTGATGAACAAAAAAGAGATTAAAATATATATAATTCCATTTTTAAGCTTTTTCCTCATATTTTATAATTTCAGTACTGGTAATCTTGGACCCTGTGCTGTTCGATTTTCTTGTACAAAACCGGGTCGCATTATGGCCTTTTTCTTTTCATTACTAGCATTATATTTAATATATTCAAGCAAGTCTTTTGTTTTTTAAAATAATGACTAGTTTTGAGGAAAGATTTTGTTTGTATTCCGTAATTGTTCTCTTTTTTTTTACCTTCTTTCTTCATTTGTTTATTTATTTTCGACAAAGAATTTAGTTTTTTAATCTGCTGAAATACTTATTTTTGCTCAGTATTAGTAATTTCTCAATTATTACAGACTGGAACAATGATGCAGTCGTACATACAGATATGGTTCCAACAGTAGCTACGAGTAATCATTCTCGGTTGGCAATATCCTTTGCTTTTAGCTAAATTTTATGCATATTATTATGCCATATTCCACGCGAAACTTTTAAAGCCTCATGATCATGATTTGGAGTAGAATTTCCACTAGTCATTCATTTGGCAATAATTTGTTTTCAGTTGTCAACTGACACATAGTAGCATTTTTTCAGTTTATTATAAGTTAACTACTGATTTCAGAATGAAAAAATTTCATAATTCTTTTAAGAATTTTATTTTTTTTCATTAATTTCAGAGCGTATAAAATTTTGTTAGATTTGTGTAAGGCTTATGCGGAACAAAAGGTGAGCGGTGATTTGTGTAATCGTATATGTTACCATAAAAAATGGAGTATTTTGGATATTTATGAAGGAAATAAAATTGTTATCACAATCAAGGATGGTGGACAAGAGGCTATACTCAAAAGTCAGCATTTATATATTGATGAATTTGAACATTTGGACCCACGAGTTAATGAAAGCTTATTTTTCGACGCTGTAAGTTTTTGTTTAATATTTTCTTAATCGGTTCCAAAGCTTTGAGCCGCGAAATTCTTTAAGAAAAAAATAGTAAGTTGAAATTTTTAAAAGATCCAAAAAGTGGATGTTGAAGAATTGGATTAATGTCTTGGAAATTGGTAATGTCAGACGTGAAAGCATTTCCAACAGAGAAAACGATAAATGCAAATTAGAGATGTGAGTGAGCCTTAGACCAATACATCTGTAAGTATCAATTCTTAAATCATATTTTAAACTGTTTTCATCTCAATTATGTTTTAACTTTTATTGTGCATTTGTTCGTTTCTGTAATTCTTTTTTTCCAGATTCTTGGTATAGTCAATTATAATCTAAGATTGGGTTGGCCTTCACATTATAAACATCACCTAATTGAAATTCTTTGGCCGATGTACGTTCGAAAAGGACGTGATTCGTTGTCTGAAGGCGACCGTCGAAGTTTATGGGCACTTCTTTCTCAGGATGAATATATTACTTTTCGGGTTCTGCCCCTCACACGTGTTACACCCAAGGTAGATTGAATTCATTTCATGCAAAATTTTGTTTTGAAAAAAAATTTTTTTTTAAATTTTTTTTTAAAGTTTTCGAACTTTAATGTTTAATAAATTTTTTTCAATTAAAATTACTATGTCACTTCAAATATCTTTATCTTTGTCAAGGGAATTTGTTTTCAGCAAAATAGCAGGCGTAAGACGAATATTTTTAAAAAATTTTTGGTTAGACATGAAGAGAAATTTTAAACTCTTGTAGAAATTTGTTAACAATTCATATTGTAGATCATTGGTACATGTGGACATTTCTATCAGGTAGAAACATTAGTTCCATTTCATATGAAAGGTTATTATATGAATTTGAAAGCTAAAATATTGCTCCATTTGATGGGGACTTTGAAATTATTCGATGAATTTCTGAATGAACCATTACAATGGTGTGATACAAAATTTGATAATCTTGGACTTGCTGCTGATTATCCAAAAAGGTTCATATTCAGAAAATTTTCATTTCTTATCAATTTTCTATGAATCTTCATGCATACTATATCACTTTAAACATAATATTTTTCGAAAGGATTTCACTTGAGTTTTCTTGAAATTTTTATTTTCCAGAGAACTTAGATTTGCATATTTGACGCTGATGAAAAATGGATTCAGTAAATTTATATTTTCAAACAATGTTTTTTAACAGTATGTAATTCTCATTCTGATTTTGATTTAAAGCTAAAATTAGATTTAAAAGTGAAGAAATAGCAAAATATTTGTGTCATTTATATTTCATGATTCATATTGAAAAAAAAAATTCATTGGTAATTACATAGATTCATGGTGATGGATGCAGATATGCTGTATACCAAATCACGCCTGAAAGCCGTACTAACTAACCGAATGTGTAAGCAGGATACGGATTGTCATTATTTCGACTGCCATGCGAAATGCAATAATGAAACGGGATTTTGTACTGATCGGACAAATAGTAATTTAGAAGTATATTTTCATGTGTCATTGTTATTCCATATGTCACGCATTCGCGTCTATATTTAGCAATTGTTTCTTTTTCTTAAAGAAAACATATCAAAAGAAATTATATTTTGCTGAGTAGAGGTTAACGTACATTTTCCTATTCAACTTCATTTAATAAAATGAGTTTTTCTAACACTTTCATCGTTATGAAAACAACTATATTTTCTTTGAGCTAGTTCAGTGGATAATTTAGTTGAACCGTAGTATTTGGAAAAAGCAAAATTCGGAGAAAAAAATATTCAGAATCTTTAATTACAATCTGTACCGCAAACAAAAATGGATACTTTCCACGTGCATATTAAAATTCTGATATATTTACTTTTTCTGCGCAAAAAAGATGGTCGATCAAAGAAAGATGAGAATTGGAAAGAAATAAAAACCAGTAAAAAATAAAATCGCTTATTTTTTATTGTTTTCTTAGCTTTTCTATTTGAAAAAAGGTCATACTTTAACTCACTAGAAGTCAACTTCGTATAAACTCTAATTTCACATAAATTTGAATTTTATTTTTATAAATCATTTATTCGAGCGATCGTAGTTTCAAATGTTTGTTTTTCTATATTTTAATATGCACGTGGAAAGTATCCATTTTTCCTTATTCACATGATCAAGCTGAGGGAGATCGCTGCAGTATTAAAGGTAAAACGGGGAGATTTATAAATTAACATAATTAAAACAAAATTAAAGAGTTTTTTGCAGGTTTTCTGTGATAAGCTCATTTACCAGTTGTATGGTAAATTTTGGACAAAGTCAAATCGATACTTGGCTGCATGTCGCGACACGTCAGTAACATTTGAACAACGAATTGCTTCTTTACGATTACTATGGTCGTGGAATTTCTCTGATGTGTAATTTTCTTGCTACTAGAAGCGCTTAATTAAATTTCTCAAGTTCTTAAAATACATATTACTTATTTAGTGACTCGAAAATTAATATGAAAGTTTCTTGGTTAAATTTCACATTTTGAGCTTTTTATTTAGAAGTACAAAACGTTAAGGGTCTTTTTTTACTTTTTATGTTATAATTGTATAGTAATTGAAAAATTCTCATTAATCAGGATTTCCTTCCTTTATCCAGCTTTTTTTGCTTAATCTAGATCCATCTGATTTATGCTGCCCTTTATATATTGATATTTTTCTACTGCTTCTGACATTTTGATATTATATCTTGCAGTTTCTTTAATACTTAATGGAAAATAAGATGAAAGATTATGCGATTGTTGCTGGGTTATATTTTTTAGAGTGCTTTCTTCTGCGCTTGAATTATAAGTCTTGTAAGCTGATCTCTGATTAGCTCGATATTATTCTATATTTCGATCTCTAGATAAATTAGTTGTTCAATGTCATCAATTGAATTCTGATGAGAAGAAGAACAAAAACATTCTGGGTTCTATTTCAAAAACCTTCAATTTACTGGATCATTCCTGAAAGTACTGTTATTGGATTAAAAAATTGCACTTTCTTCAACCGATTCCTGCTTGTGTTATTCTAAATATTCTTTTACTTCCACTTTATTTTTCACTTCCACGTTCTTCCGATCTGAGATAATCGGAACAGTTCTTGAAAGAGCAGAAAATTGATTTTAACTTATTTTGATACGGTATTCACTGCATTGTTTTCTTTCTTTTTTGACCAAAATTGTGATCATATCGCCTTCCATGTTATTCGTTTATGGGTGAAATAAAAAGTATTCAACTTAACAGTCAACAATTTCATAGGATTGCTTCTACCATTCTAGCTGGAAATGTAAAGTGTAGATGACGACAATGTCTGACAGTTATACTTAAGTTTTATGCATACTGGCTTACCTATGCAAATGTTTCCACCATTAAAAGACTCAAAAAGTGTGTCTTCTTCATGGTAATCGTAATATGTCTAGGCTTTGAAGTTACTTTCGGATAAACTAGTTTAATTGATCCAAAAACATTAAAGAAATCAATTTTTCGAGTTAATCATAATCAGTTGAATTTCGATCAAAAGTAACTGCAGCCATTAGATTCATTAGTGATTTCTACTAGCGCAATGTGAAAAAAAGTTGCTTGGCAAATGAAATCCTTCTTCATTAAGAGTTTGAAATATATGAATATTTTCTCAATAGTTTTGCTGAAAAGATTTGATGATTGGCAACTAGTATACAGGAAAAATTTGCAATAATTCATACATAAAAAACGAAAAAGGGCAAGTAGTAGAAGGAATGAGATGTGTGCTTAGTTCCTTTTTTTAAACTTTCGATTTCCAGAAATTGAACTATTTGCGAAATTTTATTATCCTTTTTTTCACTTATTTCCTCAAAGCAAATACTTCACCTGTGCATCTATCCAGCAAAAATACGAATCATGTCATCCCTTCCAAACAACAAAAAAAGTTCGAATGATTAAAAATTTATGAAAATTTGATTTAATTTTTTCCATCGGTAATTTTACGTAAACAAAAATATAAATTCAGTATAAATATGAAAGAAATGATGTAGTCGAAACATTTTTCAATACGCATCAAGTCAAAGTAAGTCAAGCCGCATGTACTTCACGTAGTTCATTGATTGCTCTTAGCTATCTCATAGACTTAATGCTGTATCTAATAATACGGCGGCTTTCAATAACTTCAGATATGAAGCGGTATTATCTCTTAGAAGTTTGTCCAGTTCACGTTCAACCTGGAAGTATTTCAAATTCAAGAAATTATAGCTAAATTTTGATCCTTTTTATTTCTACTGATTTTTAGTAAGAAATTTGAAGTGCACCAACATAATGGGAAAAACAAGAGAAAAAGGCTTTTTATAATTTAGATAACAGAAAATGAGTGATTAATGAAGACTGCCAAATATGTTACTGAAAAAAAATTCTGGATACTATCAACCGAAGAGTAGGATCTGATCAAGTAGCATTAAGGTATAAGTGAGAGAAACATTATCAGCATAATTAGTAATCACTTCAGTTAAGATTGTCTTAAATTTTAATTAAATGATTCTCCATGTTTTCCCACTAGAAATAAAATCAGATGATAATATTTGTTTTTCCATATCTCTATCAGTTTACGTATTCTTCCTTTAAACATAGGTTAAGTCTTATTCCGCTTGGTAGAATACAGAAGTGGAAGACTTGAGCAATCGTATGAAGAAGTGAATATATCTAAAATTTTACAACTCAAAAAAGAAAAAATGCTGTAAAAGCAATATTTAATTTTTCAGAAAATGATTTTCTGAGAATTTAAGACGAATACATATGCAAACCTCTTCCGGATCATTTGAGTTGCTCAGGTCAGATATATCTTCTCTTAATATTGCCAGCAGATCGACATCTATATTTATAAATACTGCTTTCTTACGACAAACTTGACATTCCGAATAAATCTGAAATATTAGCAGATCACTGGTTGTGCCTTCCATCTATCGATTAACTTTCAACGACTATTCAATAACTATTATGCAGAATTTTCAATAAATTTTCATTAGATAATTTAAGAATTGAAATTAACCAATATGTATTTGCTTAACTGAACTAAATTTCGGCGTATTAAATTAATAATGCTAGCTCTATATTAAAGTAAAGTCGTGATAAGTAGAGTAAAAATTTAAGGTGTGAACAATAAGGTTAAAAGAAATCGGGAAGTTCATATGTTTCCATTATTTCATTATCATGTAGAAAACCAATTTCATGTCACTTTTTTCGCATAAACGTGTTCACTGTAGTATTATTCAGAACGTACGTTTCTCCACTTCTCGAAACAACGTCTATGAAGTGAATGACCACACTCCGACTCGTAAGTATCCATGGCGAGAAGATGTTGCAAACACATAGGACATTGTGTTGCTTTTCTCCACAACCACGTGTTCAACTCGAAATCATAAAATTTTTTAATGAGAGACTGCTGAAAGAGTTATGGTGAAAGTTCAGAGCAAGAGCAACATGGTATTGAAATAATTTTTATTGGTTGGATGAAACAGAATTAAAATTGACAACAAGAAGATTTTTCATTTCCATTCTGACGTAACATGCGTTAGAAATAGATAACTTGATTGGAAATGGTATCAACTGATTATAGAGCATATTCTTCTATGCAGATTAATTAATTGGCGATTCTTCTCGCAATAATATTTCTTTCTTTCAGTTCAAAATGAATTAATATAAATTTTCCAACTGTAAAATTTTGCACGAAAACTGTCAATTTTAATAAAGATAACAAAATATAATCACTTATAACATACCAATGCAATTCCTGCGGAAAAGTATGCAGTCTCTACTTTTGTGCTCAGATTATTCATGTAATTTTGGCACTAAAACTGGAAATGATTTATGAAATAAATTCATATATAAATGGAATTTGAAGCTTGTACTACTTCCAACTAATAAGCAAGATTGTGGTCTTGTTTACTCTATTTTACTTTTGTTTTTATCTTTATATTACAATTAAAGTGAATTCAACTACTAAAGATAAACCATATTGTGTAGGGTAACCGCATAACGATTCCTCGGAAATCGATCTCTCTTTCTTTCCCGAATAAATAATGGCTTAATTGGATCTCTAACTGTTACGTGAGTTCGACAAATTGGACAATTCACAGAATTCTAAAAATTTCAAAACGATTTTCTTCTTAAATGCTTTCAAAAACTCTTTTAATTTTTTATTACAGGCATTGAAACGATGAATTAACATAATTAATTCGAACAAACTCTTCAATGACCGGATAAATGTAATTTCTATTTCAAATGACCTGAAAAACATTTGTGATAAAAATATTTTTGAAAAGTATCATTATAACATACATTTAACCACAACATAATGCAACGCAAGTGGAATATATGACCACAGTTTAATGCTGCCAGATTAAAAGAAAGAATAGGCATAACACATATGATACATTGCGTTGTTAGCAGCATATCTGAAATGATTAAATCGAATTGATTGATTTGAATGACAGGTATGAGTGAAAGAAATCAAATATTAAGGATTTAAAAAGAGAGGAGGAAGGTTTAGATGGAAACGAAAGTTAATTTGTAAAGTGAAATGAAACGAACAACAATTTTACAGGTAATTCTAAAGTGAATCCACAACTGACGCCTAATAAATTTAAAGTTAATTCAGATTTTGGATTATTCAAGAAAAAACTGATTACTACTACCAATTACATGATATTTTTCAATACCCCAATTGACAGGACTCACATTTGTAACACTGATTTCGTTCAACAAACTGTTTCATAGCATAAGATGGCGTACAGATAGATCAGATTGTCAAAGAGATCTGATGATCAGAGATCATTGATATCTAGTAATACTGTGAAAAAAACAGTCCATTTTATAAAACAATAAAATATGCATTTACGGTACCCTAAATTGTCTGAATTTTCATGAAATTTTTTTATAACATACAAATGATGACATTTAAATATAATGTGATCAATTATTGTTGCGTTAATGAATTTATCTATTGCTTCATATTTCCTTGTGATAATTTCCATCAATTTTTTTTGGAGCGGAAAATCTGATGGGAAACTTTAGAAATAATTTTAATTTCTATCTAGATTGCTTGACAGGTAGTAAATAAATTTCTGAAGGAAAGTATAATTGAAGTTTGGACAAATTGTCAATTAGATTATTGAATTAACTGAAATCCACTCGCGTAGGATGATTGAATTCAGAATAAAGGAATCGTATTCTGAACATCTTAGATTAAATGCTTGCACATTTCACAATATAAAAAGCTAGTAACATACAATTTCCCCAATTTTTTTGTTCCTATCAAACGATTTCTTCACACATCTTGTGCATTTCATGAAACTTTGACTGATGATTTTAACTTGATTCAAATTACATTTATTCCACGAAATATATGGGAAAAAGAATATTCGATTTATTTCGAAACGAAGCATGAATTCGAATCTGAAAAGCGATCAAAGTCAAATGTAATAAGAAGAAAACAAAACAAATCCCACTGTAATGACGGATAAACCGAGAAAACAATGAACAAAACCATATTTTCGAAAAAATACGTAAGCAGACAAGAATAAACAATTATCGCTAATCACTTCAAATGATCGAATGATCAGTTCATCGGTTATGTCATTGTTTTTCAAGAAGTCAAGAATTTCCAGGTAACTTTTAATCAGTCCCTCAGATATTCACGGTACAATCGTTTTCAACCGAAATCAACATAGCATCGACACATCAGAAAACTTGAATAAACGCTGTCTACACGTAGAAAAATGCAAGTGCTTGCACGAGAAATTTATAACGATCTTGAATTATTTCTGTCCTGTTTCAGTCTTCACTCCAAAAGCATCCAAACCAATCTTTACTTAGAATCAAGTTAAGTGAACAAGACGCAGCGAAGACCACGTGCAAAAGTTCTATACCCTTGAAATAAACAAAAATAAAACTCTTTGTAGTAAAGTTTTGCGCTTTGTTTTTCTGAACTGTTCGCATGTCGTAGAGCCATTCGGGCGTTCCTCGTAGAATTTGCCTGACTCACTCTAATTATTTCACAAATTGGTCCTTCTTCACGAAGTCAGTGATAATATTAGAATTTAAGCATAATCGATGTTATCGAGATTCATAACTTTCATGACTCTAACTGTAAGTTAGATCACTCTAGAAACAGTACACGTCATGAACCACCGCATACTATCGTTTGATATATTCTGGCATGATTCCATTCTTTTTCGATATCTCAATACATCAAGTACAATTTGTTTTAGGTTCGATAATTTAATTGAAATTTGGATTTCAACTTTTATCTGGCTTAATATAATTCAACAATTCGTGGATTCTTCAATTTTAGTTAATTTATCTTTAATGTGCGGTTACTCCTTCACAGTGCTATCCAAAATGATTGGTATTTCATTCGATATTTTGTATCAAAAAACAGAATGATCTAAATGCTGCACTTTTAATCGTGAAAATTATTTTTAGTCTAGGAAATTTCAATTCAAATCATTGCTCTGGAACTATTTCTTAAGGTTTTTCAGGCTTAAAACTTATCCTTACTTTGATATTTATCCTTCAACTTGGTATTTGTAAAGAAGCTAAACAGGTTAGCACTCGTCTTTTAAATATGAATGAAAAAATTTGACTTCAAGTAGCAGTGAGTGAAATCCAATGACAAATTAGGAAAAAATAATTGCATTTGATAGAATTTTTTGAACATCCAATCTAATTGAAAAGTTAAGTGAAAAAATGGGCAAATTCTCTCGTCTTTCTTCCTCTCTGTCTCTCCCAAACTATTTCCAGATGAAGCAGAGAAGACAGGAAGAGGGACACAAAGTTCCTCTTGCAAGTGACGATTTCCAGTGCAACTATAATCCTTCTTCAAGTCAGCAAACTTTTTCTAATATTAATTTGTTATATTCATTTTAAATAATCTCCATATCTTAACAAATCTATTAATCAAATAACAGAAAATCAATTACGAATCCTTATTTTAGATCGTAATTAGAAGAGGAAAAGAGAAGCAACTGAAGAAATATTATTGAAACTAATTACATCGCTTATCTAGCATTGTCTAATTTGCATTACTAACTTTGATGAAAGCATTTGCAGGATCTAATGGTTTCAATGTAAGTGAATTCAATGCAAAAGCATCGGTGAGGGAAATTTATGATTCGTTGAGTGATATTCCCAAGCAAATTGATAAAATAACCAAATGGTTGCATCTTCTCGTCGAACGCAACGCTGACGCAATTTTGTTTGTTATTTACCATACATATTATTTTCTTTTCACTACTCATTTTCCTCCCTTATATTTCAAATTATCTAATTACTCGATTGCTACGATTCAAAATTTGTTAAAATGAATTATTTTTAAGGTAGCTTTATTTAGAAACGTAAAATTGACATCAGCGAATTTCAAAAAAATGTTAAAGGCTTTTTAGATATGGTTCAATTATCCTCCTTGGTCTCAGCATTATCGGATTATTACTTATTGTCATTTTGCACAATTTAAAAATTATATTTGAGCTTCAAATTATTTCTCAAAATAATAAGGTTATAAAATTTTTGGTTGTTAAATTTTTTTGATAGAGGACTTCAAATAAAGAGAGAATTTATATTGAGAATTAAATCTAAATATTTATCTGATTAAATGGATCCTGATCAATTGATCTAGTTAATGAACTAAGTAACAAATGATTGTTTTCGTCTTACTAGATTCAATGGAACTCAAAATTAGAATTCAACAATTTAGAAGAGGTATGAAGACTATCTGTTTATTGCATTTCAAAACTGCACGTTCTGAAGTACTATAAATTCGCTTTCAAAAACACTCATGACCGAAAAAATTGAAGCAAAAAAGATGAAACAGAATTTTCGATTCTAAAAATAAGCTTTTCTAATATGGAATAAATTTTCTTGTTTATTCACAGCAACAATGGGAAGGGGTAAAATCAAATCAAAAGGCTGAGCAATCAATTCAATAATTTATTTCTGTTTTCATGTATTCAATTTCTGACAACACTTCTCGATTACACTTCTCGAATTTCAGATACTACAAATGAATTTGCAAACTATGCTTAGAAAGATTAGCAGAAACGTTGCATCATCCGACTCAAGATTGACTCGTGATTCAACTGGAATTGATGCAACTACGCAAACTTTCCCCACGTTGCGTCTGTTCCGAAAAAGAGAACTGAATGAAGGAAAAACTGCCCGTCAAACTGGTGCTTGAAGAAAGTTTAGTACTGATATGAAATGACAAATTGTATTGATGATATTTTAATCGAATTAATGGATCGAGATTTAAGTCGAATAATAATAGTCATCTTTTTCACTTTAATGCATCAATAACACACCGAAATTAATTTTAATTAACATTCACATTGTCATCGGAAGTCGCAGTCGGTTAATTAAAATAAAAATAATTTACAGGCTGAATAATGAAGTATTGCAAATATTTAACAATCCTAAAATCGAAAAAGGAAATTATAGAGAAATCCATAATTCTGAAGTTGAATAAGAGATTCGGAAAAAAAAATAAAAACATCTGAGATGAAAACATGAAAAATCAAATAATACTGAGAGATAGCTTGAGATGTAGTGAATATAGTTGTAATAAGGATTTCTTGGAAGAATGGAATATTTGTTGAAAAAGTCTCGATCATTTTCTTATTAAGCATAAATACAATTTCATTTTTGGCTTATCCATCGAATAATTTTTGGAAAACTATTAAACTTTGTTAAAAGTATGGTTAAAAAAGAAAACTTGGGCGAGAGATGTATTAAAATGTTTTTAGTGAATATTCTTCTCTCTACTTTACTCTATTGTCAATATATGGCTAAAACATTATCAGCTTTTATTGACACATTATCAGCTATCTTCTAAGTTAATGTTTAAGATATTTATGCCAAAAATTTTTATGTAGACTTTTAAAGTCGCTTGAATTTCAGTAAATTTTATTTGAAGAAAGATATCCGTCTGAAGTCGGTTGCTAGTCAACATGAGTAGTGTGTTGAACGATGAAAGCACTGATTACAAGGTGGATGAGAGAGATTCAGCAACACCTCAAGAAGTTATTAGTCAAATTGCAAGAGGTGGTGAAGAGGTAATGAGCATTTTAATTCTTCGCTATTTTACCCTAACTTTTCTCCTTGGATAATAAATGGAAATCAAATAATATAATTTTTCTTAATTCAACAAACGTTTAATTGGTAAACCAACAAATTGAGTTATGAATATTAAGTCGTTGAATACAAAATTAATGAATAATATGGTCCGAAATAAACTTAATTGCTAAAAACTTAACTTTTAACATTACATATCTTATCCGTTTTAATAATCATTCTGTCCGAGTAGCTAAAAAATGAAATTAGCTTGTTATTATTCATATGTTCGATTACTTGTTATACTATACCATTAACAGCTGAATTAATCGTTTTGACGACCATTGCTAATTGCAAACTGATCAATTTACAGTAACATTTAGATACTTATCAAATGGCATAAATTAATTCTAAAAGAGCCACCACAGTTTGATGCATTTCTAAAACACACAAATATGTTAAAAAATCGTTATCCAAATGTAATTTTATACGATCGAACACGTGTCAAGTTACTTGGTGATAAATTGGGTGATGACTATTACCACGCATCATATGTTGATTCATATGATCGGGCAGGTTCTGATTATCATTCTTTGATATGTATTCGTGATGAATTATTTGCTACCATCGTTTTAATAAATGATTGCTTTCTTTTCTTTTTTCACTTAAATGAGATTATTTCAACATTTTGTTGTAATTATGAATAATAATTTTTATTGAATCATAATTTGCAGATGGTTACATACTTGCGCAAGCACCATTTGATGAAAGGACAGAATCCGATTTCTGGCGTATGATTGCGCAAACAGGCGTGAAACTAATTGTTCTCTTAACAGATACTAATAATCGAAAAGGAAGTCGGATAATCAAGCATTTTTGGCCGGCATTTAGTGCAAATGCACGCAATTATCCGGAAGCTAATATAAGAGTGAATTGTACGAAATGTGATGTTGTAAGTTTCACCTCAAATTTCAAACTTAAAAATTCGTGATATTTGCACGGTCAAAAATTGACGCATTTTGAAGATCAAAATTGAAACTTAGTTTAAGGATGGAAAATTTTGCTGTGATCCGAAAAAAGACGAAAAAACGCATTTATTTTGAGAAATCATAACAATTTTGATCTTGGATTTTTTCTCTGAAAGTGAAAGTGGAACTTCTGATTTCAGTATTTTTCACTGATCAAATTTTTAGACTGCTTTATATGATTGGTACAAGTTTTCGATTAACTATGTTATTAATAAACGTATGAATGTAATTACTGTATTAATGTTACATTACCGAAAATGGATGTATGATAAGATTATTCCGGATAATTTATTAGAATTCCGATCTGAGGTTGATAACTGTTATTTTTTAGTTATTTTCTCTGAATTATCATTAATAGAACTCCGACTTCTTCACTATTTCCTGTTAAGAACTAAATGAAATTTAAAGTAACGCAGTGAAAGTAATGCAATTATTTTGAATAAAGCCAAAGTAATGAATAATTTTGCAAATACTGCTGTAAATAATTCTTTAAAATAGGAAATTATCGCAGAGAGAAAGAAAAAGCAAGAGATTAGATTATTATTTGCTGTGAGTTTAGCTATTTTCCGAACTTTCATTATAAAAGGGAAAAATTTTTTATCTTTTATCACTTTTATTATTTATAAGTTCAATCAGGGAATATTCAGAAATTCAAAAATTTTTCATGTTAAAATTTGCGAATCTCGAATGATAAAAAATGGTTATATGGGGCCGATATGTCTTCTATGTCCGACAGGCGTTCATCGTTCTGGAACTTACGCTGTCCTCGATATTGTTCTCGATCGAGTAGCTGTTGAAAAAAAAGTATGCGATTGCTTTCCTTCAATTTGTTAAATTAACAAAGTTGTTGTATTGTTATGACTTTCATTGTTAAATTCAATTTATTTCATACAGAGTGATTTTAAACCAGCAGAAAATTATTGTGATTCACACTATATCGATCCGTTTTTTATCATAAATGCACAAGGATTATGAGATTTTTTTGTGAATGTATGATATGCGTAGAGAAAGTGCCTTTAAAATTGTAAAAGAATGGTCACAAAAATTTTTATGAATTCTTGTTCCTTTCAGTCCTCAAATCTTCAAACATTAGCAGAGAGGAATACTATTTCCCACTCATTACTATCTCATTTAAATTTCAGGTTGGCTTACTGGAAACGGCAAGTATTGTACGGAAGCAACGTTACGGATGCATGTCCTATTATTCACACTATAGCCATGTAGCCGATTTGATCGTTCAATATGCCATAGCTGCGGGTATTGTCAATATTCCTGCTTGAATCAAAAGTAATCAAATTGAAAGTAATTTGGTGTGGAAAAAATTACCTTCATGTTGGAATTCGAATAAGAAGTATATGCAAGCACAAAAAGTAATGCATTCGCTTTCTGCTAGGTAAAATGGAAAAATGAAGATTAAATCTTATAAAGAGTAAAATGCTACGGAGAAGGAAGAAAATGATATTTGAAGCGTAATTTGATTCATTTTAAAAAGCATGAAATCTATTTTTAAAATTGAGAGTAGCATAGTATTCAATGCTTCTGTGATTGCAAATAAAAGCGATCCAAATAAAATGAAGATTGGGAATTTACAGAAAAGGAAAGGAATAAAATTTTAATTAATTTTATGCTAATTTAACATGCTATAAAACTGAAATGAAAATTTAGTTGACTGAATTTGAAAGGAATTATAATCCTCTGCAATCAATTACATTGAAACTGGACATATTATACGGTATCGTAATCCATTCTCAACTTTTTTAACCTGAGTGTTATGAATCGTTCATCAAATCTTTAATCACAACTAAAACTCAAATTTATATCAGTGGCAATTTAGAAAAATTTTATCACAATTAAGCAGAACGTTAATCATCAGCGGAAATTTTACGTAAACTTGAAATTCCGGAAAGTATTTCCGAATTCTGATGTTTGTGACGACATTTTTTCCCAAAAAGTTGTTGAAATGATCCAAAAATAATACATTTTATTAGAAGTTTTAACGTGTTTCGATGTTTGAAAAGAGATTGTATTCATTGTTCGAGAAGATTTTTCTATTAAAATGAATGATATCTGGAAGAAAGCAAGAAATTATAAAGGGAATTTAATCAGCTTTTTACCATTTGTGAAGAGAAGATTGGAATTTGTTTGATTACAAATTATTTTCTCACCTCACACATCTGATTTAGTGCTACAAACACAGCATGTTTTCTGGCAAAGTGTTATATTTTTATTTTCAGGTAAATATTTACTTCCGTTCTTCACTTTTTGATAATCTATCTCATTTAGCACTAAGAAACTTGAAGGATTAAAGGACTTTTGCATAAAAATACAAATAATTTCTGCTTCTCATCTCTTGAACAATTAGCAAACGATGAATATTAGAGGATTTGAATGATCAAATAAAACATAAATTGGCTACAATACTGCCATCATACAGTTCAAAAATATAAATGTTATTGAACATAAAAAGAATTTTGCCATACAATAAATAAACTGGACATTTCAACGGTCTCATAATGATACTTATTGAATTAGATATTTCAAAAGAAAATTTGTATTTATCCACAGTTCTGTTTAGTATAATTTTTCTTAAAATTCCTTTGTCTTGAAAGAAAAATCTTTGATGGAAATCTTTTGTTTAGAAGAACATTTCATTATATCTTATTTTACTATCTATCATTTTTCACAAATTAATGAGTGAAAACTGATAATAAAAAGTTCTAAAGAAAATAATATAAGACAGTCCTAAGATCGCCAGGAAATTTTTTAGAATATTACGATTTAAATCGCAAAAGAAAAAAAGTTCAACTTTTATTTTCGATATGGCAGCTTTGAATTAATGTAATTTAATTTGATCCTTTACTTTTACTTCTTCATTCTGAAAGTCAAAATGATTAGCATTCATTGCATTCTATATTTCATATTCGATGTTAAAAATTAGTAATTTAATATTGATTCAATATTTCCAATCATAACTTGTTGATATGCTACATTGAAACTTTATTGAAGTACAATATAGTTTTTCATGCTGGAAACTTGGTAAGGAATAATAAAATTATTTTAAAAAATGAAATTAAAAGTAAACAACATTTGATGAGCTAACAACATATCTTTAATTTCGAATTCAATTTCCTTTCCTCTTTTTATTAAAAAAAAAGTTGATGTTTGATTGATTTGACATAAATCGATTTCATGATAATGCAATTCTTCAGTATAGTCATTCGTACTTTTTTTACAATATTTGTACACTTTTACGTAGTTGATCAATCAAATTACTCTCCAAGAAATTGCTTTTAATCATTCTAATTTGTTGCATCCGCTCAGCAACCTTTTTGATTTCTCAATTTTTGCAACATTAACAATAGAATAATTACATATTAATTATCGGCGGAACAATTAAAATCGATAAATTCAAATTTTAACCTCAAAATGTATTAATTTTGCATATTAGTTAGGACAAAACTGAATTTCCGCGGTGGAAATCGACGTCAACACATAGCTTTTGTCTGTCGTTTCGATGTTTTAAAGCAGAATTCATGTATATTTTGATACATTGAAATGGACAGTATTTGAAAAAGGCAAAGAACTTGTTATTTATAAATTGTTTGCAAAGAAAAAAGACGTCCTTTATGACAGATCATTGTATCTATAATTCTGATATTTTTTATTTTCTCTCTTGAGCGATCATTAAAGAAGAACTTCATTGAGTGTCGGCGATTTCCTTCAACCGTAACAAGAGTTAAGTTGTTCCTTTCTAGCCGAGAGTGTTCTTTCTTTCCTGTTATTGTCGACGATCTTCGTTGACCACGACAGTCTTTCTTTATATTCGTAAGTAAACAAACTGCTAGCTTCTGTGATAGCTGATACTTTGCGTGTACCTCAAACTTGGGTAATTAAACCTTTATTAAACAAACTTGATGCATACAATAACACAACGCTACATTAACTTCAACAATTTCACAATATTCTGAAGAGTTCAAAACGATAGTGATATCAGTCAGACCAGGAGAGAAGGGAATTGATTTTACCCTGTGTTAATCAACCGCACGCCTTAAGACAAATTCTTAGCAATGTCACGAGGTTGGGACCCTTTTATTTATCCTGGAGGAGGGAGAGAGGATCCTTTCCTTGAAGTTTGAAGATTGCCGTTAAAGTCGCATAATTTGACCTTATAACATTAATTAAAACAAATTCTTGAAGTTTGAAGATTGCCGTTAAAGTCGTATAATTTGACCTTATAACATTAATTAAAAACAAATGATGGCGTTAACAAAGCTTGTAAAACCTCAAACATACATTTAGCTTATAATAACAAATCCGAACAAGGGGTTACATCGACCCAGTTTATAACAGGGAGCTAAAAAGGCTAATTTGAAGAACAAATGATTTCGTTACCCTTCATTTCCTCGCTTTTCCAGCGACAGATGCAATTAGTATTTTTTGGCATTTGACTTTCACTGTAAAAATGAGCCGAGATAATAAAACCAATTAAAAAGTGAACAAGCTGAACTGGAATAGGTAATTGAGAAACACGTCGGAATGGTTTCACTTTCTTGAATTTCTGCAATGATAACTTTCTATTTTACTTTTTTTATAATATTGAATTTTCGTATTTTCAGAATTTTATAAAAGTCCGAATTTCCGGAAAACTTAAATTTATATGAAAGAAGTTGAGTTCTAAGAAATATGTAGGATTTTGATGTTTTTTTGTTTTAGAGAAAAAATTTTACTCTCATTTGTGTGGCTAACGAAACTGGACTTACAAATTCCATTCATAGGAAAATACGCTTACGGATAAAATGGCAATGACTGGTAAATAAACATTTTTAAAACAATTGTTAAATGTTGGAAAGTTAGCTAACCTATACGTATAAGGCAAAAGTGTACTTGAAAAAATATGTAAAGATGCCAACTGATACAATGATTCTGATGAAGTCCATCAGTGCGTGACAGATATAAAGAATAAAAGATTGGTGAAAAATACGATATAAAAGGCATAAAACTCTGGCATTTCTAACAAGTAGCTTATCATTAAAGTATCTGAAAAAATTTTTTAATCATTTCTGAACTTTAGATCAGTTGGTATTAAAGTCAAAGACATCATCAGTAGAATTACTAAAGTTTAATTGTATGACCTAGAATGGAATAGTATTCTAATTTGTAGCTAAATGTTATTTCCTGAACTGGCATTTTGGTATTGAATTTGAAAGTATAAACAAATAACATTAAGAGAATAAGTTTACCCCAAGAATGTATACATTTTTGTGATTGAGTGAAATTGGCTGCTTTTGATTTAGTGTTGAAACTAATTTCTCAATAATACTCGACATTCGTTATATTTTGATTTTAAAACTAAATTAAAAAATTACTTTTATAAACATGATCACTGATATTACGAATAAAATTATTTATTCTTGTCAATTTGCAATCGTTGTGCAATATAAAAAATTTTAGTTACAGCACAGATCCAATGGGAGTATTAATTGGACTATTAATTAATTATATCTAACAATTTCAAAATGAAAATAGTATTCTCAATCCCTGATAGCTCTTCAAAATTTGAGCAGGAAAAGGAAAATCCCTTTATTACTCCAAGAAATCCATGACTTAATCAGTAATATATCTTTAGAATCAGGAAAATTAGTGAAGAGACGATCATATCTCATAAGTACATAAATGCATAAAAAGTGAAACCGCGGGAGCATCGAATAGTATAATAGAATGTACACCGAAGGCCTAGCTTTTACATCGGAAGAGAGTTCATCAATACCAATTGTTCAGCAAGAGAATGATGAGAGGAAACTGCTGAAATCTTTTAGAGAAAAGAGAAATTAAATCGTTTATAAAAATAACATAAATTAGTGGGAAAAAGACTTATTTGACCAATCATTTTCTTGTATTTAACATTTGACAAAATAATTAATTCAATTATGCAAACATTTCATATTCATTTCTAATTTATATTTTTTCGAGAAGAATAGAAGAAAAAGTTGAGAAAGAGTTGGGAAGATTGGAGATAGAAAAAGAACGAAGGAGAAACGAAAAAAGTAATTCCTGTTAAATGAGAAGAAAAAGATATAAGTGAAATTTGAAATAAATTTCGAGTCTCTGTTTTATTTTTCATTTTTTCCTTCCACATGATTATAGAAATTATTTCATCCTGGCTAGTTTCCATTGTTGAGGCGTTTTTTGAAATAATTTTCTTCTTCCAACTGAATAGCAATTATCAGTTCACAATTATTTTCAAAATGAATCATAGATGGTTTTTAACAAAGAAATCGTTCGCATGACACTGTCGCTGAAATAATGAAATCTTTTGTCCTGGATTTAGCATTCCGAGCTAAATGCATGTATGCTCCTTGTCTAAAAGCCCTGTCGCTGAAATCAGGAGGAAGACGAAGAATAATGAAATCCTTCAATTAACACTGTAAGTTAAATGTGTATGCCTCTTCTTGCAATCTTTGAACTTCCAGTATCAGAAGATAGCTAAGGATTTATTTCAAGGTGGGTGGCTGCTTAACGGAAGGGTATAATGATAACCGTATCTCTTCGTCTGACTGAATATCGTCTGTAATACTCGTGTGGATATTGCGAAATATTTTAATGTGTTAATGTCGTGTTGTTGTATGTTATGAAATCTAAAGTAATAAAGGTTTAATTACCCAAGTTTCAGGTACACCCAAGTGTAGCGGTTATCAAATCTGCCTTAAGTAGGAGCCAGATGTTTGATCCCTCGCAAGAAACTCAGTCTAGAAAGGAATACTTTAAATCATGTCACGATCACAGGAGATCGAAAACACGTGCCTTATGAGAACTGAGACATTTTGAAAATTCCTAATGAAATACTCACATTATCTAACAATTCTATAAAACTTGGCAATTCCTTAATCTTATTTTGTATAAATTTCATATTTTTTTCAATACAAAAATCGAAAATTATGATGAAATTGTATTTTTATAACATCTCTTTAAACTTTCTGTTAGTAATTTCCACTTAAATTTTAAACGAAATTATGAAGTCGAAGATATTACTGTAAAAATTATTTTTACATCGCTATGATTATGGAATAACGATAAATTGAAAAATGGAAATATAATGGGAAAGCAGTGAAATGGAAATCCATTTTTTTCAAGGAACGCAAAAAATGGGAACTGGAATTGCAGTTGTTGGAAAATGCTCAGAATTTAACAATTTTTAATCTATCTCAAAATAAGAGATGAAGACATATTCAAGTTAATTATTGACAACGAAGTAATACATCATAATGGGTCTCTGAAAAAAAAGGACAATTTAAAGTTAGTGAACAATTATCTTACTTTGAATTAGTTTAAAACAGAAAAAAATTATTGAAAAAGAAAACCGAACGAAGTAAAATCAAAATTATTTTGCACTTCCATTTCACATTTTTTTCCTCATACTCATGTTTCAAATGAATATTAATAAAATTTAATCTGATATTTAAATTCCAACTCATTTTAAACTATTCTTTGAATGCTTATAGATATGGAAAATGACAAAAGTAACTTTTAATATTATTGCATTATAAGTTGATTGTAAATAATGAAAAGTATTAAATGTACGATTGATTCATTGATCAATAACGCCTTCTGGAACTTTTTTGCATTTTAACCTCTTTTGTATATTGACTTCCCTATTCCTAGGACAAGTGTTTAGTTTTCAAATACTTTTAAACAGGAAAAAGAATCTCTTGATGACCTTTCTACTTTGACCTAAAAATTAAATATCTTCCATAACGTTATCATTGTTTTTTTCACATGTTTTCAGAATTAAACATCAAATTAGACCTTGAAATCCACACAGCTTTTTTCTTCCAAGTTGGAAGCTAAAATCCATATTCAGGATGCCCAGTATAGAAAACTGATAATTTTTTAGTAAAAAGGTAATGAATATTAGGATTTGCGCTGATTTTATCCCAAAATTTTGTTCATTTCCTATGGTACTGACGGAAATTGCTTTTAATAAAACTTTCTTTTTTTTAATTCAATTCACTACTTTTTTTCAAAAAAATTAATTTGCTTTATTATTCATGAGATTTGATTAAATTATAGTTCAGTGTTTTGTCATTTATACTTCTTATCGTGAATATAATTAACAATTATATCTTTAAGAAGTCTCTTTAATATTTGCACTTAAAATTAATCACTTTTCACGGCAAAATTTAGGATAGCGTGAAGAGGCAAAATTCACCTACAGTGTTCTCTTTTCAAATCTGGCAAGCTACCAGAAGGTAAGGTTCGTAAACATTTTGTGATAAACAATTTGACCTCAATTTAGGCCCATTCTTCATTATTTATTGAAACTTTTATCTTCTTCATTCAAAATGATACACACAAATCGATGATGAAGATTTTGATCGTTCAATTTAATATATTTTAACATATGTTAAACATATTATTTATACATTTGAATACTGTAACATTTTTTAGGGTACAGAAGGAAGATTTAATGGATTATTTATTTTTGATCAAAAGTTGCAGAAAATCATAATAGACATCAAAAATCTCGAGTAATGAAGTGAAGAAAGTGCTGAAGTGGAAATATGCATAATTCTCCTTATACAATTTTATGATTACTGCTTCCATTGATGCAGCTGAATCGTTTGATATCAGTGTAGCAAAAGATTGTATAATTTAAACTTCAGATTTAGTGCGATTTGAAATTAATTCTTTTTTTTATATGGGAATTTTTATATGATTCTTTTAGGAACATTTTTCACTTCTTCATTGTAACAACATTTCACTTTGTTTCGTAGCGTTTCCACGATATCATTTTACTTGTAATATTTAGAATTGTTTGAATTGAAGTTGAAATGGCAGTAGTACGATGTTCCATTTTGTGTTTCCAAATTCGGTTCAATGATCCTTTCTGAATTGTCCGTCCTTTCAACGTCACTCTTTCTTCACCTTCACTTTTTAGATGAGAAAGGAAAACTTTATATATGTTAGCAATAGAGGAAATGAAAATGAAATGGACAGTCGGACGTGAAAGAAGATTAAACCTCTCGATCAGCTGACTGTTAAACCGATAATAATGATAACCATTGCGATAACAGCAATTCTTTCTCCTTTCTTTTGGATTACAGATAAAATTTAGAGAAAAGAGAAAAAAGAAGTTGGGAGAACGGAATTATAGAAGAGAACAGATTTTGCATGAAGCAAACATCATTTAATATGAAAAAATTTAACCATTTCGTGTACTGTTTAGGAATGCTTAAATAAATTTATAAGCAAATTGATTCTGAAAAAGTTAAAATAATTTCTAGATTAAAATTTGCACCACCTAAAATTTAGCTAAACATTTGTTATGATCATATCTTATTCCACTTTCATTTCACTATTTAAAATGAACCTGAATTAAATTATTTGTCTTATTTCAAATTTCATTTTGGTCCTCAGTGTAATAAATCTTGTAGAATGATAAATTTAGAAATGATTTGCGACAATGATATTTCGTACAAGAAAGAAAATGCCTGTCAATCCAATATTTCACATTTATTGAATGCTCAAAAAACTAAATTATACAACAGTAAAAGAATGATTCTTTGTAGAAAGAAATTTATTCGCATCATTAGTATTTCACTGTTACAAGAAATCTAACTGTGGAATATTGTAAACAAAAAATGTTGCGCAAAAAATTTTCACTTAAGCCAGTATCTAAAAAGAACTCATTAAATTCAGAACATTCAAAGTAATAAATAATTATATGTTGTTAAATTCAATTGAAATTCACTTTTTGTATTTTTTCGGTTATAATATGCGCATATTCTACAACAATTAGGATCTTCAGGGTCGGCACAAAATCTGACGATTGATCGTTGCTGATAATGTTTCCTTTGTATCTTTTATGTTTTTCAGTTTTTGATTAACCCCACCTTTATGATTGTTAATTTTGCGAAATATCAAACAAGTTCATGGTCATTTCTCACCTTCTTTTGACCTCATTAAAATCCTTAAATCTTGGAAGAATATAAAAAAGAACTTTTTTTGGAAATAACCTCAATAACTGATAAATAAAATGATGAGAAACATTCAATGGTGAAAGAAAATGAAAAAAGACTAACATGCATAGTAGAATTTGATAAGGTGAAAATTTATATTTAAAAATTGTATCCAATTTGTGAACAGCAAGAAAAATTCCTACAGGTCTCAGGTTTTTCAATTCTCTAAGAAGTTCAAATATTTTAAATTTACAAGAGATCAACAATATCGCAATTTTTTTACAATCATAATTTCAATTCTCTCACGAAACTAAAATTTAAAATAGTCATAAATTAACAATTGTGGAAGAAATCAAATAACAAGAAAATGAAGAACAAATTATACCTGCATATGACCTGGATGAAAAGAGAAAAAGTACAAACAGAATATTACTGATATAATATACAAATGGAATGTATCGTACGGTTTCAATGCACGTTAAGATCACAGGTTGGAATTTTCAGTTTTGCAAAAGACCTGGTTTATTCACTGCTCAATGGTAAAGAAGAAAGATAGCAATGAAAACAAACATTCTTTACATGTCTGAAAGCATAAATAAACATAGACAAAAAAAATATGAATTACGAAAAATCAAAAGATCAAAACGATCTCAGCACTAATTTTTCGAAAAGAGAGAAAAGCTTAATTATCAGTGAATCTTTCTTTTTGCTAAATGTTGATTTGTTTGTCTAAAAATTATTGGTTTGGAATATGATTTTAGACTTTTCAAAATTATTGGCCAAAACACTAAATAAATCAAATCTTGAAAGATTTGGTAATTTTAAAACGTCGAAAGCGTGGAAAGATGTGAACAATTTTTAAAAGCGAAACATGAAAAATGGCAGAAATTTTCATACAATTTGCATTCCCTGAACTTGAAATTTTTAGAATAACATTGAAAATTACAATAACAGAAAAGAAAAACTTATTTTCTGTTTGCAAAAATAAGATTTTAAATTCTGCTATAAAATAGGACATGACGGCTTGAAATTCAAAGCAAACATTGCGTTAAGGGTGCAGGATACCATATAGGTGCAGATGACGCGGGTATTATGATGTTGCGATATGGTGATTGTGGTAATGATGTTGTTGCTGATTGCGCATTTGCTATTTGTTCCTGAGAGTAATATTTCGCAAGAAACCAATTTTGAAGCTGCAACATTGCAGTAAGATCTGTTACAGGTTTTGTTGTTGTATCGCTGATCGATGAAACGGAATTTTTGTCACTTGTCATGGTAGAATCACATTGAGATACAATAATAGCGGGTGATGAAATTTCTGAGATTTTTGAAGAACTCGCGGCATTTCGATTTGTTTGTTTCAATGTTACTCCATAACGTTTCTTAAAATTATGTAACCAATGCTCGGAAAACAAACAACGAGCAGATTTTGTAGCTTCCTGTAATACTTCAGGACAAATTTGCAATGCAAGTTCACGGGCTTGTTGCTGAAGCCAACGATTTGATATTCGTTCACCCTTCGACTGTTGCTCTTGCAATCTTTCGAATAGAACTTTCTCCACACCTGGAAATTGAACTTTACGACCTCTGCGACCTGGTTCCGTACCTGCTTGATTTTTTCGACATAACCATGGGAATCTTTCATAGAATGCTTGGATTGGTAATTGACCGGGTTTGTTCAAAATTTCCTGAACATGTTCTTGAGCTGTTGGAAACTTTCCAGACGTAAGTATGTTCAATGTATTGTCTGGACTCATTTGATTATCTACATCGATGAGAGCTTCTAAGCTATCACTAAGGACACTATCAGCATCTGAATCCATACTCTCATTTTCAGCTGCTTCATCAGATTTGGTCGGTGACTGTTGTATGGAATCTGTACTACTACCTGACCCAACAGATTCCATGGAACCTAAACTTCCAGAACTACTATTACCAGAAGACCAATCACGGTTCAGATTAATTCTGTATCGTTTCTTGAAGTTACTTAACCATCGCTCACTAAATTGACACATTCCGGCCAGTTCCTGCTCTGAACATTGTTGTTGCGCAAGATTTCGAGCTGTTTCCCGAATCCAACGATTTCCAACTTTCTTTCCAGTGCCCAAATGTGCATGATAGAGATGAAATAATTGTTTTTCGATATCAGGAAACTGCGGTTTTCGTCCGCTACGGCCAGATTTTAAGGAACCAGGCCTGGATTGTCGAATTTTGTCAATTTTTTGCAGCCATCCATTGAGCATTGATTTAGTTATTTGAAATTCCTTACAAGTACGGTACTTGTTCTGTCCATTAGTATAATAATAATTAATAACCATAAGTTTAAATTCTCGTGGATAAGACATTCGATTTGGTCCAACGGCAGCACCAAATTTAATTGCAATCCAGTTGGAATTTAAACTTGGATTTGTACAAGTTGGCAGAAATTTCAACTGCTGCTGTTGCTGCATTTTATTAATAAGTGCTTGTTGTCTGGCAGATGTCGATTGACTGAGATCCAGCGGTACCTCTAGGCTTGTCTCCAGCGCAGGAGTTTTTGCGGTTAAAGTCAATAAACGTGAAGCAATGGGATGTATCGGTGTTGGTCGATGTAAAACTGTAGTTTTTGGTGAAGTCAATAATTGTACCAAGCTAGACGGAGGATTATTTTCAGCAGATAAGTGAGAAGTTTCGAGAGTTAAATGCTTAGTGGTAGTTGTTGCGGTTGCTAGTGTTGCTATAGAAGATGTTGATGGCAATGGAAACATGGAACATTGGCTACTTTTGATGTCATTTGTTGAAGTTAAATGTAGCATCTGTGAGTTCAGGCGTTGTTGCATTTGATGATAAGGATATTGGTAGTGTTGTAGGTTGACGGTGGAATATTTGGTGAAGTCCATAGGATGGATTAATGGAAGACGTTCTGAGAAGGCGAAAGTGCGATAGGAACACTTGGAGTGGTCGTTGGAGCAGCATGGACGAAGTGAAGTGAAGTGAAATTTCATTTCAGTTCAAAGAGGATGTGAGGGGTATAGAAACCGCCACCCATCTCCCGCTCTCGATGTGCTCTTGACCAAAAGGTCGTTGGCTGAAGCCCTATTTTCTTCAAACATCCTTCACCTCCTTCTTCACTGCAAGAAATTCTTACAATTGAAAATGATGGGTGAAGCGAAGGGGCTGTAACCCCCGGATGCCTCATTCCTACCGAGACACACAGATTATTTGAAGGTCAGCCCCCGGAATATTCGATTACTGCGTCCCATCTCTTAATATTTTGAAGGGGTAAAGGCACGGAAAGCACTGCACTACTGCACTACTCATCGGAAAGATAAAGTATGTTGTAAAATTTCACATGACACTGCGTTCCGTCGCAACGTCACTCGTCCTCTTCATAAAGGATGCATCCTGCGAATTTCGCAAAACAAGATGAAACCTCCCATCCCTGGAACCACTCTTGATACCCCTTCCACATCCCTCTCTCCGGTTTGCAAGTTCACGGTCACACGACAAACGAACCCACCACCTACTATATCTCATCTAATCCATCTTCTCTCAACCTTCATCCTCACTCTTTTCATAATAAAATTTCTATCTATTTACTCAATCCTATCGTTCACTCTATCATTTCCTATTATTTCATCAAAACTGTACTCATTATTTCTTACTATATATCCGGTAGTTGCAATTTTTTCCTGAGTAATCTTACCCCTAAAAACAGATGGAGACTAACTGAATTATCTACTTCAGAAAATTCAACTTTTGTATATTTCAAGAGTTCTGGAACGGTTTATGAAGAAGCTATTCCCGTCTGAAATTTCTGCCACATTATTGAGCTTTAACTGTACCATTTTGTTGAAAAGTATTGATAAAATGAAAACCACGGATATTATATTTATTCCTCCAATAAATGATGATTCAAATCTCGCAAAATTCCAGCATTTTATTCATGTAATCTATTTTGAGTGAGAGCAATTTCAAGCAAATAACTAAACACCTTTAAGATATTCTTTTGACGAAGAGTCAAAAATTAAAATTAAAATGAAAATTTCATGAAATTTATATTATGACTTCTGTACTATTTCAGTTTTAAAAGAGTTCAATAGAGATCGGTTAGGTCAATGAAGTGTAGTGAATTTAACCAACGAAATGGCCCGATTTTCAATTCTGCGAACATCGACCGAACAATTTACATGATGGATGTATGACTTCGTACAATGTTCTCATGATCGTAGAGAAAAGAAGGTGCCCCCGACGACGGTCATTGAACTACGGAGACTCTCTTCCCTCTCTATCCACTTTCCCTCCCGACATTTTCGCCATTTTGTGCGTGCCCTCTCGCACCTGGTACCTCCCGGGCTCATCTTTTACCACCTATACAAACGAACGCATCAGCGAAATCTCAACCCCATGAACGAAGAACAGTACCCATTCGATGAAAATAGGTCAATTTTTGGTGTTTTCGAACGGCGGTACCAAGCGTGGGGAGTGGACGCATTCTTCTTTGCTGCAATTAAATTTCACCACTCCAGATCCTTTTCATTGGGTACCTCCAATGATGGGGACTTTATCAAACATCGCAGTGATATTCCCTCACCTCATCTATTGTGGTTAGACTTTTAAGTTTTAGCTAATGGACGCTATCTTATCTTACAACATAAGATATCACTTTATTTTCTCCTTTACATGTATTTATCTTCTTTCCTCCCGCATTCCAAGCAGCAGCGGAATTCCGTTTTCATAAGTAAACAGTCAGTTTTATTTCGACGAATATTGAAATCTTTTCTATTAAATAGCTTTCTTGAAAGTGAATAAACAGGAAACGGAAGAACAATGATAAACAAAAAAATACAAAATAAGGAAATATGACAAGAAGCAAAAAATGATTGAGTCTACAGTGTGCAAATGAATCTTCGGAACGTGACTCGCAGGGCGGATAAGTTTATATCACGACACATAAACAAAGAAGATTCAGGCAATACAGAATAAGTGTGCTGTAAACAAAACTGATATCGTTGATAATTTGATTTTTGAGAGAATGGGGCAGGAACTGGATGGTTAGCACCGTTAGTCCTGCGTCAGTGATTGACGATCCCTCTCAGTCAATCTGTTGTGTAGTACTTCTCGAAGACAGTAAAAATCTGGATTTAATAGAACGCCAGGAGCAAAAACATACGAGATCTGCACAGAGGAAAAAACTATTGCTGTATCATCTTCAGCTATCTGGCTAGTTGTTCCCCAACCGCCTCATGAATTCGCTTGAAAGAGCCCGCGTTAACCGTAACAGCAACGGATTTTCTCCATTTTATCATTAATGCGTTAAATATTCTCTCTCTCTCTCAAGTATTATCAGTCATGTGCTCTCTTCATTACCATTATCCACACATCGCCATTCTCAATTACTCATTTGATATTAAACGTCATTTACATGAGAAATTGCAAGGTTATATGCTTTCTGGGGAAAACAGTGGAAGTGCATCCTCCTCATCCACGACATACTATGGAAGTTGCTTAAACATGGATCCAGACATAGCAGAACGTATTAGTTCACTTTTGTCTTCCTTGCGGTACCTTTTTTTCATATTATTATCAATTAAATAATGGAAAAATTCCTTATATCAATCAAATTTCAATATTTTCAACAGTGTGTGGATTGGAAATTTATTAATTGACGATCAAAGTTTTAGGCTTACTTCACTTCGTAACAATATTCCTCAAGATGGAGAAGATGAGCGTTTGAAGAAAATCCATCGACAATTGGAATGGTTAGTAAATGAGGAACCCGACGATCATAGGTAAATTTGAATATCGCTTATTGCTAATTGTATGAGTTATCAAATTATGTATCAACGAAGATTGGTAAACTGTTGTGTTGATTTGATTTAGCCTACTAATAAAACATTCTAGGCAGAACTTAGTTATGACAAGTAGAATTGCCATTGCTATATTGAATTGGAGTATTTCTTTTCCTCTTCCCAGTCGTTGAACATATGTAAATAATGTATTTTTTTGGTAATTTAGGAAAGTTAGTGTATGTTTGAAAATTGATTTCTAATTTTTATTAGCTTGCTGAGATCATTTCATAATCTTCCAGGCGTCGACGACTTCGACACATATTGCCAGCAGCTAATTGTGTAAGAGAGCAGGTTTTTGTGCTACGACGCTTTCTCCATAGTATTAGTACCGCATCTAGTACAAATTACGCAACACATATACATGGCGCATTAACAGCCATCATGAAAGAATCGTTCGAGGAAGAATATCGTAAATTGGCTATTGTAGTTGGTAAGCGTTAGCTTCTAAGATTCAAAATGTATAATATTTATATAATACTTGGCACCTCTACTTTCATTCTTATATCACCTACAGTACATTTTCTCTAGGTGTTCTGGATGCTGTTGCGGAGCTTTTGATATTTGAAGTAGATGCTTTTGATATTGATTGTCCAATGGAGAATCGTACGATTAGAAAGCTGATAGCGAGTACATTAACTAATTTAACGTTTGGAAATGCGCAAAGCAAACGTCGTTTATGTTCGCACCCGAATCTTGTAGAATATACTGTTAGAATTATAGACGATTCCCATTGCCTTGCTCAGGTTTTATATAATTTTATAGTTTACGTAGTACATTATATGCGTGTATTTATTTATTTATGTATTTTGAACTTATTTTCATCATTTCTCTATGTTGTATTGAACCAATTTTTGTTTAGGTATATGCTGGTTTATTACGAAATCTGTCATGGATGGCGGATGCACAAATGAGTTCATCATTAGCCCCATCGGTTCCGGCACTCGTGAGAGCATCGCTGCGTGCATATCGGACAGCCGAACTAAAATGTTTGTGTGCTACACTTTCTGCGTTGTGGAATCTAGCGTCACATTCACGTGACAATAAAAAAGCTCTTTGTGAGGAACCAGGCTTTTTAGAAATGCTTATCGAATTATCAACAAATGATGCACAACATACAGTATGTTAGATTTCTTGAAATTGTATAGAGATTAAACATAAGGAAATTAACACTTCCTTTCTAATATCTATAGTTTTAAACGTTTAAAAATCGTTGATACACACAATACATATCTACATGAGTTCTATTAAAATATTCTATGGCAGTAATGATATTTAAATATATGCCTTAATCAACTTGAACTATAAAGAGTAGTCATCACATCTAATACCTAAATGCCGTAAATATAGGTAAGGATGAATTGAAGAATCTCAACATATTGCGAGATATTACATATTATATTAAGATCTTATTGTGATGTGCTTCAAGTTCGTCGTACTTTTATTAAAAATATTGTCAATTATAGGCATTAGTTGAACCAGCGACTGGCGTTTTGAAATATGCATCAATGTATTTAGCCGTGGTAGGAGTAGACCAATATATATCCTCAAGTGCCATTCATATGATGTTGCTTCGACTCATCGACTTGTTAAACAGTCCGTCATTCACCGTGATAGGAAATGCTTTGGGAATACTATCACAATTACTTGCTAAAGGCCATCAATTGCGATCTCACATTGTGTAAGTTTTTTCGAATATAACTTTTATAGCTTTAGTTTTATATTAACATTTGTGCTTATTTGTCTTTATATATATTTGGCTTATCTCAGCCATTATGATTTCTAACGGTGAAATTTTCATTGTGCCGAAAATCTCCACAATGAGCAAACTAGCGTGCAGCGAAAATTTGTTTAAAAAATATTTTTGTTTCTAGACTGAATCACAAAGCTATGCTGTTATTAAATCATCTTCGAAATTCTACGCGCGACGATATTCGTAATCCTGTTAAAACCGTATTGAATTACTTAAATTCATTCGATGTTTCTGGAGTTTATGTGCCAACTTCAGCTCATCCTTCAAAACATGATACATTGCCACTCAATTGTCGCTTCGACGGTAATCTTAAATTAGTCTCTGTATTTTTTCTGAAACTCTGTACTAATTATAGTATAAGAAAACTTTGCAGGTATGTCCTCATCATATGATGGTACAGCTTCAGCTGCTCCACCTTACATGCACTCAACACGACTGTTAAAATATCGCTCATCTCATTCTTACGCAGCAAGTATATTACCCAGTAACATAAGCAGCACATTAAACACTGAATATTTTCCTTATTCTTCCCCATTATGTGCTTCCGCTATGCAACAGGGATTTGCTCCTCGTCCAGGTGATCGTTCACATCATCAGGAACAGTTTGCATCTCTTCCGCGGCAGTTTTTCCAGAAAAGTAAAATATCGACTGTATCATCTGTTGGGGATGATAGTAATATATATTTTAAGCAAATACAAGCTGCTTCACGTTTTTCTCCGTCGTAAGTTTTTCTTTCTCATAAATTCATTCAAATTACATAAAGTTTAGGAATCTTTTCTGTTCTGGATAATTCAAGTTTACATGATTGATTTCTCAAACTGATTTTATTTTTGTTTCAGCGTCACTCCTGTAAGTCATTCCATTCATCCAGAGCAAAATGATATAAGTGCTTCGGCAATGGCAACAAATAGTTTTGTTCTTGAAAGTTCGCAAGGTCCTAATCTAAACAACGGGGAAAACAGTGATGGTGATGGATTGCAGAGCTTAAATAGACCTGACGATCCCTCTTTCGAGATAGAAGATAGTGTACGATGTACACGCTGTACCAGCACACAGTCGCTGTCATCACTATTTCCAGTTAATATATTTTTTTTAAATCTAATTGGAAGTACTAACTCTGATTGCTTAACAGCAAGTTAAAGATTATCGTGAAATTCTAATATTTATAGAAAAAAAAACTTTGTATTTGAAAGATACAATGGAAGAATTTTAAAATTATTTTGAAGTGAAATCGAAGAAAGAGAAATTCCTCTTTCTGAATTCTCTCGCATATTTCAAATCAAATATCAAGCAGATGTATATTTGTTTATATACATGCTTTCAATTCCTTATTATAAAACTTT
Organism: Cruorifilaria tuberocauda; assembly: GCA_013365365.1. Lineage (NCBI taxonomy): Eukaryota > Metazoa > Nematoda > Chromadorea > Rhabditida > Onchocercidae > Cruorifilaria > Cruorifilaria tuberocauda. The sequence goes on along the minus strand of JABVXU010000019.1, from coordinate 262,480 downwards.
AGTATTTTTCAAAACCGATTCAATTATAGGGTGAAAGAAGTACATGGAACAGTTGTAATAATTCGGCAGCTGACAGTAATCGTCTTTCTCCAGTTAGTGCCACTGAACTTCCTGATTCTCCTACTCAGTGTGCACCATTAGCTGATTCAGCAACACTTTCCGCACGAGATTTTGATGCTAATGAAGAAAATGAAATACGGGATGAAGTAAGCATATCGAAGGAAATGTTACTTGAAGCTCCTAAATCAAATACAACACAATCAAAAACTGGAAAAAATATTTTTATTAGTAAAGGCGATAGAACTATAAAAGGTATAGATTCAATAAATTCATATGCGTGAGTTACTTTTCTGATATTTTTTTCTATAGTATTTAACATGAATTGATTTGATTTTTGGCGTTATGGGCAACATCTTTCAATAAAAGAGTGGTTTAGATCATTACGTGATTTTTCTCTTAAATAAAACTTTGTTAAATAGTGTTGAATGATTCTTCAATATATTTTCAAAATGTTAAAGTTTAGTTAGATATTATTATGTGGTTTTTTTTTGCAGCAAATACAGAGCAAAGGAATTTATTAGATGATGATTATGGGAGTTTCATGGGTCACGTTGACTCTGAACTGCTAAATCAGTCAATTGAATCCGTAATGCCGAAAAGGTACCAAGACTTTCCAAGATTTAGGTCTGAGAGAAGTGAAGAATACTACGGAGACAACTTAGATATTTAATTTAGGAAACGGCTGATATAGAATGAATTTTCAAATTTGCATTTTAGGGTGGAGATCAATGAGGAATTCCTAGCAGATATGATCGAACAAGCACAGCCAAAGCCATCTTCGCTGAAAGAACATGGTAGTGATGGCGGACATAACTTTTCAAGAGCCTCTACGGCCAGAGCATCGAGTGTAAAAAGTAAATCCGGAAATTTGTTGTTAATTTTTTCCTCCATTTAAAATATTGTTGAACATCATTTTTATGTTTTCAGTAGACAACGATGATTTCTTGCTGCAGAGCATTGCCAGTGTATTACCGCAGAGTTCTTCTAGCTTCGTACATGATATATCAGGCGTAAGTTCACCACCAAAAAAAGCAAGGGCCATGACGGGCGATACCGCACGTACGTCAAGTGGCCCTAAGCGTACTTCTCATGCGGTTCTTTCAAATTCGCATAATCGTCTCACGCATAGTTGCTCTGTCTTACGTACAAAAGAACCAAGAAATGGCATAAATCAAAAGATGAAGTTCGGAAACAGAGCCATTACACCAAATTCTGCCGCATTATTTGATGCAGCGTTACGAAGCTCTTTTGTAAAAAGTCCAAAAACTACAGAGAAAGTTCGGGATGTTTCATTATTGGTTCATCAAGATACAAGTGAGGTAATAAAATTTCATTTCTTTTTTACCAATTTTTCAATTTTTTTCGAATAAAAAGTTTATTTAGGATAGCGACATACTGCGTGAAGACAACTACAGTCCTCTGACAGATAATAATACAATTGTTGATAAAAATGTTCCTCAAGATGTTGATGAAGAATCTCAGGAACAACTTGTAATAGATTGCTGCGTTGTCAAACAAGATGTCGTAAAGCCGGTGCAAAAAGAAAGGTTTTTTTCATCTTTAATTAGATGAGGCTACTGTTAAAGAATTAATTTTTTCTCAGCGGCAAGCGTGTTTTACGACTTTTGAAAAGTTAATTTGTGCTAATAATAATTTATTTTCTCAGCTAACTAATGTTACATCTCTGAGTTTCTCATACTGGAAAAGTTTTCAATGATTCTAAATCATTAAATTTATTTCTCTTCCTATTCAAGTTTCTTTTTTCGGCATTTTTTGATTTTTGGTCAAATTAGTGATGTGGTATCGAGATTCATTCATAGTTCCAAGAAATTTAGGCATCCAATTTCATTTTTCAGCTATGTACAAGCTAACGCGTCGAATCGTTCTGGAATGACTCAGAAAAATATAGAAAAACGATTGTTAGAGCAGGAAATTTATACCCTTCCAGCACCGCTCAGCAACTGTAGTTCGCGAAATAGTTCTCCATGTAATCCAGTTATAGTATCAACTCCAAGAAGTTCTAGACCGTTGACTAAAGTCCCTGGTATCTCTTTTTGTAATTTTTTTCGGTAAATTTCCAAGAATAAATAAAAGAATTTCTTAGTTGCTACAATTTTGCTTAATTTGAAGCTGATGCTAACGGGAAAAAAAATATTGGTTTTTCCTTGTCATATAGTTCTTGATAGTCATTTTTTCTTAGATAGCCTTATTACATGAATGTTTCCAGAGAAAACCGCTTATCAAAAATTTAAAGTAAAATTTTTCCAATAATCTTTCCAGCGAAAACATCAAGGCTTAATATTCCTATTTCAAAATCAACGCAAGAGAAAGCTTCTATTTCGAACACAGTCGTTTCGCGAGCTAGGAATTCCTGTAACGATTTTATGAAATTATCAGAGGTTAGATTTCTTTAACTGTTAATCTCCAGCGATAATAAATTTTGTCTTTTGCTCGGAGATTTTGCTTGAGATATATTATTGTTTGTAGCAATATTATTTTTATTGCGTTAATTTTCCTTTCAAATTCGAATGATATTTTTTAGATCTCAATTTTTTTCTTTTGATGTAAAACAATAATTCAACGTTTCAAATATATACATCTTAAGGATAGTAGGGATGCACATCACGCACGCCTTTTGCCAAAATCTAAACAGTCAGTTTTACCCAAAGCTAAGCCTATTCCAACCTATTATTCATCGTCAAGTTCAAAAATGAACGTACCACGAGCTCCAACTTTTCGATATGGAACAGCTACATCGGATGCTTCCAAAATATCCCAGAATTTTACTAGTTCGATTTATGAAATGATCAAGCCACAGGAGGTTCTTAATCAGGAACTGGCTAAAAATCGATCCGGCAAAGTGTTGCCGTTGAATCATAGGAATGTGAATGAGAAGGTTCTTTTATATTTACTAGGGTTGTATATTGTTTGTGTTGACAAATTTTAAAAAGTATAGAAATTTTTATAGAAACTGTAAATTGTGTATTTTGCAATATTGGTAAGATATGCTTGAAATATAGCTGTGTAGAGTGGTCTTTGATTTGGAAATAACATTCCTAGAGATGGTTTCAAGAATACTTGGAATACTGTTAGCTGATGACGATTCTGTTTAATTCTTACGATTTACATTTGTAGACTGCCATAGTTGCTGCTATTCCTGAGAATGATAGCAAGAAGGATATCGCTCTTGCAGATGCTGAAAATGACAGCGGAACACAGTATGATAATCAATCAGCAGCAGGAAGAAAAAAAACTATCAAACAAATGCTTGTTACTACCGTTTGAAATCAAATTTCTACCTTTTTTGGAATTTTTTGGATAACAAATTTTTTGTCATCCGTTGGTTCTAATTTTAATGATTTTTTGATCTCAGAAGCGAAGATTGTTTGTGCTGATGATTTTTAGTAAAAAGATATTTGGTATAAATTTCGTCTTGTGTAGAACAAATTTCGTCCTAGAAACAGTTGGAATTTAAGCTGGTAACCTAGTCCATAGAAAGTTCACAATTTAAACTAAGCGTAAAATTATTATATAGATTTTGTGCTTAAAATTACAATTTACTTAGGTTAATATTATAATTCAATGACTGACTTAGTGTTACTATTTTCTTCCTGTTTGCTGTAGTCTTGCTTTTATTTCGTGTACAGTTGTGAAACTACTACTCTCGCAGATTATGATTGTGTGCTTAGTTTACGGCATACTTGTAGTTAAGTTAGTATTTCACATATCGTTATTAATGTTGTCATTTTGTGCCTTTTTGTGATTTTTTAACTGTAGAAATTTAATTGTATTTATCAGCAAAGAAAATACCTTGGTCTAACAAGGTATTCACGAATTTCTTCTGATGCTTGTCAGCATAAAAGTTTAATGCATTGCGATATGATGACAAATTCAAAATGAAGCATGTTTTTTGGATTTTATGTATTCCAACCTATTTATCTGTATGTTTGAATAATATACATATTTTGCTATTATGCCATAATTATTAAGGAATAATGTTCACTGTGAGTGATTATAGTCGAATGTCAAGTTCAGTATTTTTAGTTTTGCCTATTCATTTCGAGACAACCATTACTCATCGAGGTTGATGTCCTAGAGTTCTGCAATAAATTATTGCCCAAATTGAATTTTTTGTTTGGAAGACTATGCCGAAGTTTGGTTTGCTGATATGATATAGATATTCATTGATTAAATACATGAAATGTTTATGAAATTTTAGATAAATAATGCGGAAAAAACTGAATTATTGGAAGATAGGAATTCTCATTTACTTTTGAAGAAATGGGGAAGCGGTTTATCGGGGTGGAATATTTGTATTTGTGTTTCGAATTGCTTTGAAAGGATTTAGGGTGTTATATAGTTCACAGAAGTTCTGTGGTATATGCCAATATATCTGCATAACCTATTTATATGTCAATTCTCGAAATGTATTTAATAATTCGACAAGCCGATATGGTGGCGCAGCGTTGTATCTTTTGAGCATGAGAATCGAATTTATGTTTGTAACAATATCACCAGTTTTAGACTTAATATTGTACTAGCCTAATGGTGAGATTAACACTTTCAACCTGACCAAGTTGTCGGATTGAAAATTCCAATTAAGACTGAGATCACTTCCGAGGCAGATTGCCCCGTGTATTTACCGATTTTATTCAATTTATTAGTCGAGCAATAATTTTTGCTGGAATTGTGATTTTGGGACAGATGTTATGTAGGTATTGATAATGCATTTAGTTTCTTGGTATCTCTTAACTTTTTGGATGATAAAATATTAGTATTCATTTTTACTTCATATCTGTCTAGACAGCTGCGTTTTGCGAACTTAATTTTTCATCAAGTTGAATTCCGCTTTTGAAACGATACGTCATACATTCATCGGATATCAGTGATTTCCTTCGTAGTGTTTTAGCTGATTACTTTTCGAAAAAATTGTCCTGACAAAAATAAAAAAACACCTGAGAAAATTAAGTTTGAAACAAAATTTAAATGAAATTATCGGTAAACCGTGTTAAATTTTTTACAACATAGTTTATTGCTTTAAAAAATTTAGTATAAATTTCGCAGCTCATTGAAGATCTTTATTCATTTATGCACGTATTATTCAATGAAAGTCCTCCAAAGAAATGTGAAGTTCCAGCTTCAGGCAATTGTGTTTTCTTTTTTACATAAAAATTTCAAATTCATAATCTGACTACTCTACCATTTTGATTCTGTGAAGCAAGCTAGTTCTGTCCTTTAATTCATCTTTACAAATGAATCATAGATTGATCAGTCCATCTGTGAACGTGTTCAGGGATGTGCAACTTGAAAACTTTTTCTTTCCTTTTAGATAATTTCAATCTTCAAACATTGCTTTCTGGTTGAACTGATCATTCCATTACTCTGGTATAACATCCGAGATTGACAGGTAATCTCATACTATTTCATATTTTATACTATTCATATCGATATGGTAATAAGTATTATTGGAATATATGAAATATTTCCATGCGTAAATGGAAAATGTGAAATACATACGTGCGCTGTGTCAGACCATTTCAAAAATTTGGTTTCGATATCCATTTATGCTAAAAATTGTCCAATCTCTGAAAGTACAAATTGAATGACCATGCTATCCTATGCATTATTCATTATTCCAACAATTATTTTATCTTAAAAATACGGATTTTTACAAATTTTGCGATTTTCTTGCGAATTTTTTTGATGTTATTTTGAGATGGCATTTGAATAAGTGTAAGTTAATCTGCCCTATTAATCGGGACTCTAAACTCTTTTTAAGCTAAAATGCTTTAAAATTAATTTTAACTAAAAATTAAAAATTAATTTTAACTTCCAATTACCATTTTAATTTTCTTACACTTGTCCTTTATCTTAGGATGAAAAATGTTTCCACAGTTTTCATTATTCTCTCTTACGAAATCTTTTTATTCTGTTCTTTCTTATGCAAGAGCTTATTTTTCATTATCAAATGTTTGCAAGTGCTTGTTTATATGTTTGCAATATAATATGAAGAACTTTATTCAAATATTTCGCAGTTTATACGGGAGAATAGAAAGCGCAGTCATTCATTTTTCCAGTCCAGCACACATCGCTGCAATTGCAATTGGTTTCCACTTTTTTTCATCCTAATTTTCCGTTTAATTTTAAATTCATTTAACTAAAATAAATTTACGTGACTATACACTTTTTAAATGATATTGCGATCACTGAAGATTATCTTGACATTTGAATTCGTCTCCTTCCTTTCAGAAATATCCGTTAATTTTGAGGTTTTTAGCTATGGCACAAAAAGGATTGAGTTATTTGTAACCGGTTAAGGAGCTTTCCTTTTATGTCCAATTTTTAATATTTAATGTGACCTCACTAATTTCTTTATGGAATTCATTAATAAAGATTGTAAAAAAAAACGCATCGGATTGGTAGGGTGGCAATGTGAAGGAGACTTATCGCCAACTTGGTGATATGTTGCCAAGAAAAAATGGAGTTACTCAAGTCATTTAACACGTGAAAAGATCCACTATAATCTGTACGATTATTTTATATTCAGTGCGTCGTCTCAGTTGTGTAGCAATTCTTAAAACAGTGAAAGATTTGTAGTGTGGTAGCCTTCACCGAGTTAATTAGCATAAGGCATTGTCCATTTGGGACCTCGAAAAAGATGAAAGCAGAAATTAGCCATTCCAAAGATTCAAAGCAACAAGTAATTTATAGAATTTTTCGTTGCTCAAATTTGATATATGGTGAAAAAGCTTCATACAAGTCATTTCAGTATAAATTGGCACAGTTTCAAATGGAAGGGTTCATTTTCACCATCGTAAAACTTTCTCCATCAGCTGGGAGAGATTTTAGCTTATTTCATGGAAGTACAAATGATGGTGTTGGGTTATTGCTGTAAGAGAAGTGACAGAAGAATTAATGACTGAACAAGTTACCATTCCTCGACTGTTCCTTCGTATTCTAAAAACGATTTCCATTGAATACCTACGATGTTCAGTAACGAAATACAAGTGTTAAGAGAATTATCAAAAGGAGTAGTGAGAAATGAATCAGAATAAATGATAATGATAAGAGTGGTGCTGATGATAAGGGTGCTGCTATCATATAGAAATGAAATGGTGGGAATGGTGCTTAGAGTATTACAGAAGGATGGACAGAATGCTTGACCCTCTCCATTGAACGACCGTATTTGGGCTTCTCGTAATAGCATAAGGAAGGACACGCACGCATCACGCTACACTTCCCTAGATGGTTGAATCCTCTGTTACTGCCATTCCTCCATGTCTGTTTACTTCTCTTCTTCATCCAATGGCGATGGCATCTTGCTTATCACGTCACCCCACCTCTTTCATATTGATTTCCACCTCTCCCAAATCTATTTCTTCTACATGACACATTTGTCTATATGGCCATATGTAATATGTAGGTTAGTTGCTTTCATATCATAACAGGTACACGCATCGCTTTGTGTATATTGAGGCTTATCTCCCGAATTTCAGGATATTAGTGACAGTGATGGAGATTATTGACAACGAGTTCTGATATACTGAGCTCTTCCACTCTTTACTTCCTTTTTCAAGCACAAAATTCTTATCTAACTTTTACGGGTATCATTCCCCGCTGAATATTATAGTTAAAATAACATTTACAAGAATCTCTTCTGTTATGTAAAAATTTGAAATATGTTATTCTTAATTTCTGCATCAATAATGCAAACTTCTGAAGCCAAAAACTAACGAAACTAAGAAAAGTGGCGTATTACTGATCAGATATCCCACTCTGCGGGAGGAATTCCAACTCGTGAAGGATTCGGCCAACCGCGAAATCCCAGATATCACAATGATGAATTGCCTTTTTGGAATGAAATCGGGGATTATCTATACAGAGATTTGGATGATTATCCTTGATATTAATTTTTCATTTATCTAGTGATCAGTTTTCTTTAGTGTTGCCTTCCATTGTAAGAAACAACATCGTTACGGAAATTAATTGCGCGGTCTTTCTGTATTTCTATTATGAATAAAGTGAACCTGAGAAGTATAGTTATACTACGCTTTTAGGCGGTCATTTTGTAATTCATATTTGTCTTGAAGAATTGCAAAATGATTTGCTGGAATAACCAAAGAAAGAGATTATTTTTGAACGACTGCAAAAGTCTAGTAGATTGAAAGTTGGTAAAATATTTTCCATTTTCATGCACTTTTTTTAAAAATGCTAGTAATTTTGCTGCGCGGTTTAACATTTTTTGTAACATAACGTGTCGTTAACATCTGAATCCGATTTTAAAATTATTTTTAGATAGAAAATCAGTAACTTTGGTCAATTTCAGGAAGTAGTAATGGCGAAAAAGCAGTATGATTTATTATTCAAATTATTGCTTATTGGTGATAGTGGTGTTGGAAAAACATGCATTTTGTATAGGTTTAGTGATGACGCTTTTAATACTACTTTCATCTCCACTATAGGTTGGTTCTTCAATTTTTCTTAAATGATACAAAAAATAATTCTCAAGCTTAAATGCTGAATAATTAGGCTTGAATAATCTGTTGCTCTGAAATTCAAATTTCAAATTATTTTACAAGTCTGAATAATGTCACTATTCGAAGATATAAACAATTCTGTTAAATTTTCAATTTTTTTTTGGTCGGTTGTGATTTTCTGGAAGACTGTAATATTTGCCAATAATTTTTAACTTTCAGGCATCGACTTCAAAATCAAGACGATAGAGTTAAAAGGAAAGAAGATCAAGCTACAGATCTGGTAATCCTTGTCATTTTCTAATGGAAACGTTCAAAATATTTGTGAACTAAAAGTTTTGCTACTCTTCATAAATTGATGTCATTTGACTGATTACTTCTTTTCGGTACCGAACTTGGGAACACTTATGAAATGGAATTTTATGTTTGATTGATCGTTACGTGCTTCATTCTTCAGCAAACATACTCTCTCAGAGCATCACTGGGTTGCTTGCGAAGTTGTGATAACTTTTGCATGTGTAAGCATGTTACGTGTGGTTCAGCTTTGTAGAATAAGGATGTATATGATTATTTCTAAATTTATTTTATCATGATTGCTTTACAGGGATACTGCGGGACAAGAACGATTTCACACCATAACTACATCGTACTACCGAGGTGCGATGGGTATCATGTTGGTTTATGATATAACTAACGCAAAAAGCTTCGATAATATTGCTAAATGGTTAAGGAATATTGATGAGGTGATTGTGTTTTTTTTCTAAGAGCAAAGAGCTCTTTTTTAGGTGAAAAACTTCTCTAATTACTGTTTTGTCAGTTTTGAAAGACTAGCGGAGACATTTATTTGAATATAAGGAAAAAATTACCTCTTTGTCGAATCCAACAAATTGATCCGTATTAATTTAACAGAATTGTTTATATCTTCGAATAGTAAGGTTTGTAGACATTAAAGAAATCCATAGCGCTCGAGCTTAAATATGTTAAACAAGGAATTCCCGAACTCTTCTCCAAGCTATAAAAGACATAAGAAAGTAGTATCCTTTTGGTATTAAAGAAACAATTTGAAATAATGTTATGGAGTTTGTTTATGAAATTTATTCAGCATGCATCGGAAGACGTGGAAAAAATGTTGTTGGGCAATAAATGTGATATGGCAGAACGACGAGTAGTATCTCGTGAAAGAGGTGAAAAAATCGCCAGTGATCACGGTATTAGGTTTCTGGAAACATCTGCGAAATCAAATATACAAATTGATAAAGCATTCTATGACCTCGCCGAAGCTATTCTTGATAAGGTTAGTATTTTTAGCACTTTAGGTGTTTGACATTTTTTAGATGTCTGAAGACATGTCCAGTGTTTCATTCCGTTGAAAATAGTACATGAGTGAAGTACATGATGCCTTATTTCACTTGAAGCTCATACGTCTCTTGTCATGCTCCAATATAGTTAGTGATTCTGAGCTCATATTGCGATAAGTGTCAGGAGCCAATAGTATGGTCTGCAAAACGGCGGAATAGTGTAACAATAAGTAAATCGTCATGCGTAAATAGGCGTTAATGCAGCATGGCTCAGAAAAGCAGTACACTCTATCCTGAGTTTGGGTAATCCGAAGATCATTGGCAAGAGAAATTTTCTACAATAAAGTACTTCAAGCAATATGTTTTATTTAGAAGTATGGAGAATCAGACTTACTTAAAGTATGTTAACTACACATTTTGTTGAGTGACAAATTGTTGATAAATTTGTAATGATAAATTAAATTTGTACTTTTTCAGATGCCAGCTAAGGATGATGGAATGAGACAACCAATAATACGGCCTGCAGAACCACAGAGTAATGTAACAATAGGCAAATTGACATGCTGTTAAGTGTGATTTTTCATGAGCATGCTCTCTTGGAAATAAAGTTAACACAATATGTCATTTAGTCGAGTACTTCATATCCTTGTTTTTTTACCGTTAATTCAACCACATAAACCAGGAAGAAATTGTATGAATATTCTCATATAATATGAATTATATGAATATTTAACTTTTTTGTGTTTGGAGTTCAATGGGATTTTCGATAATTGCAATGAAAACCCTCTGCTTCTATTACAACTCAGTGTTTTGTTCCCGTTGACTCCAGATATTGCTGTGTTATGCAGCACTTTCGATTCCATTTTCATTCTTACGAGTTTTTTTGTACTTTAAACCGAGGTATAATTGCCAAGTTAGTTTTTATAATTTTAGTTATAAGGGATATTTGGCGGCCAGAGATGGCGGAACGGAATTTAGACTGTAAAGTCATATTAGGCTGTGGGAAAAAAAATCTGTTGTATTCAAAGTAATAAACGATGGATAAGTGCTGTATTGATTTGTTATGTAGACCAAATATAAAAGAATTTTAGAAAACTCTGGAAATCTCTTACATTCTTTCGTTCAATTTCATGTGCACATCCTTCCCTCATTTGGAATCATTTTAATTTGTCTCATATTTTTGTTCCATTGTCCCAGTTTTATTTTTATTTATTGAATTGTTTTTTAACATGTTAATCGTATAATCTTCTTTGCTAGTGTACTTTCTTCACATGAATTTGTTCGAAAGTTTCTCATCTTCAATATTTTTGACAATTCTTCAACCTTCTTTTGCACTGCTTTTCTGTTGTAGCCTTGCTTCTCTAAATAACGCTCATATTGCATACAAATGTTTTATCCCACTTTTGGTCCATATTTTTAATTCTACGCTTGCTTGCAAGCTTTTGTTGCATGTCACGTTTTATGTCTTCTACTTGTTAATGTCATTTGTGAGCTTCTTTATTACGGAAAACAATGTTCAATTAGTTTTTCATTAATTGGGCTGGATCGATTAACAGGATTTCAGAAACTTGAATGAATTTAATTATATTAGAGCTAAAATTTTCTTATTTCATTATCCATAACATTTAGCATATTTAAAGCACAGGAAATCTTGAATTTTTAGAAGAAAAAGTATGTGAAGAAATTTCAGAATTACTTCAGCCTCCGCATTCATTGTTTACGTATGTATATCTGCTTCCTTATATTTGTCTATATTTGAAAGAAAAGTATTGTAAGCTTCTTTCTTTCTATTCGTTCCTCAATGCGTTTTTAAATAGCAGTAAGGAATTTATATCTTTTTGTAAATTAATAAATTGACGCAGTATATCTTATTTCAAATATTTTTGAAATATTTCATATACATCCTGACCTAGTTCCAGGCGAGTAAATTTGAGTGATTATGAGTTCATTGGCACAATGTGAAGTAAATAAAGAACTAAATGAATAAAGCGAAAAGGATGAAGAACGTGAAGGATGTGGTATGCACGTTTCTCACTTTCTCATGTTTCTTTCCGGTCGATATTACAGGCTGTCTCTCTCAATGTCTCGTTTAACACTGACCGTGATATCAAGTGATGTTTTCACATAACATCACTTGTGGTAGAGTTGGATGCTAAGCGAACGGGAGTTGTTTCATGATTATATAGATAGTGAGAAATCATCTCTATCCGTCGAATATTGTATAAGCTGTGCACGGAACTGTTTCCGTAGTTATCAGATAGTTTAGATGTTATGAAATCTATATTTCCATACTCCGTGCTTTCAAACCTAAAACGAATATTTTTCATCGAAGAACGATCAGCGGAATGAAGTCTTCGAATCTTCACCGAATTTGGTTCAATGCATTATTAGTTGTTGAAGAAGTGGTGTTTTAACAAGAACTGTTGAGCTCGTACCTTTAATTTCGAATTTCGATATTTCAAGTATTTGCAAAATACTGTTAGAATACGGTACCAATAGAGGAAAATTGCGACAGTCAATGTTCATTCAACAAGTATATTTATCGCCGATGAAAAATTTCGCTTGCTAATATTATGTATTAGAATTTGTAAAGGCATATCCGCCTAAATTTCTATTAAACTTTGAAACTTATTCAAATTTTAGTGTGCCAAAATTATGAAGATAGCCTTAGATGCTTTTGATAAAAGAGGTATAAAATTTTGATAAAATATGATTCAAATAACAGCATTTTTCAAACTTCATACCTTTCTTTTGGAGCTCCGTATCTTATATTTTATACTCTATACGATTACAAGATTAAATAGAAATAGTTATCATCTTGAAATGGCTTTTGAAGAACGGTAAAATATTGATCGGAATAGGAGTTTCTGCGAAATCAGTGAATTCTGGATAAAGACAAGATCAATGGGTACTTTGAAAATTTTATATTATAAAACGGAATAACATCTATAACATGAAGGATATTAGGAAAGAATTTATTAGTTCTAACGGATCTGGTACCGTGATTCAATTTATTTTACCAATTCCACTATTACGAATTTTTGCAAAAAACAAAAGATCATAGGTCAAGAATAAATTTGGGAAAACAAGAAGAAAAAATTATGAATCGAAAATAAGTAAACTTGAATTTAATACGGCGATTTTTGCCTCATTATTTTATTCAGCTATATAAAATGCTTTCGTGAGAAATTAAAGAAAATTACTATTCTATAATCTTCCTCCCGCATTATAAGTCAAAATTCCTAGACAATAAGCATTTATCAATTTTAATAAAGGCATGACCTACTCAAGTGATATAGTTAATCAAATAAACATGTATGATAATATTGCTTGACACTGAACTAATTGCCACTTCGTCGATATCAATTTAGCCAATATTTGATATTTAAAAATAGAAAATTTTTATTCTATGAGACTTCCATTAATGAAACAAAAAAATCAGCCTTATCTTAATTTATGTTAAAAGTTATTATTCATATGTTTAAAGTAATTTTAGGTCCGCTAAACTACTTTAGTCAGAGATTGGTTTAGATTTATGTTTTATAATCCAGTTTGACCTCATGTTTATTTTCATCTAGCTTCATAATGGTATCACATTATTAATTTTTAATGCTATAAGGGCTATATTGAAAACATTTCATTCGAAAGCAAAATAAACAAACAATCAATTTTCCGTTCCGACAAAAATCGTATATTTTGTTAATCGTGACACTAAATTCAACATAAATTAAAATAAAAATCTAATGGATTTCATGCTTCCCGACTTATTGGTTGATATATCGACCAGATAAAGTGAAATACTATGTTATTAGAGAAGAAATATGAGGATTATAAATCATATCAAGCTTCCACGAAAGGTTAATATGAGAGAACTTGAAAAAAAATTATACGAACTAAGAATTTTGGAATATAAAGTTTCGTAATTCGTAAAGTCTTAAGTGTATCAGAAAACAATTTGGTATGAAGAAAACAAAAGAATGGGTGAAACGAATTTTAACTGTACTTTTTGTTTAAAATTAATTATGTACAGTTGAATATGACTGCATTTTAACTTCTTGATTTATTTGCATTTGACTGCTAAATATCGCTAGTTTTTTTATGATTTATAGATTATTTGCATCTTTGCAATCACGCCTTACATTTATTTATTACAAACGTTGCATCAATGAGACAAGTTATTTATATGTGAACCATTTCTGTTTGATAATTTTACGGCACTTCTTTGTCACTTTGTTTTAGTCATGAAGTATTAAAGAATAAGAAGAGAGAGAGAGAGAAGAAAAATGATTGATGATATCGATTTGAAAAATGTTGGAAACAGGTTTTTCTTGGTAAGGCTTGATAACGAAATGGGTAGCAACACACCGATGCTATCAGACGTTTGTGGTATCTGTCTTTTGATAACTTTACTATATTCTCAATAAACGTTTACATTATGATTAATTAGCAAAAAAGGGAAGTAAAATTAAGTACATTTTTATTATCGATTATAAATGTTTTATCCGTTTCATCCTCTTTTCCTTGATATAAAATGTCACAGTACAGGTGTACAGCACTTTTTTCTTTTTTCTTTACTTTTTTTTGTCCAAAAAGTTTTCAAGGAATCTTTTTTGAAGACAAATGCAAGATTGCGCCTCAATCTCTAACACAGAATTTGTTTTACAACCCAAGGGTTCAAACGATGACCTCAGCTTCGATGATAAACAAAGGTTCGTTATCACTCTACTGAAATTTTTGCCAAGAGGTATGTGATGTAGTTGCAATGAAATAATAAATCTTTTTAAAGATTTATTGCTGCTGACATTAGTTATTACTTCTGATAACATTTTTCATCAAGATTTCAGGTTCATGACGAAAAATGTTATAAGAAGTGATAAGCATTTTCTGTTTCTTAATAATAAATTCACTTCTGAGAATGAATAATTTAAATACTTTAATTTGATGGGAGGCCTCTTGCCTGTTAGCTAAGCTCGTTTTGATGATGATTTTACATTTTACAACATTATTTAAATTTCGAAATGAAAATTTGTGCTGAATTTGCAGGACAAACTCGGAAAATTCTTTCAGCTGCATAGTACCTCGTAATTCCATAAGTGGACAGCAATTTTATTCGTTAGTTAATGTTTCAAGCAATCGTGCTATGGAAAAGGCTAATACCAAACAACGATCCTCCAAGCTATTCGATCGACCTGAACTTTTCGTGCAAGCACTAGTAATTTTTGTTTAATATATTGAAGATCTAAAATAGTTTTGGAAATTTTTTAACTCAGTTATTTGTGAAAGTAATCGTCAATTTGATGAACTGAAATTTTTAAAAAATGTATTCTGTTCGAATAGCTATATTTTATACATGTTCAAAGTAAAATATGTAGGGTAATGAATATGTCAGCAGCAGATTATTGAAAAAAGTCTTATCAATTATCATATGTTAATAAGATCAGTCAAGAATTCCTCTTCTAAATTATCTTCGCATTTTCTTAATATATTTTGTTGTGGAGAAAGATAATTCTTTTTCTGTAGTAATCTGGAATTCTGTGCTGTTTAACGCATTTGAGAGAAAAAATTAAGTGCTTATTTGCGCAAAGAATGAATTTATTATTATATTTTCAAAGGAATTGATTCAGAACAGTTTTGATCATTTTCTAAAAAAGTAAGCACGATTATGAATTTTTCAGACGGAAAAATTGAAAGGACCATGGATTGAGCAAGTCTTTTTAAAACGAGAATGCATTAGATATGTTCCAACTTTTGCAGCAAATAAGTAAGTAATGCTTTGGAGAGAATTAGTGAAATATTCCTGTACTATACAAAATTTTATTTTATGAAAATGAGAACGAAGTTTACTTTTGCAGAAAAAAACAATTTAAGAAGTTGAATAATGTCAATCGATTATGAGTCAGTTTTCTTTAGTTCGAATTATTCAGTTGGAGAGATTTGAAAGTTTCTAGAACTTTCGTTATTTTAGCCATTTAATTATCAGAAATTTCCTAATTACTGATACACTACAAAGCATTATCAGACTCCACTGGAAGGTGTGGAGTTAGCAGAAGCATCATGTTCGGTTATTATTAATTAATGAAAGCATACTAACAGTTGTTAATGAAGCGAAGAAAAATATTATCGGTGAGTGAATATATTATGAACTGCTTCAGATGCGGCTGTGGATTGCCCCTAAATGCACATAGCTCGGCAGTAATATCACAATTTAGAGCGACAATGATGAACGATGAAGGAATGGTACGATCGTCAAATCAGTCAGTACGCTGGAGCATTGCAGAACATACTAAAACCGCTTATACCGATGCCTTTGGAACTTTGGAATTTTCGGTATTGCTTTGGACGGATGAGAGTTTTTTGAAATTTTCTGGAATTGCTTCACATTGACATAATCTTTTCCCTAATTATTGGCGTGATAATGCCCTTGTTTGTTCTATAATCTTCTCCAAATTTCAAAATTTATTCAGGGTGGCGCTCATGCGCATAAAGCGCATTATGTTCGATTGGGCCACGATTCAGATCCATCTGATATAATGTATTTGATGGAAAAAATTTGGGGATTGGAGCCACCTCGTCTTGTAATCACAGTTCACGGCGGCATTACTAATTTCGAGTATTTTTTCCTTATTGTTCTTGAATTCATTTAAACAATTAGAGAAATTCTTAATCACTTAATTTTTATTGCAAAAATTTAGTGCTAGAAATTTTAAAGGGTGCAAGAGAAACTTGGTCAAGTATTTCGAAAAGGGATGCTCAAAGCAGCACAAACAACCGGAGCTTGGATTATCACTGCCGGAATAGATGCAGGAGTGGTACGTCATGTTGCTACAGCTCTTGATGAAGCTGGAATTTCAGCACGGTATTTCTTCGTCATCGTTTTATACCTCTGTAAACAACTTTTTACTTTTTACTGTCAAAATTAAACAGAATTAAATTTAAAATTCTGTAATTAATTCTATTAAATTAGTTTTATATTTGATTTTTTCGTGAGCTTCTTAATTTCTAGTTTATAATTATTTTCAAAATTTTAGAATGCGATCAAAAGTGGTAACAATAGGAATTGCACCGTGGGGTTTATTAAAACGACATGAAAAATTAATTGGAAAAGATATCGTCGTATCCTATGATCCACGTTCTTTTTCTTCAAAAAGCAAATATGCGACATTAAATGATCGGCATTCATATTTCTTACTTGTTGATAACGGCACTAATGGAAGGTAAAACATTAATGAATTATCAGATTTATGCAAAATGAGCATAATAATTGAATTACCAACAATAGATATGGCGCTGACATCATTTTGCGGAAACGTTTTGAAGAATTCATAGCTCGAAAACAGACGATTGGTTTGGGAACACGACATGTACCTGTTGTTTGCGTAGTGCTTGAGGGTGGCACTTGTACCATCCGAGCTATTCTTCAATATTTAGCAAAGTATGTTAATTCTAAAAACCATATTTATAGTTAATATTTTAACTGATTTAATTGCATTGAAAATTTCAGTCAACCACCAGTTCCTGTGATTGTTTGTGATGGTAGTGGAAGAGCTTCGGATCTTATTGCATTTACACACCGACATATTCTAGAAAATGGGTTTGTTATTTAGACTACTTTTATGATAAAATATACTTTTATTTTTCACGAGTAACTTTGTATAAATTTTCATCGTAATCTACTATCTACTAAGTAAGCCTACTATTTACTTTATTCATAGTCTTCTGAAAATTTTTGCACACCTTTTATTTCTTTTCCTGTGGAGAAATAAAGCAAAATGATTTTTAAAATTCATTTTTTTTTCACAAATTATTCCCATTGATCTCAAACTTAATAAAAATCTTCAACGTTTGAACATGTTATTGAGGGAATCAATATCATGTTGCAATAAAGGAAATAATTCATAAGAAATAAATTTTAAAGGTTATTCATCTTCATCTATTTTAATCCTCTACAATATTTCCGAAATATTTTTTAAAAAAATAAAAAGGAATTATGTCGATGAAATCTTTAGCAGTAGAGGGATGATCACATCAATTTGCAGTAATTTACCGCAAGAAATTCGTACGCAGCTTCTCACCCTTATTGCTTCGGTATTTCGTTATAGCACAACACCAGCGGAACAGATTCTTGAAGAAATATTATGTTGCGCCAAACATCGTGATTTGGTATGCTAAATTTTTCCTACATGATTCATGTATTTACAGTGAAAAATCTTTTCTATCCTTTTTGTAGCTGACAGTTTTTCGTTTGGGTGAAAGTAAAACACAAGATGTTGATCATGCTATTCTAAGTGCCATATTGAGAGGACAGAATCTATCCGCAGCTGATCAGGTACATTTGTTATTGCAACTAATCCTATAATATATCTGGAATTCATCGGATTCAACTATAAATTTTTAATGGTGAACTCAAGCAGATAAATATTTCAAAAATAATTTTTTAAGTGCAAAATATAAAACCATTTACAACTAAAATGCTGTTTTAAGCTTGCACTGACTCTTGTATGGAATCGGGTGGACATTGCGCGTTCAGATATTTTCGTGGCAAATCAAAACTGGAATCCACATTTGTTATATAATGCAATGATGGAAGCGTTAGCATTAGATCGAGTCGATTTCGTTAAACTTTTATTGGAAAATGGAGTTTCGATGAAGAAATTTTTGACGATCAATCGACTAGAACAACTTTACAATATGGTAATTTGCATTTGTTTGCTGCATTCCTTTACTTCTCATACTCTCCGATTTTCATCCCATTTTAAATTAACAGTCATATAGTTTGGAATGACTTGAATTTAATTATTAGTTGGGTGTTTTCTGTCATTATGATTTAATTAATATTTCATTATGAAATTGATTCAAATATTTTTTACCACATAATATAGGATTATGTTCAGGAACAAGATTCGATTCTCCCTCTAATCAGTGACAGCATGTCGATAATTGATGGACAAATAACACTGCCAAAAATTGGAGTAATTATTGAACGATTGATGGGAAATGCTTATAAATGTTCCTATACATCGAGGAAATTCAAAAATAAATATGAAAGGCGCAGGAAAAAGGCATTGGTAATAAAGGCTGTTTAAAATGCAGTCATAGATTAGAATTTATATTTTTTTCCCTATCAAAAATGCACTTTTTCAGATCTCAAGAATTTCAAGTTTCCGGAGTTTTTGTGTAACATATTCAAAAACAAGAAAAATAAATGAAGTACTGTTTTATTTTGGTTTTGCATAAATATCTTGTAATAACAAAACTTAGGCTTTCATACTTAATTTGGATTCTAGAAATAGTTCAGCGATTGCAAAGTCAAAATTAATGTAATTTTTATAGATTGCTGAATGTGGAGATTCTCTTAGGAACATAGATGTTTATTTTATTGCATGTATAAAAGGCTTTCCGAATAATAACTGTTTTGGAAGAAAAATTTTTGAAGTATGTACTAAATTATTATTATTTATTTAGGAAGCTAAGAATAACACGAGGAAACGATTGCGCAGAGAAAGTAAAGAAGGTTAGTTTTCGTTTTTGTTATGGATAAAAATTTTATGTGAATTGAAATTACTAGAATTGCCGGAATCAATAAGATGGATCAAAATTTCATAATGGATAGGCTTTAACTGATCAAGAGAATAGTCCTTAAAATGTATTTTTTTTTTGCGGAATAAGGGAGCTAAATTTCAGCAGGTGACGAATTTCAATTTCCGTTCAATGATTTAATGTTATGGGCAGTCCTATCACGCCGACAGGAAATGGCGCGTTGTATGTGGATGTATGGCGAGGAGGCAATGGCTAAAGCATTAGCTGCGATAAGGCTTTATAAAAGTATGAGTAAAAAGGCTGCAGACGAGTACATCGAGGTTGAAGAATCCAATGAACTTCAGCAGTTTGCAGAGTTTGTCTCTCTATTTTAAATTCTTTTAGAAATGAAAATTATCCATTAATTATTGAAACATCATGTATTTTAGTGTCTGGATCTCAATAATTCTGAACTTTTCGTGGATAACTATATTAACAGTTTAACAGTTTCAGCATTTGAATTGAATTAGTATAAGTTTAAAGATTCTTTCAATGAAAGAATTATAGCAAAATCTCAAGAATTCTACCTTAGACTATTCATTTTAATTCTGAAATTCAAGTTAAAAACATGCTGAAATTAAAGAAAAATTCTGATTCTGATAATTCTGATAATTCTTATTTTCCAGGGAGTTCAAAAGAGAAAGCTTAGGTTTGCTCAATCATTGCTATCTTCAAGATGATGCAGGAACTCTTAGATTGCTCACAGCTGAATTACCCAACTGGGGACATCATACTTGTCTATCTTTAGCTGTTATTGCGAACAATCGAAGGTTTTTGGCTCATCCATGGTGATTATTTCCTTATCATAAAATGAGTTGGTTAATCGAATTACTTTGCTTTTCATTTATTTAATTGAACATTTTTAATTTTTCCGAAATCTGCTCAAATTGCTAACGGGCACTTTCTCGGATGCAAGCATTAAGAAAATATGTTAGAAATTTTTGAAATCATTTCAGAATTTCCTGAAGTAAATATGTCGTATCATTTCATTATTCTATAAATAGAATGTGTCGCAAATTGTGGTACAAATTTACTATGCTATTGTTGTTCGTTTTCTCAATACCTTCAGAAAATTTGATTGTTGAAGTTGAAATTTTTTTGAAAGCTGTTTCAACAAAAAAAATTTTTTTTAGCTGTCAAATTTTGCTGGCAGATTTATGGCACGGTGGTCTCGGCATCAAAAGGTACTTTTTGAAAAGTTATCAGCTATTTCTTCCAGCTATTCAAACTTGAAAGTAATTTTAGCACTGGCCTTTCCTCCCAGCATTTTACTGTTGGATGTGAAAGCACGAATTTCTAATCGTGGTATGGATTCTTTCACACAACATTCATTTGTGATCGAAGGGAATGAGTTAAACGACGTAAGATTTCTCATTTCACTACTTCAGATTCTCTTACGCCTATTCATTTATCATCAACTAATTCTCCGATACCTCATTATCAGTTTGAAATTTCCTCGTTCGAAAAATTAAAAATTTTTACTAATTATTAATTACCATTTTCAGGCGAAGGAAGATGACGATCATAGTCAAAACAGTGCTTCTTCGTCATTTCATGCGTCAGAAGTACGATATAATTTCCATTTTATATGCATCACATACTTTTTTGGAAAATTTTAATGCTCAATCATTCTAGCATTTAAAATTAAAACGAAAAAACAAATACAAGGCAACCACATTCTCCCAACGTATGTCAAATTTTCTCGATACGGCAAATTTAATCGAGGAAACTTTGCGGATCAAACAAGGAATTGGAGAATCACGAAAATCAATGGGCCAAGGAGTTCAAGAGGTATCTTTCATTTAATTTCAGACCAATTGCATTGTTATGAGGCATTGTTTTCTAATATATTCATCTAGACGAGAAAACTGCATTGCCGCTAATAGCCTTGAATTTTTTTAAACTTGGAAAGAGAGCTTGGAAGTTAGGAAGAAAGAAAAATATATTTATAGATATCAAGCAGATAAGGAAGATTTTTTTGTCAGTTGATTGATTTAGATACTTTTTAAGAACAACTATGATAACTTAATAAATATGAAACTGGATTCTTTCTCTCTTTCGGAACGTTCATATTAATAAGAAAAGTACAAACATTTTATGAATCTAGGGAAATCGATAAATTTTCTGTTTCTTTCTTTTACAGATGGCTCGAAGAACATCGTGGATGACTAAATTCAGCGTTTTTTATTCAGCACCAATTACAACTTTCTGGATATGGCTTGCAAGTTACTTCGTTTTTCTGAGTACATATACGTACGTGATATTGATTGAATTTCCAGTGAAGGTAACTCAAATGGAATGGTTTCTCTTTGCATATGTAGTCGCCTTTGTTATGGAACATTTCCGAAAAGTAATTTTCAAATAATTATATACATATGCATTATATATATATTGATTAATTAATTGATTGATTGATCGATTGACCGATTGATTTGTTATTTAAATTTCTTTTCTATTCGCATCATTGTAGAAGATATTTCGATAATCAATAACTAAATATAAAATAAAAAGAAAAACATTTGTGTACAGTATTATTGTTTAGATTATTTCCACTTATAGAATAATCTTACTTAATGCAATAATCTTTTCGTTAACAAACTAGCTTTCACTTTAGCAGAATATTCTTTATCTGAAAAAGAGTCTTACTACAAGTAATTTGTCTTCTAACTTTTGTTCCAAATTTTAGTTATTGGTACAGGAAGCAAGTACTATTTGTGAGAAAATACGTGTCTATTTTAATCGCTGCTGGAACTATTTGACTTTCTTAGCCATTGTAACATTCTTCATTGGTTTCGCATTTCGATGTAATCAATTTACACGTCATTCATACGGACGAATCATCTTATCATGCAATATTGTATTCTGGTACATCAAACTTCTGGATTTTATGGGTGTTCATCCAAGATTAGGACCATACATACAAATGACGGGGAAGATGGTAAGTTTCTTTGAAATAGTTAGGAAATATCATCAGTCTTAACAATTCTGATAATTGGATGCTTTTTCTTTCTATAAAAACAATATTTATACAAACTAACGGAGAGATTCAAATGAAATTTAATTATCTCTTCTTTAAAACATTGTCGGTATCATTTTATGACAAATTTGCGAAGGACTTTCACTCATTTCTTCAGTTTTATGATAATTTTTTAGATATTATTTTTTCATTGTGCTTACTGCTGCAAACTAATGTTCTGAAATTGGATCCGTCATATTTTATCCTTTTGTTTCGCAATATGAATTGGTTGTTTTAGATTGTTAACATGATGTATATTCTGGTTTTATTGTTAGTGACATTGATGTCTTTCGGAATTTCAAGACAGGCAATCACTTATCCTCACGAAAAATGGCAATGGCTATTGATAAGGAATATTTTTTACAAACCGTATTTCATGCTGTACGGTGAAGTATACGCAGGAGAAATTGATACCTGTGGAGATGAAGATCTGTTTTTTTTTTTATATAGCATTAAAAAATCTTAAATAAATCACTTAACAGTTTCTCAAGATTACTTATTCATTTATTGAAAGTTTTCGGCATCCCCAAAAAAATGTCAAGAAGAATCTCAAAGTTGACTACTGTAATAGCTTCCTTCAAAGTGTTTATTTTTCTCTAGTTGTCAAATATTTTGTCGACTTATTCCATCTTTAGGTATTAATTGTGTTCCTGGTGGTTGGATACCGCCGATATTGATGACTATCTTCCTTTTAGTGGCAAATATTCTTCTAATTAATATGCTAATCGCTATTTTCAAGTATATATTTACAGCTATAGAAATTTTTTTAATGTAGCAGTGTTAAGATTTGAGAAATGATCTAAAATACATCTTCGTTTTATGACAGTCATATTTAACTTCACTTTGAAGTTCTTTTGCAATAAATTTGATGGTTACGAATTAATTTGAAAATCACTTCAGCAATATCTTCAATGAAACAAATGCCATTGCGCAGCAAGTTTGGCTTTTCCAACGTTATGAGCAGGTTATGGAATACGAAAATACACCGTTCTTTCCTCCACCTTTTACACCGATATCGCACTTACTGATTCTATTTAAATATCTTAGGAAGGTTAGAAAAATACTAAACCACAAAATTTTCTCCTCATCCTCTGAAGGAGTGAAGAAAGCACTTTTGGAAATCGTATCATATCATTTAAATATTTGATTCTTAATCTTTTTGACATTACTTCTTCTTCACTTCGTGTATGTTCTATTTTTAGTTGCGTAAAAGGGATGAACAAAGATGGCAAGGAATTAGCAAACGAGGGGGATTTTTCGATTTCTCAATGAGTTAGTAAATTTTTTTAATTTTTGAAATTCTAATATTTATAATATTAAATCCTTTATTGTTCTATTTTTTTTAGAGCTAAGTTTAAACGATGACGAATTACGTTTGTTGCATGATTTTGAAGAAGACTGCATGGATGATTTTTCGAGGAAGAAGTGTCTCTCACAGTCGTTGCAAGTCGATTACTTAAAAACAACTGTGGAAAGGTAAATTTTCTTGTGAATAATAAACTGAGTGAAAATAGTGAATAAATTAAACGGAATAGCTTAATGCTTCAATCTTGATCTTCTTATCATTTCTTTGGTGTAACGACGCCGGCATGATGACAGCTCTTGAAGAATCTCGTTACCAACAAAAATTTAGTAAAAGTTTGTGTATTTCAGAAGTGATAACTTGCAAATTCAACTAAATGACATAGTAAATGAAGATTGTAATATGAAATCCTTTATGCGAGAAATCGAGTCGAAACTTTGTATTATTGAGAAGAATCAGCAAGCAATGCTCAAACTATTACAAAGTTCGGTTGATAAGGAAGGAAATTCGAAGAATTTACTAAACAAAAAAGAATTAGTTAGAATTAATGATTCAAACGTTACAAGAAAGAAAGGATCAGTTGGAATGTATGCAAACATCAATACTAGTGATGAAGAAGAAATCAGGAAACTGAATTACATGGATGAGCTTTCGGAAACGCGTAACATCTGCCAAATTACAGAGAGGTAAGTTCAATTCTGAAGATTTTTTTTAATGGTATTTTTAATGGCTACCACAGTAAACTGTAAACCTTGAGCCATTGTTAAAGGTAAACATCATGTAAAATTAAAAAACAGTCGCATCCTGTCCAGTTAAAGGCTACGCGGAACGATTAGGATTAGGGAGCTTAATATATCTGAAAGGTGGTTTCAGTAAAGCAGTACAATGAAGAAGATTAGATGATTTATGTGGTCATCTTTCTGAGGAGTTTTTTGAAAAGAAATATTTCCACTGAAATATTAGATGAATTAGAAGTTTTATTTTTTAGTTCCAGAAAGTCATTTATTCTTCGGAACGAAGTTTACACATCGATAACAGATACAATCAGGATGCCTAAGGTACTGCAAGCTCCCGATAATTCAGTTCAACCAGTTGCTACACCTAGCATACTTGCTACACAACTTGATGATAGGGCATTGAGAAATGTCGAAGAGGTCGAGTTTGTTCTTTTCATATAGCAACCTTTAAATTATGAATTAAATTTTTTGGATTATCAAAACAAAGGGGATGTTTTTACATCAAGCATCAACATTGAATACACTCATAAAGAACCATCACCCGTGATTTAACGATTTTTGGGAAAATTATTTGAATTATGCTTCCTTTAAGCCGCCATATTATAAATTTTCTGAAAGATATTGAAAATGTAAGAAAAATCGTTTCGCTTAATCTACACACATCACTCAGACAATATAACCAACTTATCCTAATTGTCAGATCTGCTCAGTTCTACACAGTGATCTGTTTAATTTTTCTTTTGCCAAATTTTCAGAAAACAATTGACTATCTTCCGAAAAGACATGATAAGTTTGAAATTAATTTCTATTTACGCACTTTAGGTTTCTAGCTGCACAATCGGAAGAGGGATACGTGAAAGAAACATCAATCCATCGGAGTGGTCTGTTACGGACCTTGAAGATATGTGTCGAACATGTAGTCGAGAATTGTCAGAATCGGCGAGCAGCGATACGAATGAAATTGCCACACAAACACCTCCATGTCTCGAACTTGATGACTGACCCGAAACGTTTGAATATAACTAATTGGAAAATTACTATTATATTACTGAGTTAACACTGAAGGACATCGTCGCCTCGTAAACGAGCATTGTATGCTATAAAGATAATATTTCCCTTTGAATAAGTGATCTGAGATTTTGTACCGTTAATCATTTGCTTTTGACATTTTCAACAAATTGATATGTTTTTATTTTTTTTCAAAAATCAACAGTTTACTCTCTAATCATTGCGTTTTTTAGCAAATAACATAGTTCTCATTTTGTACATTCGAATAAGTTGGTTGAAAACATTGCCGAATGTAAATTTGAAGTTGTCAGAATCGTTCCTAGAGCAATTAGAAGTTGAAGAAGACTGAAAATATCCTAAAGTTGAGGGCAGTAGTCTTTAATATTTTCGTAATGCCTAAGATTAAACTAAGATTAAGATTAATAAAGATTAAACCTTTTTCAATCAAAATTTTCATATTCTAAGTTTACCAGGAGCTATGTGTGTCTCTTAGAAGTAGTCAAATCTTCATGAGAATTTCCGCACTATTGACTTTATGCGAGATTTATCGCATTTTTAATATTATCTCGCTGTTTCATTTCGAAATTACTAGGTAACATGTATCGAAAATAAAAATTAAATCTTGAATATCCATGGCAAGTGCAGAAACACAATTCTTTTTCTATTAAAGACATATTTCACTCATAGATTAATGAAATACGGTAATCAAGCTCGCTCGCGTCATTTTCCAATTTATATGGTGTTAAAATTTTTAAATCAATTTCAACTTTCTATATGTTTTCAAGAGAAACGATTTGCTGCCAAATTTAGTGAAGATAGCAATTTGGTCTTTCTATAATTTTAAATATAACCATTAGAATTCGGTTACATGCTTTCAAAAGTCACTGCAACTTGAAACAAGAACAAGTATCTTTCCTTACAATCAAACTTTTTTCTTAATGATCCAACCAATATGTTTATTCCGAAAATCTGAAATGAAATCAATTTAATGCTTATTCGCTTTTAGCTCATAAAACAGTAAAGTAATAACTGTAAACAATAAAGTGTAGTAATGATGTTTCATCAATATGTTGAATATAGCAGAGATCACAGAAGGTGTTCTTCTTCAATTGTATTCACTACTTTCAGGGTGATCTCATGAATTGATTTGGAATAAGGGAGTGATAAGGAACAGTTATCTGTTACTGCATATAAATACTGAAAGAAAAAAATCAAGATGGAGTCATGCAGAGCATTCGATCACGAAGAGAGTCTAATGAAGAGTAGCTGACAAGAACCGAGAGAAACAGAACAGATACCATTCTTAACTTACTGTTCATCTCGAGATGCATCGTCAGGAAAGAGTGACATCATTTATGTCCATTCTCCGTTCTGCTGGACATCTATCTTCTTTTCCCAAGGAAAACAAGGAATAGTCCAATGGTGGGATAGCGGGGAGCAAAGCTCTTACCATCACGAAGTCACTTCATCTCAAATTCATCCATCTTCCGTTTATGTTGCTCCAATTTTAGTCTAAGATTGTTGTCTGTCGAACGGATTCTCAGCAGTACTTCCTAAACTTGAATTATCCGACGTTTTTTACCAGCTAAAACTGATATCAAATGTAAGATATGCTTTAGAACGGAGAGAGGAGTGAAAAGCAAATTAGCAGAAACATAAAAATAGAGAAAAAGCTATTTTTAGCTTCAATCAAAACTGAAGAAAGTTTCAATTTAAAAAATCGAGGATTAAAGGATTTGGAAAGTATATGGAATTATTGAAACAAGTAAAATGAATTCCAGGTTGCGTTTGACGGACAATTATTTCTATCTCGCTTTTAGGAGATTGTGTAACAAGTGAGACTTCGTATAACATACAAACGATACTGTTAAAGGTATTGTTAGAGCAGTGTGCAATATACCGGTAAGCTTTTCCTGTTTCTTATTCCTAAGCCGTTTTCTATAATTTGGTTAATAAACGGCTTCATTTCAGTTTCTACGGTAACGAAACAAACAATAGCCTGACACATCTCTGCTTTGGGAGGTATTCATAATTGAAAACTTCGTTTATATTTAATTTAAATTTGTGATAAACTACAAACCTCATTTTTTACATAAATTTCACTCATTGTATCAATTCGTATTGTCTCTTTTCAGATATAATAAACGCATGGATACAACAGTGCATACTCCGTTTTGTATACCTCTTAGGCAACGATCGAATTATCCAGCAAAACCAGGGGCATTCATTTGTTTCTTTTGATTATCTGGCCGAAAATTCATTGTCGAATAAATCAAAATGGCGAAATATCAAGAAAGAATGAAACAATTGATTGATAGTAACTATAAATAATTCGTCCGAAGAAAAGTATAAAATTGTAAATTTGTAGGACGAAGGAGGAGTTCCATCCAAACCACTGTTATTATCATCACATTCTCATTCTTCGCGATTAGATAGTGCAAGTGAAGATTGTAATCGTAACCATACCCTGGTGGATGTTCCTTCAGCAAAAGTGGATACATTCGCATTTCTACCTGGAAAGTTTTTTTTGAAAATTTGTTAGTTCACTGTATGTAGGAATACTCATTGATATCTTTAATGGAAAATAAGTAGATCAATATTTAGTCCTACAGGCTTCATGTATCTTTAGGATCCGGTGAAGATATTTCAGATACATCAGAAGTAATTTCCTTGAGTGCACAAGTCTAAATAAAGCTGCAGCTTTAGAAAGAAATCTCGGCATTTCTTCAGAATTCTCTTTTTGCCTGATTCAAAATTTAGAATTAGCAATATCATTATTACAGTTTAGGTACACCACAAAGAAGCGAATCACTAAATGATGATCAAATAAATTCAACGAAGGTTCCAATATCCACATCCCAATCAATGGTGATTTCATGTGACAACTCGAAATCATTTTTACTTAACAGTGTTATTCCGTACGTACATCAGCCGACAACAGTACTGAAAACACCATCGGAAGTTGTTCAGTCACCAGTACCACCTTCAGCACACTTGATCAGTGGATCGTTAACTACGTTGTCTCATAGCAGCTTTTCAGTTGCGACAACTAATGCTACTACTGGTATGCTATCACATGTTTCATACCATAACCACACATCGGATGACAGCCTTTGTAAAAATCGAGTGAAGGAAGCACACTACGACGGTCCTTGCTGTGAGAATGCTACACGTAGATTAAGACTTAAAACAACAGATGGACCATCTCCTGGATTACGCTCCACTTACGGACAGTCGGTATGGCATGATGGTCTAAGGCAACCAATGCTATCCTACTCTGGTCATGGAGCATCACGATGTTATACAAAACCATCACCTTCACTACCACTGCTTCCACTTGGTCAGGCATATGGTCGAGGTACATCTCGACGTTTTGTACTGAGTAGTTTTCCTGAGTCACACTGGTAGGTTTTTAAACAGATGTAATCCTGATTTCCTCAAGTTTTTTTTAAATCTTCGAAATGAGAGAACTCCTAATTTCTTCATTCCATTCCTCCTTTTCACCGGAACCTCTTATCTCAGGAAAGTTATCTTTATGTTTTGCTTTGGAGGATAAAAACAAAAGAAAATTTCGTAATACATTATGCTCGTAGATAATCTAAATTTTGTTCTTAATATTACCGGAGTAAACCCTCTAAATATTATTTAAGTTGCGAAGCGGAATCATTTGGTGAAGCATGTGAATTTAGTAGCAATAAAAAGGGTTAGTCAAGATTTATTTGAATCATGCGGTTTATTTTAATTGTGCTGATTTTTTATCTGTAGCTATGATTACTAATTTTTACTGCATCAGATTCACTTCCAAGGTGTGTCAAGATGTGAATAAGAACGAAGTTCCATCTCATATTACTAACTGTTTCAAATGTCTCTTACTCTAAATTGCCTTTTGTTTTCTAAGAGCCTACAGCATTTACGTTGCGCAGGAAATGAGCAAGCTTGCAACTCGTGCTCTATAGGGAATGTGCCATCAATTGCAACTTCATCAACTGTACAATCAACATATAGTGGTGCAAACATTACATATACCGCAGCGGGTACTGCACCACCTCCCAAAACGTATATTTTCGATTTTTTGTTTTACAAAAATCTGCTACTTCACTTATTTCATTTCCATGAGTTAAGTAATGAAAAGGCAAAATTTCTGTGACAACTCACTTATTTGGATTTCAACTCATCCATTTGGAACTTTTATATTTATTCAAATTCATTCTTTTGAAAATCCAATTATGAGCTTTTTACTATTTAGT
This sequence comes from Cruorifilaria tuberocauda, assembly GCA_013365365.1. Classification (NCBI taxonomy): domain Eukaryota; kingdom Metazoa; phylum Nematoda; class Chromadorea; order Rhabditida; family Onchocercidae; genus Cruorifilaria; species Cruorifilaria tuberocauda. The sequence goes on along the minus strand of JABVXU010000019.1, from coordinate 232,761 downwards.
TCTTTCTTTTATTCGTAAAATTAAAGAAGGAAGATATTAATTAATGTCATTATAATGAGTATATATCATAATACTCGAAGGAAAAAATCTTGCCTCTTCACCATATTGTTTCTTTGATAAGGAAGAATTTGTTTAAGAAAGCTCAGAATAAGAGTTTTTAGAAGTTTAAGTTTTCAAAGTAGCTTTGAAGACTTTTTAATTCAAAAATTAATATTCATTTAAATATCACTGTTATTTTTACAGCGACGTACGCTCTAGATGTAATTAGATATGAAGATTTTCGGAATCAGAAAATTATAAACATCGGAAATTTAGATTCAGAGGCGATCCAGATCAAGTTGTTATATGCTCTTCAACAACTAGTGGTAGAACTGTAATGTATCCCTACCCATCAAAATCAACATATACATACGTCGAATATGAATCTGATCATTCAAGGGCGTCACTTAGAGAAAAGATATGCAAATCTTCCACGCACAGGTATCTCTTTTAAGATCGCCTTAAGAGTTATAAGCATGAGAATTTTGTTCCAACATGATTGGTGGTCTTGAAGATAGGCTCACTTTCATTTTTCTGGGCTTTATAAACTCCACAAAAATTTGCATTTTAATATGTGTTAAGCTGCACGATTAAGATAATTTCTGCATTTTGATTGAAGTATTTAATGGAGCAATTTGCACATTCACTTATTGACATTGTTTCTAAATCTTAATTCATATTATCACGGTTTCCTTTAGTAGCGGTAAATACACCAAAAGGACATATAGTACAAATCCCGCACGTCCTCCGACAACTGCCATTAGTAAGTTTTTAATGAAGGTTGATTTAGTTCCAGATTAAACTTGATTAATGAATAGAGTTGAATATACTGCTTCGTTCCTGTTCTTTTCATCTTAGAGAAAGCGATAAAATTATTATAAATTGTAACATTGAACATAGAGAAGAACCGGTTTCTAACAAATATAAAAAAGTGCTTACAACAAAATTCTATTGTTTTGGATGCATCTAATTTTTTCCTTTTCTTTTATGTTATTTGAAACTGCTTCTACTGCAGTTTCTATTTAAACTGATTTTCACTATAGAAATTTCAGCACTCTGCGAGACGGATGCAAAAATAAATCCAGTTCAATGATTATTATTTAATTTCAGTTCCCTCGCTAAAAAAAGAAAATAATCAGATGATCTATGGCAATCAGAGAAGTTCGACAGAAGGATATCGACAAAATTCGAAAGAAGACAAAAATATTGGCAGGCCAACAACATCGATATCGACTTTTTCAAAGTTCTACTTTCTTTCTCTCAACAAAACAAAGATGCCCTAGATTTGAAATCCCGTAACTTGATTGCTAGCTGCTAAAATTAGGGTCAGATTCATATTTTATGATCTAGGAATCCTAAACTTGGAAGCTAAGATCTCGAGCTTATTAAAACTGAAATAAATAAAATAAAATCTATTAGTATCAAAACTCATATGACATTTGAATTTTGAGATTATATTAAGAAACTCGAGAGAAATTAAATCTAGCATACTGAATTAGCTGGAAAAAAGGAACAGTTCTTTGGAAGCTGAATTAAAAGCGTATTTTTTGAGAATAGACTGAATGATCAGTTAATAAAAGACCAAGGAACATATTTGATAAATCTTGCTAAAATTGTAAAAGTTGCAAGTGTATGAAAACAGAGATGGATAGAAGAAATCTAATTCTTCCTTCATGTTTTGAATTAAGAAACAAAGATACCATTTGCAAATAATTGATTGGTAAACTATTATCTGGATGTGCTACAACTCAGATCATCTACATGGGAAGTGATTAGAATAATGAATAGAGAGAGAAGAAAAAGCATCCAGGGATAGGTGAAGGAGGAAAAGCTCAGGATGAAGGGAAGGAGAATTCAACGTGGGGAGTGGTTAAATTTATTTGAGGTTGATGTACACATAGAAACACTATCAGTAGTAGTTCACTACCAGTCTTTGCGTGCTGTCTCTGTCGGCTCTTTCGACGTTTCGAGGTAGAATACACGAAGTAGAGTGTACGGCAACCATGTTCTCTCCATTTCGATCATGTCTATTGACTGTCGGCATTCTGCTCTGTGTACTACTCCATGAATGAATGCTTCTCCTTTCTTTCGCTTTCTTGGATTAGGCCTGGTAATACTTCTACCTTTCTACATCCTTTTTTCCTCCCTTCAACTTTTCCATCAACTTAAGCAACTACTAGAAAGTGGAAAAATCAGACTTCACAAGCAAATTTATTTTATCTTAAGAATCAGACATTAAACGAACTTGATACCATGCATGTTAGCAGCTTCTAAGCAGCTTTCGCATGTGAACAAGGTAAAGAAGCACTGATCGAAAACCAAAGTATTTTATTTATTTATTGAATTGGTGTAAATCGAAGTGTCCTTTTATGCTTTTTAATGTCATTTTTGACAAAGGAAGATTGAAGTTGAAGAACCATGAAGCATTCATGTCATATAATTTCTGTTTCAAGAAAAGTTGTTGAGTACTGTTTATGATGTGCGGTTATGTCATTGAAAATTTTGCACTTTCTTTTATTCTTTCTTTTATTTAAGTAAGCGTATTTGTTTTCAACTACGAAAAATCGCTATCTTGTAGTTTTGACTTGAACTCAAAAAATATTTGATAAATGTAACGTACTTCGTACTTTTCATTTTTTCTCCAGTACCATTCATTTGTCTGATACACATTTACTGTGTTACTGCACTTTGATCGAATTCGGCACCATACCATTTTTAAGCGATCGGCGTATTCTACATGTAGCAAGTTCTTCATCCACAACTTATTTATTCTACCATATTGTAGAGTTTCCAGCAGTTCTCAGATCTTTAAATTTTCACAGAGAAAAATTAAATGCAAAAAAATTTTTTTTGTCTTACTGAATGCATTTGATTTCGTATTGAATAACCTAACCATTCAGAACTTTAATTTTCGCAACGACGATCGACATGTTGATATGAACAATTACGTAGCGATTGTGGCAATTCGCATGAATGCATGCATATGCACTTTGAAGCTTCAGAGATTATTTTATATGAAATTAAGAAAAAAGATAAAAGAAAAAAATATTTGTAGATGATGATAGATTAATACTGATTACTAGGTGGATGATGAAATTGAAATATCTTTCTGATTATGAAAAATTACTTTATTTCTGGAAGATTTCTATAACACTGCGCTTTCCCATTTTTCACTTGCTCGAAGTGGAGTGGGTTGTTTATACTCCTTCCCAGTTATAAATTAATTAACAGATACCAATGGTAAGATTATGCAAGAAGAATCTCAAAGGATCAGTATGTTTCTTTACTATAAATGAAAGATCGTCTAATTTTTGAAAATTTTACTTTGTTTTCTATATCCAATCTAATTTTTAACACACGGCTAGCAATGAAATTGTTTTTTCTTGTGTAGTACGTCTAGCATTCGTCATTTTCAGCATAATTTACCGCTAAAATATTGATCTATTCGTGAGCATATGCAAATTATTGATAACTATCAAATGTATTTATGTTTATCTTTCTATTCATGGTATATTAGCCGCTACAAGGATTCAGATAAAGTGAAGTTTATTCATATTGTGTTATATAAGTCGAATTAGATTAAACTATGTCACTTATTTGTGATTGGGACGATAGAAGACAGATAGTTCACTAATACTAATTGGAAAGACGCTGTGTTATGATGAAGTAAGATTTTTATTCAGTTTAATGCAACTGGGAGTATTCTTGTGAATGCTGTAATCACCCAATGATTCAATTAGTGTCTGTAGTTTTTGGATTATTTTCAGTTTCATTTAACTATTCGTTTCTCAATTTATATCATGTTCCTTGATAGTAGGCATACTGACTGAAACTGAAGCATGCTTGACTGGATCAAATATACTTTTATAGACATATTTTGGAAGCGGTTAAAACTTTTGCGCTTTTTTATATTCTTAATTCTAGTAATTTGAAATTTTTAAAAACATTTTAATTTTTTACCAAGCGTTTTGTTGCGTTTGTTGAGCATATAAAAAGGTTCATTTTTTTCAAGCATTTTCTTTAGCGTTCTAGATTGCTTTTTGTTGTTGACGTACATCATTCATAGCCGATTTTGGTGCTCGTACCTGCCTGGTTGCGTTACATTTTATTTTGACTGCTTTTCTGCTTCTAGTGTCACCATTCCTATTGCTCGTCTCATCTCTTTGTTAACCCTATATTATACATATGTTAAATTTACCGTGTATTTTTTTTTAATTAAATAACTTGTTATTCATTGGATTCCGCCACGTTTCGCTATAATGTTTTATTCGTTTCACTTAATGGTATTCCTGATTTTTAGTTTATTACCATTTGAAAAACTTTCAAACGAAGCACTGCATAAAGTACTGAAGTATTACAGTTTTACATCATTTGAAAAGTCAAATTATATCATTCGCGGCGTTCTGTTATATTGCTTGCCGTATATATTATTTCCTATTCTATAATACTGTGTTATTTGCTATTTGGACAGTGGAATAACCGCTGAAAATAATTTTAGGATAATCTTTATATTTGTTTTAAATTTCATTCATTCTTATTAGAACTTGAGACAGTGATTTTCTATAGATCTAGTTAGAACTTTTGACGAAGGTATTTTCTTCGAATCTCATATTCTTGTCAAAGTTTCTGACAAAGGTTTTTTTCAAATCCCTGTTTCTATCAGAACTTTTTACGAAGATATTTTCTTCAAATCTTATCTATTCACGTGAGAAGTTTTGAACCTGATGCCAGCATTTTCAGAATACTTTGTACGCAATGCTGTTCCACATCCAACTCTTTCATCATTGTCATCTTCTTCACTGAAAAGTGATTTTCGACAGTATTGTAACTTTAATAGCAATGTAACTTATGTCCACTATTGGTATAATCCACTCCGTGGTATACAACAATATCCGGCTCTTTTCGCTGATTATTTTGCCGGTGCTTGTATACCAATGAGGAATATTTGGCCCTATTGTTATTACCATTATTCCATCAGTCCTAAAAGGTCATTCAATCAGCAACCAGCTGCTATACAACTTTGGCCAGCAGATGCAGCATTCTTCACAGTTAACCAAATCCCAGGGACTTTTGCATATGTCACTCAACTAGGATTGGACAAACAACATGATACTTCTCCATTTTCAAGCGATATCAGTCGAAGTAGTAGTACTGCTAGTAGTGATAATGCTGATTCTGCAAGCTCTGGAATTGGTTCTCAATATAATTACCATCAGCAAGAGGAATCTGGAGATTTCCCCGTTCATGTAGCAGTTGCTTCATCTTCCGACACTAACTGCTTTTCGCCATCACAAATTACTAACAGTAACTTCGAAATTTTGGATCACAGTATTGCTGGAGCATCATCATTAGCGAATTTTTGTGATTATAAGTCTGTTGCCGCTGGTTTTTACCTGCAAAAGCAGCAGTCTGAGTCAAAGTTAACAGGATTACAATCACAAACTTCATTAAGCGTTTTGGTTACAGCATATTCAACACATTCCTCTGCTATGAAATTTTACAACTTACGAAAAAGATATCTGGCAAGAAAAGGAAACGGCTCATCAGCCGGAAATCTCAGATTTGGAATTGGATGTGAAATAGGATTTGAAAACATCAATCCTGCTGCTACTTACTTTCATGTTCATCCTGCTGCCACTTGCTTTCATGCTTATCAATCTCCCAATCATCTTCCGGTACCATTAGAAGCAATTGAAACTTACATCCAGTGTTTGGAAAGGTATGTGATTCATGGATCTTAATATTTTATTCGTACTCAGTTCTTAAGAAAAAAGGCTTTGGTTTTGTTTAAAAATTACTTTACCTATTATTGTGTAAAAAAGCGCTGGCTTTACTAAATCCAACATCTCTTGAAATAGACACCAAAGGAGAACTAATTTTCCATAATTTAAAAAATTGACTATCTCCTTATACTTCAGATATAGTATATAATTGCATTTTCAAATATGTTGATAAACGCATAGTATGCAAAATATCCCAGCCTGAAGCATATGATTTGCTAATATGATGTCAAGTAATAAAGATTCTTGTTGAGCTTTTTTTTGTTCATTAGGAAGCAGAAAACATTCGGTTTATTTCGATTAATCATTGAAGAGCATATTCATTGGAAAAGCTTCAGTAAAACTGAAAAATAGTAACCTTCGGTTTCTCGAGAGTACATTATTGCTGTCAGTTAACTCTCTTTTTGGTAGTTAATAAGGAGTTGACTTATCATCTGCAGAAAAAGGAATCAAACAAAAGAAATCCATTTCTCTTTATATATTGGGACACCTTTGGATATCTTTTGGAGTTTTTTCTTGAGACCAAAATTTTCGTGCCTGGCTTTTATATATATATATATATTTAACACTTCTCCGATATTGGAAAATTATGTTGTTTTGATTCGTTAGAAAACTTGAGAAGTTGAAATTGATGGAACATGAAAACTCGAATCAGGAATCTGGTTCGTTGAACTATTTCTTTTCTGCTTGTCATGTTATAAAATGTGAAAAGGACAGGTAAGAATTCGGGATTTTTATTTGCTGCAGAAATACTTATTGAAATAGTATCAAATAACAATATATATTATTATTCTTTTGACATTAGGTCATTTTTAAAGAAGAAATGATGTCTCAATAAAGCGAAATATTAGATAATTTTATTCAATTAGAATTAAGGTTAATAATTGTGACTGGAAGTTTTAGTAATCATGCAGTATCATGTTAAAATTTTAAAATCTGCATTAATAATATGAACGTGAGACAGTTAATAAAAATTTTAATTAAGAAACGGTTTGATATGTAATATTTTAAAGATATGCCACATAACATCATCTTTGCGATGCAAACGCAAAAGAAGGCAGGGGAATGTCATTGATAGTAATTTGTTCAGTAGTTTTTTGAAATATGAATAATTTCACACTAAATTAAAATAATTAAAAGAATTTTCAGTTTTTCTACGCAACTGGTACAGTCACAAATAAGTTCTGGACAAGTACATCTGTTACCTGAATTTGAAAAAACTGATTTCACCTCTGACTTGGCATCATGTGCCACAAATACAATCACAAATGTTACAACTGAAGCACTGAGTATATGTGATAATATCCAAATGGTTGGTGAGGTAGAATTCATTGCTTATTAAGTTTCCTTAGCGTTTTAACACGAAAGGTGATATCAACTTCTCAGCGCGGACGTATGATATTTTATGTTATAAATTTCGCTCGGGCAATCGAAATTGTATATTATATTAAATTAATCTAGTTTCTTTTATTTCAGCACTAATTGATTCATTTTAAGTTTAAGAATTTAATATTTCAGAATATTGGCAGTGTTTCACGCGAGGTTGATTCCAGAATATCCAGTATTCCAGGAAATGTTGCTAATGAAAATGACTGTCTAACATTATCAACAAATAAATCAAATAAAACAGTGCAGGGTAATAGAATAGGAATTTTGATTCGTAGAGAAGTGAGGAGAGTATGTAGTTTAAGGATAGATTTATAAAAAAAGAAAGGAAGAGCTCATGAGGAAGAGCTCATATGTTTTATCTGTGTATTTTCACAACAAAGAAGCACTGATTATCAAGACAAACGAACGAAGTATCAGCTGAATTTCTTCAATTATCCGATTGTGTCTCACAATATCAATATCTATAAGATTTATAAGATACTGTGTGTCATTTCTAAGTTTTTTTTCACAATAGCTGTATTCTATTTTCAGATCATTTTCTGGATGAGGACTCACTACTGGAAAATTTGCCCAAACTTGAACGCTGTAGTGGAAGCGGAACCATTTCGTCATGTGAATTAACACGTGGTGTAAATTGGCTGCAATCAAAATCGCCAAATGCGAAAGCAGGTTTTGAGATTTATAGCAATGATGGATATGTTTCAAGACAAAAGAAGCAGGTTCTGCAAGCGAGGAACATTTATCAAAGCACTGGTATCTCCGGCCGCGGAGCTAATGAAGGAAGGTCAGGAGGTAAGCTGTCGATTTCCATTTGCAAATTCTGCCTTTTTTATTCGACATTAGTATTCATCGTTTAATGCTACCGCGCATATTTTCCTGATTGAGTAACAATTAATCCTTCGAACTATTCTGCTTCAACTGCTTGCTAGCTACACTGGTTACTTGATTCTAACCAAAATATTTCATTATCTTTTTCATTTGTCTTAAATTTCTGTTTCCTTTATCCTAATTCAATCGCTCCGTACTCATACTCAATAATATTAAAATTTCCTTGAAAATTTACATCCAGTTTTTCAAACTTGAATTTGGAGCTTTTAGTTGATTAAGGAAAATAAAGATTGCAAATAATATGCACGGATCAGCATCTGGAAAAAACAATCGTATCTGTTCTGCTGATTGAATGTTGCTATTGTTTTCATTAATTTCTGTTTTCATAAAACAATTAGATGGTAAGAGGACTGGATGATGGATGAGTGAAAATAAGAGAAGCGTTTCTAAGAATTATTTCTTACTATTTTATGAATCGAAAAATTAAATCACATCAAAATATTGAAGCAATATCCAGAAATCCTGTGTGAGACAACATTTTTTTAGACGGGTCACTGAAATAGAATTAGTTTAATCAACTAGTATATATTTTTAAAGAAGGCTTTGAAATTAGCATATTCAACTCCTTTAAAAAGGCTTATTATGTGCCGACTAAGAGAAGAACGTGATGTATTGAATAACTAGGATGTATCCCACGAATATTTGCAGGCTTACCTCCTCCAATGCCTGCATATCATCAGTTAATTGACAATAACTGGCGCAAACATTCACAAAATGCTCCTTCATCAAAGAATTACTCTGCACGTCCTTTCTCGACCAGTGATGGCTTTGTTCGTAGTCGAGAGCGGAACAATTATGACAAGTAGATTTTCAGTCATTTGATAATTTTTATATATCTGTCATTGAGGCTATGAGTCCCAGATAAGTGTTTTCTGCACTTTATGATAATATGGCTGAAGATTCTCCCGATTTTTTCAAAATTGTCTGGAACAAGATCTTTAGCGGTCCTCTCTTAGAAATATTATTGCAACTCTTATTTAATAACGAGTGTGAGTTTTAAAGAAATAGTTTTTTAGAGAATTCTCTATGTTACAAAATAGTTGGAAATTTTCACAGTTAGATAGATCTGATATTAGATGGGGTTCAAATAAGTAAAAATTCGTTAAGAAAGAAGAGTTTAAGTTCCCAAGAGTTTTCTTATTTTAGAGCTAGGGAGAGATTTTTACGGTACTTTTTTGCACGTCTTGCTTAATTAATCAACGGAGTTAAGATTCTATGTGAATAATATGGATCGCAGTCGTGATCGTTCTCAGTATAACAACAGACATTCCACTCCAAGAATGACCAATGTCTACAGATCTGCGAACAGATCGTGCAAGTTTTTACATTTTGAATATTTGAATAAAAAGCCTATATTCTGAAAATTTCAATGAATTAAAGCGCTTTTTTTGATAATATAACGATTTCCAAGGTTCATTTGAAATGATTAATTTAGGCAGCAATATTCGTAATCGGTTGTGGTCCTTTTTCAATAATACATAATCTTTATTTGATTTTTCCAGCGTTTATTTCGCACAATAAAAATAATTTGACTTATCATGATGGAAACATGGAAAATTCGTTCAACTTGATAACATCCGATGACAAAAGAGGAACTGCGGTTCCTGATTGTTCATTGCATCGTAATGTAAAGCGTAATGCTTCAAACAGATCTCGTAATTCCCCACCAGTGTATCTAGCTTTGAAAAGTCATCGAGAATTTGTTGATATTGACAGTACTGAGGTTGGTTTACCTATTTGCCTGACGTAGATCCTTCTAAAGATTATGGTAAGAGGAGAAGCGTAGAGTGTCGTTTAAAAAAGCCCTGTTAAAGGCAGATAAAATGTATTGTAAGAAACATGAAGTGTGGAAAAGAGAACTGAGCTGTTTGTTTTGAATTTGAACTTCTACTGGATTAATTTGTGTTTCATTTAAAAAGCATAAATTATACCTCGAGCAAGAAGGAATAAATTCAATACTTTGAATAACTAATTAATGATGAATTTCGTTCTCCAAAATTAACTTATCACTTAATCAGTAGTAAAATTGAATTCTTTCTGGAATTATAAATGATAGTACTTGCAGGACGACTTTATTTGAATTTTAGATTAGGATCTTATTCGCATTGCAGTTGTTGGAAAGAAAAGTATAACTACTGATGTTTTAACCCCAGAAACTTAATGTAACAACTTAACAAGATTAGGTTCATTACTAACTGTTTGATTCTTGGAGAATTTAGCATTACCAATTTTCACTAAGAAAAAAATTTTGTTTGATAAAGTGAAGTGGAGGTAGTTAAAGTGGTTTCAACTATGAACGCTTTGGAGCTGTTAGCCTAGCTGTTATTTCAGGTGGGAACAACTGACAGTACGAAAAAAGAGGAAAGACTTGAAAGAAATCATAGCCCACAAAGAAGTGTTGAGAAAACGCAAAAAACTGCACAAGATGTCGAACAACTAACGGGTTTATTTTGTGAACATGTTGCAGTTTGTGGAGAAGGTTGATTTTTACTTACATTTATTTCAGTAGTTAAAACAGTAATAGACGTTATGGTACAAAATGTATTGGTATTTCTATCATTCACCGAATTGGAATTAAACTCACTAATTAGAATGAAAGAGGCCTAAAAATGAAATTGAATCGTTAAATCATTAAAAGTTTTGAGGATAAATTTGAGCATGCAGTTCAATTATTATCTCTTGACTTTTAATCTTGATTCAAACGTATGTTTTTTAATCGTTTACACGAGTCGGACCATCCCATACTTGTTTGCTTATCGTAATATTTAAACTATACCGGATTTAAAAACCCAAATTAATCAAAGTCATCTAATGGAAAAGCGAGGATTATAATCCATGAATTTATGGTGACACAATCATGCATGCATAGTTTTTTTGATTCATACTATTCAAATTCTCTGTCATTAGAAACTGATCTAGATAGGATTCTGCTGATAGTGAGACGATGATATAAAACAAAGACTATATTAGATAGTGGCTTATTAGAAAGTGAGAAATGTACAAACTGAAACTCTTATACATTATTTGCACTGAAATAAAGTGCAGCATGATAGCTCTTATAGAATAGTGAATTTAAAGGAAGAGCTATGGAAATTAGGAAAATGCTATTCGATAATCGGTAGAAAAATTCAACGCTGATTGTATTATGTTTTCAGATATATTTACTAAAATTCTTTTTCGACCATCAAATATTTTAGTACTTATGTTTGAGTTCACTGTTTCCCACATGAATAGCTAAGTGGCCAGTACTTTTTTCCAAGCAAATGCTTGCTCGGTTCGAAGTCTGCAAACACTTTATATGCAATGATCCACGGGAGGAAAGGAAAAATGAAGACAAATTGAATAAGTTGTATTAACCTATAACATTAACATATAGCATTGGCTAAATTTAGAGTTCAGTAGTCCTCAGGTCTTAGTTTCTCTGCATGTTTCACTTAATTTTGTTAGTTTTTGATGAAGATAAGGTTCTCGAAATGTCACTGGATTGTGACTAATTCTGGATAAAAGAATCTATAATTCTTGATCTATTGCTTGATAAATTTATTTTATATTTATCCAAAACAGTTCATAAGAAATCAAAATTGTTTGGATAATTGAAGTTGAGTATCGTTTGCATTTTAGTTCAATATATATTCTGGACAAAGCTTTAGATTGTCCCAATAATCTGAATTCAAAATTTAAAATGGAACACAAAGTTTATGGAAGCCATCTTTCATTTATTTCCCTGACAATTTGAGTACTTATTTCCCATCTTCATCTTATTATTGGATGAACTATATCAACTTTTCATAAAAGACAAAAGCATTATTCACCGCCTTCTTTTTTCGGCGGCCTTTGAATTATCTTACCACTTATTGTCAGCCACTTACAGTAACAAGCCTCTACCAGCTTTCGCTATTGTTTGGACATAAAAACCGAAAGCATCTTCACGACGAGTTATTTTCGGTATTGTGGTGAGCTTTCAGCTGAAACTGCTGAATTCTTAAATTATACATATTACGACTTAGTTCCATCAATCTGATTGATTTGCCGGTATTTTTGCAGGTTTTTCCATAATTTTTTTCCTTTCTCATTCAATGGTGGCTGAAATTGGGAAATGTAATTACAATACTTGCCTCATTTTTATATTTTCCATCATGTAATCTGTTAATTTGATTTCTTGTTTGATATGTAATACTTAAATTTCTATAGAAAATGTTTAGCACATTAAAAACTTTTTTCTTAGCTAGTAAATTGAAATTAATCGGAAAGATTTCGAGATTCTTCTAGAGAGGGCTGTCTTCGATAGAATTATTTTAAAAGATGTGGTGTACGAAACAGTGATCCTTTCATTGAGCATGATTTGATAGATCTTGATGTTGCAAGCATTACTGAAACATATACTTTATTTAAGCTGGTGATATATCCGTAAGTACATCACCTGCAATGATGAAAGCTTATTAATGTTTTAATTTTATGACATAATATATTCATTGAAGTTCAATAAGATATGATTATTTTAAAAAAGCTAAAACTTCTTAGAAATTTCATCTGAATCTCGTTATTTTAGGAGAAATTAATGTCAAAACGAACGATCATGATATTTAAACTAATATTTGTCACAGACACCTGCAATATGTTTTTATTGAAGGTAAAAAGATCACTGAAAGATCGATTTCACCATCTGGTAGCATAACGGAGGAATCAACACAACATGATACAATACAAACTGCCGATGCCGACATACTGAATTTTTCGAGTTTGTTGTATTATCATAACCTTTTCAAACATGAAGTCGACAATTTCATAACAGATTATTTTTCAAAATTGTCAATGAAATGATGAAACTTCACGTACTCCAAATATCAGTTTGTTCAGCTTTCTTTTCCAATTCCTTTTTCTAGGCGAGGCATCTACTCCAGTGCCAGGACCATCAGAATCAATTATTATCAATAATGGCGATTTTGAATTATCAAAACTGGATGTTCTTAGTGAAGAAATTTGGTATTTCCATAAGGCAATCACACAAACAGAAGGTGTTCTCAATCGCAAGCTTCATCTTCGCGATGTCCTTTACTATGCTATTTCACCAGTTTTTCCTAGTACGTGTTTGAAACGGATGATTGTTGTCGTATTTAAATTGATTCTACTGAAGTATCTGCAGTGATTGAGGTCATTCACTTTGTCATTTTTTGTTAGTCAAATTTTGAAGCGGTACATTCTTCGATATTGGTAAATTGTTGAGTTACTTGACCATAATTTAAATGTTTTGCAGTGTGTGGTTTGTACGTGGTAGGTTCATCATTGAATGGTTTTGGCACAAATAGCTCCGATATGGATTTATGTTTAATGATAACAAATAAAGATGTTAGTTGAAAGTTATTTGAAAGTAACCATTTTACATTATGATTTTACTTTATGAAAAAAGAGTGTATGAAAATTTTCAGGACTCGTTTTAATCATATTCATCAAAAATGATGTATTTTTGAGGTTATCAGGATAACTGGTCATAATCTTATTTCAAAATCCATTTTATCTTTTGTAGTTCAATCATAAATTAGATAGAATTATATTCTTTTGAAGCTTAAAATGAAGTTCAGTAAAATAAAATGTTTTCAGTTAGATCAACGAACAGATGCGGTTGTAGTGCTAAATATGATCCAGAGTGCTCTAGCTGAAACGAAATGGGTTTCACACATGCAACTTATTCTTGCTAAAGTGCCTATTTTGCGCATACGTTTTTACGAACCCTTCACTGATATCACCGTTGATTTGAATGCTAATAATTCGGTTGCTATACGCAATACGCATTTACTCTGTTATTATTCTTCATGTAAGTTCTATTTTCTTCATTTATTATTTCTGCTGTATCTGCTTTTCTTTACGTGCACATTTTTGAGATTAATGAGAAGTCGTTGTAGTTAATCTTTCACACTTAAATTAGGAAGATGGAAATGAAATATCATAAAACAGATTTGAAATAATGTTAGGAAAGTTGTTATATCCAAGCAGCGGTATTTCTAATTCAGAACATTTATCATATTTTTTATAACTAATTCAAAATCTTAGTTGACTGGAGAGTTCGACCATTGGTTAGTGTTGTCAAAGAATGGGCAAAGCGAAGAGATATTAACGATGCGAATCGTTCCTCTTTTACATCTTATTCGCTTGTTTTAATGGTTATTCACTATTTGCAATGTAAGTTTTTACTGTAACACTGCTAAGTCGGCTCCAAAACTATCTTATGAACTATCTTAGTGATATATTGATTATCTATTAAAAGATCTATTGTCCAAGAAGAAAAAAACTTTATAATTTGTTCAAGTCTAAAACAACTATTCTGCTACATCTAAGCCGGTTGAAGTTAAACTTTGTTTTTAATATTTCCTATCTGCCTTTCTATGGTCGTTTTTTGGTTAATATTAGTTGCATTAACATTCAGAAAGGTTTTCTAAATCCTCTATTATTCATTTGATTTCGTTGTGGATTAAGCTCCTAGTTAATTTAGTCATTTTGCTACTGCTGTAAAAAACATCATTATGTGAATTTTGTTCGAAACCAAACTTTTACATCGATCATTCTCTTTAATAAATTAAAATTCATTGGATGAAATAGAAGCGAAAGTCTTCCTTAATTCTTCTATGCATCCTATATTCTTTAATGAATTCTAGGTGGCTTGAAGCAGCCAATTCTACCATCGCTGCAGGTAGTATATCCAAAGCGATTTAGTGCAAGTGCTGATGTACGTTCGCTTAATGTTGCAACTCATCTAGATCCCCCACCAGGATGGGTAACGAACGAAACGATAACGCTTGGTGAATTGCTTATTGGTTTTCTCGAATATTATGCATTCAAATTTGAGTAAGTTCCAAATATTTGAGTAGATTTATGTAATTTGAGACTTCGCATTATGTGTTTGACTGTTTGCAAAGTTTTAATTAAAAAAGATAGATGTGTGTAGATTATTTAAGTTTAGTTTTTCTTGTTGCAATAAAGTTTGCAAACGTTTAATTAATTTTTGAAAATCCTATTCAGCTATTTGAAAGATGCGATATCAGTACGTTTGGGTAGCAAAACAGAACGTACAGTTGTTGCACGACAACCCTCGCCTTATAATAGCAATATTGCTCAGTGGAATTGCATTTGCATTGAAGGTTGTAATTAATTGAGTTGTATTCTAAAGCGAAATTATGTCGTGCCTGTTATGCCGTAAATTGACAATGCAAATTTTAGAATGAATCCAATTCAAAACTAAATTTTAAAACGATGAAAATTCTAATTCCAAAAATCGACTATTTCCATCATATTATATATCTAGAAAAAAAAATAATACATCGAACAAACAAAATCAATAGGTGTACCTGAAATCTCGTTCATTTAATTTATTATTGGCAAGAAAACATGGCAGATGTAACACAATTGCTAATTTGAAACGAACTGAGATATGAAATAATGAAAACGAAATTTGACTATAGGATAAAAAGATTTTAAAACTATAAATGAAGGACAATAATGGAAAAATGAACACAGAGTTTAACTTACGAAAACTTCTAGTTATTAAAATAGTGACTAATGCAAGATTTTCTCAACTGAAATTATAAAGTAACTTTGTAACAGAAGTAGAACTAAATGAATAAGCATTATTGAAAAATATATGGGCTGTAAGATAATATTTGCGGAAATTTTCATATATTTTGTTCATATCTTGGTACTTATTTGCAGAACCATTCACTTTATCAAATACAGCTCATTCCGTTCATAATCAGATGGTTTTTGATGCAATTCGTCAGGCATTTGTTGATGGTTGCTATGAATTGGATGGCAATCGTGATCTAAAAGCATTTCTTGATGTTGGACCAATTAATGTCAGCATTGGGTCATCAGTGGGGTGATTCATTTACTGTTTTTGTTTTTTTTTTTCAAAAACAATTTTTACAGTATAATTTCTAGTTCAAATGCACAGCTGAGCATCCTAGCGCACTCAGAAGCTGGTTCGCCAGTCACGATAAGCTCTGGTGATGTTGCACTAACGAGCAAACATTTACTGGCGGGTTCGCTGCAATCAAATAAGGAAGAATATGATCTTATGGGAGGAAGTGTTTCGCTACTGCTTGATACGGAATCTGAAATGGAATTGGAAACAGCTGCCGCTTTTCCGCTTAACGAACCGAGTTACGTAGGGAATTACATGAGGTTTTTTTTCGAGTTGTAATTAATTTATTTTTGAAATATTAACTTTAAAATTTTATTTAAACGTAGTGGATTCCATTGCAGCCAAAGAAATACATTGGTCGACCATGAGAATGAAGTAACAAATGTAGCTAGCGATGAAGAAACTCTAAAAAGTACCATTGTTAGTGCTCATAAATGTTTGTTTTTTTGTTTAAATAAATTAGCAAATGAAAAAAATAGGCAATTTCTTGAAAATTCAGGACTTCATAGAAAATATACTGCCATCGGAAGTGGAATCTGGCACTGCATTATCTATGTTTGTTGATAACCAAGTAACTCCAGAAAGTAGCGAGCAAATTTCGAATGAACGTCCTCCAGAGCAGCGGCAGATAAAATCTGATGATGAAAAGTGAGGATTTTTTCCAAAATCATTCCACTCGGGGACTGTAATACGTTAACTCAACCGAATGATTCATGTAGAGATGCGTACTTTAGAAATTGCCGGAAAACTCTGAATCTAGTAGTGGTATTCTTCAAAATAGCAAGTGCTATGTTAAATTATTCTGAAGATACCTCTTTATTATGATAATATCAATGGTTGTCTTTATGACTAAGATAATATTAATAGTTTTTGGTTATCTTCCTATTTTTCATTTTTCAGACCACATGTTGATTCTTCGTCAGGATCATTTGAAATTCTTACTAAGGAGAAGAATGCAATGGAACAACAGCAATTTGCAAGTAAAGTTACTATGCAGCAGCGCCGTAAGGCTAGCCGTCGCATGCATGGTTCAATTGGGTGTACGGGTCGACATCATTCGGATAAATCGAGTTTAGAACAATCAGTCGTGCGAATGAACTATCGTTCTGGTACTGCTTCATCTTGACCATCCAATGCAGGGTAATGCGCTTGCGACAAAATTATCGATGCAATATATTTATGAAACAATTTTGGATATTAACGTGAGAAAGTCCAAAAAAACTTTTTTTGTATTGTTTTCATCGGTTTGATTCTATATTCTATTTGATAATTATTGACAGTTTCTCTTTTTCTTGTTTGGATTTCCAAATTTTTAAAAAATTGAATTTTTTTTAATTTCATGGAATGCCAACTTAAAATAGGTTTTCAAAGATCTCGTCTTCATCTCTCCATATCTTATATTCTCCATATCTCATCTTTTTTATTCTCATGATCAATGTTAACTCCCTTCTACTTCGAATATCCTTCTGTATAAATGTAATTTGAAGTTTTATTCAAATTTTATTTTATTTTTATCATTTTTCCTACTATCTTCTAGTGTTGTTATCATGAATATTGTCTATATTTAAGAATTTCAGACAAATCAAATATTTTCTTGAATCTTTTTTGATTTTCTGAGATAGTTATTAATGGAGAGAATCACTCGGCATAACGAAATCCTCATCTGATGAGAAAAGTTTAACTAAATCGATGTTTTTGTTCCATAGTCTCTTATAATTTCTGGTTATTTTACTTGTTTTATTTTTTCAGTTTAATCTTATTTGTGCTTATTTGATTTATTTGCAGTTTTTTTCTTTTTCCATTAGAAAAACAAATAAAATTATAAAAAAATTTTTTGACTCTTTCATTTATTGTGCTTTATACTATAATTTTCTTATTATTTTGCTTACTGGTTTCATCGACAACTACCTTTTGTTCGATGATCATTAGTCTTTTTCTTGTCAAACTAATCTTATTGGGTCTCATTTTATAGACTTCTGAACTTTTAAAGAACCAAGTTAGGACTGACAAATCCAGGGTTTCTGAAATAAATTTAAGATTTTTTGTTTTCCTAAGACTATATTTATACATGTATGTAAAATTCTGGGTTTCGGCATGTCGATAAAAAAGATTCCCGTCTATCCTTTCTTTTCTTCTGTATTATTATTGTATCAAAGAAAAATGGTGTATTTCATTTCCTTGCATTGCTTCATCGTCCTTTAGACGATATGCAATGCGGACAGTTCTCTATGATTTCAGTATGCACGACTGTTGCTTAGATTTTATTTAGTAATACTTCTCATCCTATTTTTCGTTCCATTCATTTCATGTTTTTTTATTGTATTATACCATCGAACACTATCTATTACTTGTGACCATAATGTACCCAATTTGCTGGTTTTAACTTTATGCCTATAACGGCCAGTTATATTTGAGAATTATTCTTTGGGGACTTATAACGCATATTTCCTTTGTTGAACCTCAGTCAACCCCAAGTTCTTCAGTTCCTTTCACGACCCACTTTTACACAATGCAAAGTAAATCACTAAATTTAAGTAAATTACGTTAGAAAAAATTTTGACAATACGAGGAAGGTGGCACGACTTCCGGCTTCTACCATTAAATCTTTCGCTTTTTTAACTTTTTTCTTTTTTCTCCAGCAGAATTCAAGCCAATGATTCTGTCTGGAGGTCTGAGTCAAGTTATATTAGCAGTACGCTATTCTATCCTGTTCCGCCATCAAGGAAAACCAACTCGCTCAATGTCTGATAAAACCATATTTATTGCATGTTTTGTACCATATTCTGTGCAATTTTACAGTGCTATAAATTTCAAGAGAAATATTCACAACATATTCATATGTTATTAACATACCAACATCCCTTCGTTGTTGTTTTAGGAAAAAACATTTCCAATGAAATTTTGCTTTCCGTATATCCGATTAATGCGAATCGCATACATATTATACAGGGTAAGCGTACGACTTAACTTCCTCATAATGGTTATTGATTTTTTACACAATCTCGAGGAACAAGTGAGAATGCAATGCTTTTGATGCATATTTTCTTGTTCCACTATAACGCAAAAGTTATTTGGAGAAGTATTGCATGTATAAATATTAATATGACGGGATTAGGAATCCACATAAGATCATCTCCATCAGTTCCAAGTGATAGGCACCTTGGATGAATTCAAAATTTACTTCCAGAATAAATGGAGTGGTTGACAATGCTAGAAACTCGTAGAACTCGCACTGGAATTTCAGAGAAATTGATTTTTCTAAAAACGTATAAAACATTTAAATATGTCCCTCGTGGATTACACATGACACTGCAAAATTATTGACATCACTAGGAAGTTTCCAGACACTTTATATACATGTCCGAACATTTCCTTTCATTTAGCGGTAAATGGTGACATGTTGAGCGCTACTGTTGGCGAGCCATTGTTCACATTACCATTGCACTGACTCTGTTGATATTGCAAGGCATAAGCAGTGGGATGAATTTTGAAACCATACAATCTAAAATCACAACAATGTTACGTTAAATTCTTAGCAATCAATTTTTTAAATGTTAAGCCCCTTATTACAGCTCGATATGCTTTCACAGTTCCAGGATAACGAAAGTTTCTGCTACTCGAACACATTCAACGAAATTATCATTCACTCTGACACGAATTATTAGATAATATAGCACTTATCTGCCAAAGTGTTTCTACTTCTCAAGAAAACAATTTATACCGTGGAACAAAACTAGTTGCAGGTCGTTTTGGTCTTTCCTCCGGATGCACGAAGAAAAGCATATGAGGAAATCCTGTACCAAAATAAGAGCCATCAGTATTCTGATGCTTTGAAGATTTCGGCACATAAACATCGCAACAACGAGGACAGTACAGTTTAACCATCGATTCTCCAGGTACATCCGAAAGACCTGAAATGAAAAGGGTTAATTTATGGATGTTCAAAAAGCAAGGATTTTCCTAATCTATTAAAATCATAACTAAAATATTTGCTTCTGAATGTTAATAAAAAAGAACACAGCAACCTAATTGAAGAAATAAAGACAGAGGGTCAAACTTCAGTATCTATAATCCAAATATTTGAGTTCTTTGCATGAAAAGAAAGAAAGATAAACAAAATGAAAATATAGCATGTGAAAAAAAGAAGGAAAGGAATGCAATAATTATTGAAGTAATCAAGTGATCTAAATGAATTTTAGAAAGCGTACACATAACTATTGGTAAAACGACAGTAATTTCAAAGGAAAATAAATATTCGCCTATTGGTAGCATTGGTTGATTTTCGCAGTAAACACGAGGACATACGCCAAAATCATGATCATGCCATTTATCAATCATTTGCTGTATTCCACGATTTGTAAGAATATAGCGAGCATGAATCAGTCCATAGAGCATTTCAGCAGCCTGCTCAACTAAATCTGACTGGTTCGGATTGTCTTCAAAGTCATCATCTAGAAAAGCAAATTTAGAAGCGACACACAGCTTCTGGAAAATTTATCGAAATGAATAGTGAAGGTTAGGAGATCAGAAGGCCAGAATATAACAAAATATAATTGAATCCTACTTAACTTGTACAACCTTACTTCTATATTTGTACTTTATGGATTTTTATTTCTTTCAGCTATAAAATGAAAAACGAAAATTTTTCGAACTGAATTCTTTTCATACCAGAAATAATTGATATGAATTGACAATTTTTTTAAGCGTAAGGGATGTGTTGATCTCACTTACTTAACTAGCAAATGTTAAGAGTTAACTTATATCACTTTATGTCACAATGAAACTAAAAAAACCTGGCTCCAAGTCCAAAATCATATCCAATGCTTGCCGATAGTGTGGAACTTGCTCATTGAGACCTGTTAAATTAAATTTGTCCTGGATGTATTCTTCGTCTACCTGAAAACATATATGAAAGAGAACAATAATGTTAACATATGATGGGTAAATATAAGTATCTCCGTTGGCAGAAATTAGTTAGTAGGAAAAAAAAGTTGTAGTAAATATTTTAATATAACGATTCGCATGCTGGCCAATTTATGGTGCATGATTTTAAACTTATTCCCTAATATAGCATCAGAAGCAGAAAGAATATAAACAAAAGTAATATATTAAAACTACAAAACATGTTACTAATTGCAACTAATTGAAGTAAACTATGGGTTGATCTATTCCTCACTTTTTGCATTAGACCAAACTCTTCATAAATTTTCATAATTTTCGAAAAATTTTTTCAGGATTCTTGATAACTAACTTCACAGAAAAACTCATTCCCTCGTAAACCACAGAACCACGTAATCCACGACACTTCCTCCGAGCTACTCATTTCGGAATCAATGTGATGTTGCAATCTTCCCACTATCGTTTCTTTGCTAAAATATATTCTTTCGATTTGAAAATTACGAAAGTCATCTTCTACAGTTAAAGCTTCCGTCAATTAGATATTTATTCAAAGTCCGTGTCATAATCAACTTTTTTCTTTTCAAAAAATCTGAAAGAATAAAGAATGCAAAGCTAGAAAATTCATTTAATTAGGACCTGAAATGTAATTTGCTCAATTGTTCGATAATATAAACGGATCGATTTTCGTCCAGTTTTAAATGGCGTTACAAACTACTCTACAAATTGTGTCGAGCGACTTATTCATAAGGAACTTGAGCTAACAGATAAATTGACCTAAAAACTCCTTTCCCCTTTCTTCGCTCTCCCACCCAATCTATCTGACCTACACCCAACCTACGACACCATTTACCCAATCAACACCAAAGAGCCGCTTTGCAAGAGAAGAGAAATGTGGCCCTACAGGAGGTCATGGCGTAACAGCAAAGTCTCAGATGTGGAAGCATCATGAGATTTCGTATATACTCTTGGCAATTGCTGTTGATGGCTAGGGTATGCCTTACTGAAGAGATCAGCTAGCTCATTATCTATGGCTGCAAAGATCAACAATCCTATTAATTTACTTGTTTATTCAGCGATAATTTGAAAAAAGCAATAATTTGAAATATATTTAAATATTTTCTTTGTATTTATACTAATTACGAAAATGATAACTTGTCAACTAAATTTTTAACGCTATCGATTATGAGTGAAGGAATGCTAAAATCATTTAATAATAAGAATTCCGATTGCTCTGGTCCGTTCGTTCCTGTGCTTTTTAACTCCTTCTGATTAGGAAAAAGAATTTTTAAGGTTTGAGACCGACAAACGTAGTATTAATATTACATTAATCGTTTGAGTGATTACTCTGAAAAGATTTCACAACAACAGTTATAGTCATATTTATCTTTTTGTTTTCACTAGCACTTTAACATTTAATGCGAAATGTTTCGAATGTTTTGGTATTTTAAAAAGCAGTTGTACAATAGTGGAAATTGCTAAATATTCCGAATTTTATTCGAAATTATCTATTCATTGTTATTGGGTATGTTCTAATTTCTAACAGAATTTGGAAATTTTCATCTGTTAGAAGGAACTGCTGGAAACAACAACTAGATTTAGCCTGATGATTTAGTCCGATATTAAATCAAATAAATCATAGATCAGTCCAGGACGCTCTAGAAGTATACAATGATCATCATCTTTAACTTCTAATCATTATAAGATGACATTGCATGACAAGGAAGTAATATAAGGAGTAATTGTAAAAATGAAGAAGAGGTAGCAGTAGTTCACTTACTCTTCGACATGACATAAATTAATTAGGCATGAAAACATTAATTGGAAATTAATCTATTATGAAGAAAACGCAATCTAGATCATTGTATAAAGCGCAAACTGATTCAATTTGGATAATTTTAAGGATTTATACTACGCGATGTGAAGCACGTCACGAGATGCATATAATTCGATTCATGTAATCTAAGTCAGTTCCATTAGATTTCGAAAAAATAGATTCGGCAAAAAAAACTTTCAAATTTTTAGAAATTAAAACTGAACACAAAGAGCCGATTAAAAGTGTTAACTTCGAATTTATCCATCGCGATAAATTAATTCTCATTTCCTTTCCTCTATATTATCAACATCAATTAATCAAACTACTAATTTGAAATTAATCGTACCACGAATTTGGAGATTTCAATTGGCGCAATTTTTCATACGAATAGTTATGAAAATTTAAATTCGAAATTGGCGCCAATTGTTTGGATTACTGCGCAAAAGGATGGCGTGCTTAGTGATTTTCCGGACAGATGATTAAGTAATGATTGTTTCCTGGGATGGGAAGGTTGCGTTAGTGTCTCCGTGAACTTTTTTTTGTATGCAGTTCCATCCATTTGATCATGAAGAAGCACGCACAAGTCTAGAAATGAAGCACTAATTTGATTGATCTCATTCATAATTGATCTTTGACCTTTCCTTATTCAAAGAATTATTATAGTTAAATTTAGTTGAAGAAGGAAATAGTGAGAAGAGTGGCCATTGTTTGTTGAAGTTTCGTCGTCACACATTGGATTCGAGATGATATTGGAAAAATTACCACCCAATGAATTTATAGTTAAGGTTATCCTTCTAGTCATTAATTTTTCAGTGTTGCATTCTATGTAGTTGATTTCGACTGTTAGAAGTTTGATTTCAGTGGGCACGCTTTACTTACGCTTTAAAAAGAGTTCAACAAAATTTCTCGGAAGAAAGGTATTTTGATTAATGATTAGAATTAGATTAGGAATACAATATTTTTTGATAATTGCTGTCGTAGTTTTAGGTACGTAGAGGTCGTATGGATCGACCAGTTTACATGAAGAGAAGAGCCGTCATGATATTCAATGACGACCAAAAAGATATTACTTTTTCGTATGACAACTGCTGTACCGTATGATTTTTCTTTATATTTTTGTGGTAACTTCTAAATTTACTTTATTACAATTTTAAGTTCTATTTAATATGATATCTTATTTTTTTCTTTTACCGTTTCTCCTTTGGACTCTCTTGTAATCGCACTTTTCCCTCATTTTAAGTTTTTGTGGTTTCTTCCTGTCGAAACTTTGCTAAAGAGATTTCATTGCATGAGGAAACCACACTCAGAACTTCCAGATATTAAAAGCAAAGTTTATATCGCAATTGCCTTGGTCACCGCCACGAGGATGCACATTGAGATTCATATCAGACATTCGAAATGAGGAAGAAATGATTTTGGAATTTGAAGATCATGGGAAACTGATAGAAGCATACTCCATTTTAAAGAACAAATATTTAGGTATTATATCAGGTTTTTATAAATGGAAAACTATAAGTAAAAACTGTAAGTTAATCATACTTTTAACTTGACCTGATGGAATACTATTTGAGTTTTGTAACTTCTCATATATTTTTGGAACTTAATACACGCACAGTCCAACTAACTTTTAGCTTTTTTTTATCTTTTTATATCAAGATGTTCTGATTACTCCTAGACTTTCTGTTTACAATATCTTTTCCACAGGAATTTTTGTGCATAGGCTTTGTATATGAGGAATTTAGCTTACAAAGTTTCTCATTACAGAACGATCACAATTTGTGTTCTCGAATGAACTGCACAGTAGTCGGGGTTTGCACACAACTACTGAGCAAAGAGTAGTGGAAAGACCTACTGAGTTAGTTGCCTTTTGATTGGAAATATGCTACAATTGTGGTTGTATCATCTGTAGAAATCCATTCTATTTCAGTCTCGAAACACCTTCAATGGTTATACAATCTCAACGAAGTCGCATCAGAGACCGTGAGTTTTTCTTGTTATAAAAATTTCATCAATTTGATAAAATTACTAGTAATATCAGTGCATGATTGAGCAATTCAGTTATTGGCTGAGTCGGGCTTCTGTTTCTTTTTGGAGATTAGATGGATTGGGACTTTTTAGCCAAAACAAGAGAAATAATAAAAATTGATTTTCGAAGAAAAATGTTGCAAAAGAGGATCATGCTTAATTGTTTCTAAATTAACAAATCGATTTACCGAGAAAAATCACGTATTTAATGTGTATACAAATATATAAAACTCTCGTGAATGAAGAAATTTAAAACTTCCTTTTCATGCTGACTAATTTTGCGGTATCACTTTTTAGTTATAGACATGTTCGAGCGCTTTTCATTTTCATCATCGAGTAAAAAACGGTCTAAACAATCTGATTCATCGAATGAAGTGTTAACAAAAGGACTTGTAAAATCCTTGCCTCCGTCAGAATACGTAAGGTCGTCGTCATCAGCAGTTAAACGTACAAAATTGTCACCTCCAGGGTAAATAATTTAAGCAGCAAAATGAAGTGAGAGTAAATATTTCGTATTTTTTGACATTTTCTAAATTTCTTTTCGAAATTAATTGTTGCTTTAAAAATACAGATCTGAAGAATTAGAGGAAATTAGGAATGATCAGCGTGATCCGATTTCTGTCGAATATTGCAAGGTAAGCGGTCTCTTTCGATTTTCGATATCTTTTACTCTCCATTATTTCATTTACGCTAAATTGGTTAATACCTTTGTAGAAAGGACATACTCCAGCACAATTAACATCAGCAATGCACGCACTGGATGATCATAAAATGAGTGATTATAATATTAAGCCAACTATTTCGAAAGAAAAGATTTCTGGGTAAGTTTTCGAATCCATTCCAAAGATAATTTTTATCGAGTACTAGATAAATAGTAATTTTGTTATTTTAATCATTAAATTAATTGAAAATAATTAACTAGAAGCAAGAAATCTCCATTGTATGTTACAAGATCTCCATTATGTATTAAACAATTGTAATTGATTAGACCGCCTCATTTTCATTATTCAGTAATTAGGATGGAGTATATATTCCTTTTAGCTCTCAGGATTTATGCTTTCTCTCAAACCTAGGTCTTTATTTAAGAGGAGGTTATAATGTATTTAGTTAGCTACAAAATCCCTATATTGTTCCTCTCTAGTTACTGTTTTACATCAAAAAGAGACCATGTTATGGTGTCTGCTCATTCAAATTAATGTCTCTATCCCTAATTTCGTTTAAGATTTGCTAATCTCGGCAACACATGCTACATGAATGCGATGCTGCAGGCATTGTTTGCTATGGATATTTTTACCAGAGATCTTTTCAAGCTTTGTAAAAAAGCTCAGAGTCGTAAAATTAACTTGGATGAAGTGATGCCAATGAGCTTGTATGTTTCGCTTTTTTCGGGTTAATAACAGAAATATCTATCAGGATGTTATCCTATAAGATTTTTTTTGAATGAAAGATGCGCTATTAACAGAGATACAGCGTGAAGTTGGTGAGTGCATGTACATAATACCGACTGTAACAGAACTGAGAGCATTCTTCAGGATACGCTCTTATTTTTAGAGCACTTTCGAGTCTTGCAAGTATTCGAGATAGTCCTTTATGCCTTCAAAAGCAAGAACTATTGAAAACAGTTAAAGATGTATCGCGTTTTAAAGGCAGTGCTCAACAGGTTATTTTGCTTCATACAGTGCATTTTTCGAATTAATATTTTTGAAAAAAGTAGGATTTCTCAAAATCTTGTTCTTTAAGGAATACTTAAATCTTTTGTTTTGATGAATATGAAATGCGAAATAAATTTAGCATAAAAATTTTCAATTTTCATATTTCATTGTAGATTATTATTGTCATTACCATTACCAACATCATCATTACCCAAAATTTTTCTGTACTATTAGCACGGACAGAAAATGATAAACTAAGAAGAGTTACCTGTGTAAAATAAATGAATTCAAAATGTGATTAATTTAGGATGCCAATGAATTTTTGGTCCATGTTCTCAATCAAATTCACGATGAATGTGACAAAGTATTACATAGACAGTATGAAATTGTAGACACAGAGGGAAGGCACATACGGAATCCAGTAATGGCAAATTTTGGTTTCACCATGCAAAGTACCATTATCTGTGACATGTAAGTTTCATCTGCATTAGTATATCCATTAGCGCTCTAGCTACAGTTGAAGTAATGTGGCTAATGTCTGGCGGGATTTCAATTTAAAGTCTTATCTCTAATTTTTGGTGAAAGCATTACAAACACGACATTTTTTTCTGAAAAATGATTGAGGATGGTCTTGAAAATGCTAAGTAATCATGGAAATAGTTAGTTATTTCACCAGTGTATTTAGGTGTCACCATGTTTCAAAAATTGATGAAGATAGCATCATTTTGCCAGTTACTATCAATGTTTTGGATCAAGCAAGTGAACGGTAAGTAAGTTGATGATTTTGAACAATTTTCACATAAGTCTGTGGAGATTTTGTAGTTGGAAAGACTGCAGTTGTTTGCAACGTTTCTTACTATTTTAGGTTTTCGAAAAAATTTTTACGTTTTCCAAACGTACAAACATTATTGGATGAGTTTTTGAAAACGGAAAACGTAGAAAGGAACTGCGAACTATGTCAAGGGAAAAGCGGACAAAGGACACAGAAATTTGTTCAACTTCCACGGTGATAAAAAATAGTCCATATTCATTTGATTTTATCAATTCCTTGCCTATTATTTGCTGCATCAAAATAGAGAACACTGAAAAGACAGCTTGGCTGATTTAGGTGCAATAAAGCATAAATTATCCAAGAATATTGAGAAAAAAGCGTTGCTCTAGGCAGTAATATCAAGTAGTTTGAACGAGTTATGATGATACGAAGGAGCTAATTGTGTGGAAAGGTTAAAGCAATACATGAATAACTTTCCTCTTACACCAAATTTATGTAATTTAGATCATTGCAGATGTCTCATAATACTCATCAAGCGTTACGCTTACGATGTATCGAAAAGTGTAAAACGTAAGGATAAAATTGATATTCCCTTATATTTGACATTGAATGGACATTGTACTGAATCATCTATTCCTTTTCTCGCCGTACCATCAAGTACAAAGTAAGTTATCTCAAAGATAAAGTAAACCATTTAAGGATGGTATTTCACTGCAGGAAAGCGATTAGGGTGAAAAAAAAAGATTCTGAGTATCAGATGTGAAGCATCGTTTCTCAATTAATTAAAATGGTTCAAGTTATGTTGTAATTGTCATAAATTCATATACTCTGTTCTTTCTTGTTCTATGCACAAGTTCCAGTTACCATTTTATAATGGACAAAGTTTTGTAAGATCTTCTTTTATTGAAGTAGGATGCAAGTTAAATAATTAATCATTTCACCAGTCATTATTATAGTAATTTAATGATTTTTATTAGTTTTTAGAAAAATCAACTTCTCAACTGTGAGTCCGATCAAAAAAAAAGTATTACGAACATCAAGTGATGCGCCCTCACCGGCTAGGCGACGTCTAGATTTGTCAGATGTACAAACCAGTTGTGGTACTCGAAATTCCAGGACTGGGGAGGCAATACATCCTGCTATAGCAACTTTTTACAGTCGTCCTGTGAAATACAGAATAGGTAATGATGGAAAATAAGTATAGGCGGAATAGAAAAGAAATTGAAAGCCAGGAGATCCAAAAATCAATTTGGACTATCACAATCCTTCGAGAATTTCGAAATGGATAAATAAGGAGGAAATTTGGATTAAAAATAAATCTGGACTTGAACCATAAATATGTTGTTCGCTAGAAACACTGATATATATCAAGATGGTTTTCAGTGGAAAGTAGCATGGCTGCGAGTGGTGATATGAATTTTGTCGCTTCTGACACTGATTTGAATCTCAAGGTTTGTAAGTCAAGTAAAAAAATTTTTTGGTTTTTATTTGAAATAATATATGAAGCACATATTAATATTAATTGCAGGATGAACATCAAGTAACTGAGAATTTTGTTGTGCCATGGAACTCAGCGGAAGAGTATTTTTTCTCATTTCTTTTTTATTGATGATAGAGTTGCATTGGAATAATCTTTTCTGATTTTCTCATAACAATCATTATAATTGAAAATACAGTAACTGCATTGCAAGCATAAAGAACAAAATAAAGGCATTAATCATTTTATTTACTGTATTTCAGTTTTAAAAGACCGAAATTATCGGGAAGTTTAACACGCGAAGAATTAAGCTGTATGACCGAAGAAGAGCAGTTGAAAGTTGTAAGTCTCAACTATTCGATTTTAATATAACTTTTAAAACTTGAAACCTCGAATCAATTCAAATCTGATTATTCCTTATGACAGATTCTTCCCATTCTTCTTCATCAAGTAAATCACTAAAACTGCAAATGTTACACTCGCTAAAGTGTTAATGTAATACCAAAAATGAATTGTTCTCCAGAACTTGATTGTTCCAGCATTTTTAAAGGAGGATGTAAAATGCGTTGTATAGTTCACTCCAAAAACATTTGTATTTTAGATTATTGAGATAGTTTATTGCAGATGGAATTTGTGATTAACGATAATAAATCAAGTGATTCTTCATCTCTATCTCTTGAATTTCCTGAAACCGAAGTCGACGAAGAAGTTTGAAACTTTTTGATATTTAAAATATTCTATAAATACTTCGATAGTCATAATTTTATTTTAAAGATCTTTAAATTTAACTCTGTCCTTTTTCTTCAAAAATCCTTCAGGACGATGAGGCAGAGGTACTCCATAGGCAGACCGACAATGTTTACAACGCTGGTAAAAAGAAGTTAGAAGAAAAGCCAAATCCAAATATGGGATTATCTGAGGAAATAAGTGATATGCAAGCAGGAAGAAGTAGACACAAAGTCCAATCTGTTAGCTGCCAAGAAAAGAATAACAATGAGAACTGTACCGAACCTATTAGTAGAACTGCAGGTGTTAGTAAAGAAATAACCATGAAAAAAGAAATAGTAGTTGGTGTTGATGAGGATGATGAACGAATTAGAAAGGTAAAGAAGTTTTGTGTATGCGGACTATTTGATGGTAACAACACATCTTGAAGCTTCAAAGATTGAAAATGCATAGTGTAAAAATTTGCTATTAAATGACATAAAAATCGGACGTTCTATTATTCGTTAAGGCTTTGTTATCACGATCTTTCGTGTTTTTGGCAACTATTATTCATTTGTTTCATTTACATTGTTATATATATATATATTGCAGATTACTTCTGGAATAATCTGCAAATTCAATATAACATTAAAATATAAACATTAAATTCTCGTTTCAGATCGAACAGAGTCGTGCAAAAAATCTCACACAGTTACCAATCGCAGGTAAACTTCAGGAAAGACAAAGATCGGAGGACTATGCTATTAAAGAGACCATGAGGGAAAATTTCGATGTGTTACACCTGTCACAAAGGAAAAAGGAAAGTCTGGTACGAACTATACAAAAAGGTGAAGTTATTATGTATACATATTTCGAAATTGATTTCAATACAACCAATAACTTTAGTTTTGTTTTTAAGCCTTTGGCTTTATTAATTACATATTCTTGTAATAGTGGTTATCACTTTTAGTTATTGAAGACAAAAAAGAGTCATCTAGACCGCCCACGCCTGTTCCTCCTAACACTCCAGTCAGTATGACTGAAGAAGATCACGAGAAAATATCGACCGAGATTCTATCCAGCGATGATGATGTAAGTTTTAGCGATTTGTGTATCTAACAATTTTTTTGGATCGCTGAGTAATCCTGAATGAGTTAATGTCGTTTCGACGGATAAGCCCAAATTCTCATTTTTTGTTCTGCATATTTAAGTGTATTACGTGACCGGCTTAGTGGTTTATGTAGCAGTTAAAGAACATTTTTGCAACTAAAAAATAAAACAGCAAGTTATATTTTAACTTGGTGCATCAAATCGTATATAGTTGTAGCATTATCTTTTCCTAATATATTATTGAAATAATTTACCGTTTGATGTATACAAGTAGAAGTTTGTACGTTCAAGTTTCACTGTTATTTTTGTATTCAGTCGAGGTAAATTACTTACATTCTTTTTTAAGAGAGAAATTTTGGAGGAATCTGGCATGCAAGTAATACCCTATAAACCGATGTCTATTGAAAAGCGACGTGCTATTTGCTCTCAGATTGGCTTACTCTTCAATTACGACTGCATGTAAAACTTCGAATTTATTTTCAGATATTTTTAAACGAACTGAGAATTATGTGGTTGATATAAACTTTTCGTCGAAAAAACATATGAGGAGTCGAAAACAAATCAGATTTGAATTGAATTTTCAAAATGCTTAATTCTGCGGTCTTGTTAGCAGAAGTGAAATTCTAGTGAAACAACTGCCGTCCGTGTAATGAATCCAAATGATCGTCCATCTCGAGTTGCTGGTATTGTTGGTGACGGCAATTGCTTATTCCGAGCGCTAGCTTTTTACTTCGCTGGCAGTGACATCGAACATTCCAGAGTTCGAGAATGCGTAACATTTTTAAAACTTTTTATGTAGCGATTCTAAAAACGTAAATCACTTCTTAATTCCAAAATATAGGGTGTATTTGTATGAAATTTTATTAGGAATATATTCCAATAATATTGTGATGAATATGAAATATTCTTCCATAAATATAAAATAAAGTATATAGCAGCGCTCTAATTACGTACGAACACGGGAAAGTTAAGTTTCATAACAAACTAGTTTGGACTTCACATTTTTGACTGATTAATTCCCCAGTACAAAATAACTACGTTTTCATAGACGATATGGATGTGAACATAGCAACTGTGACACAAAACTGTTTGTAACCCTAATTTACATTGTGTTTGATTAAACTTGAATCAAGTTCGATAGAAATCTATTAATATTAACATCGTAGCAAATTCGAGTTAGTATGAATTGTATCGTGGATTAAGTTCTTGTCGACGCTGAGATTATGTTATTTCTAGATTGTTGAATTTGAAGCGGAGCACTGGATTGAGTTCGCTGCCTTAAAGGGCTGGTCATCAGATGTTTGGAATGACCACATGAATCATTTGTTGAGCGATAACACGTGGGGTTGTGATATTGAACTTTTCGCAGTCGCAGCAATGCTTAATGTTGATGTGTGGACATATTATGATCAACGATGGACTTGTTACCGGCCAAGATTTAAAGTCCAAGATGGTGATATTATACGTGAGTTTGTGCTATTATCTTTTTGGTTGTTCTCTACACTACTTTCAATTACAATTATCAAACAGTCACCCATTTCTTTCCTTCAGAAAAAAAGTTTTATTAAGTACTGAGTTATTGTAGAAGCTTCATGTAAGTTAAGAAGTTTGAAGCATATCAGCTTTATATTCATTGCTAAATAGTTTGTTTCAATAGCTTCAAATTTGTAATATCACTACGGTTTTCATAGATGTAGTTGAAATCAAAGCCCATCAAAACTGACAAATATGTATTATGTAGCTTGACGTGTTACTGGAAGTTTCAGCTATATCGGTCAAGGACCATTGTCCAGGTAATAATGACGGTATATACTTACTGAATGAATTCAACCATTACACACCAGTGCTTGAACCTTCGGTTAGAACTTGCATTTGTTTTTGCTATTTCAAATCGATCATTGTATGCACTTGAGCAGTCCAGTCGCGGAATTGATTTTGCTTGAGATCCATTAAGTTTTATATTGATTACTATGATATATGATGACAGCTTAATTTAGAATGCATTTCTCCTGATGGAAGGTGCTGACGAGCGGATTTGTGATCTAGTTGTAAACGCCAATGTAAGTTTTAGTCTGACTCAATTATTTTGAACACTTGGCATGTTTGAATGGACGTAATTTCTATATGGGCTCTTTTCAATTTTTTTTTATTTGTATTAATCTGTCGTAGTTCCGGCTGAATTTTGAAATACCAGTATGGCAGCAATTTTAATTTAGAACTGACATGGATTTCTATAATCGATATTTTTTCATTAAGGAAGGTTTCATGAAGCCGTCTTATCGGCTTATATCGGTTATCAGTCATATTGGGGATAAAAGCGAAAGCGGTGAATATTTTGAATTCATTTTAACAACATTATGGTCAGCTTTTATATTTGGTATTTCCTTCTAGAAAATTTTGTCGATAAGAAACCTGAGTTTTTAATGTAGAAAAGCAGCGGAGCATTTTTTAGGCCACTATGTATGTGATATTTGGTGCAAAAAAAGCAAGGGCTGGCTGCAATGTAATGATGAAAACATTTTGGCGATCAGTGAGACAAGGGTACGGGCCAGGAACAATGTTGGATATATCTATTTTTATCTTAACAGGTGACTTTTTAAAAATTCGCCTTCTATGCTGTAATGATTGCTCTGAATGGAGAAAGCTTAATGCTGTGTGAAGTTTCGTTCATATTTGAGATCATATCCAAAAATTTGAATTCTCCTTACTAAAAATTTGTTAAGTGAATAGTGCTGGTGATGTTAGTCTATTTTGTCTTGCTTCATGGATTTTTGCTTTTTTGATGCAGATCATTAGAAAGGCGTTATTATTATGTCTTTTAAAAAATGTATTTCAGCGAACTCTTCGAGAGTGCGAATGTTTAACCGGTGAAAAGAAAAGGATCAGTTATTTTGTCTATAATTGATTCGCGATTTGAAGATTTTTGGTTTTTTTGGTTTCGTAACTTGTTTTCAAATTTCTGCTCCATTGAAGTTACCATTTTTTACTACTGAATATGAATGTGATAGTTACACTCTGTTTGTTCCTCAAGATTTCAGATGAATATGAAGGAATTCGGTAGATTGGTTGCTTCCATATCGCAGCAGGTTTTTTTTTACTTGTGTACTGTCCACTTTGTTCTCGACTTAATCGTTTCTTAATTAAAACTAAGATGAAACAGTAATATTGCGCACACATCTAATCATTGGTAGAAATCTCTGTGGTACTGCTTGGCAATTTGGTTTTTTTGTGCTGAACTAATGATTGAAATTAGGATTTTGGAAAGGCATGAAGAATAAAAAGAAAGGAGAGGTGGATAGAGAAAGATTAATGAGGTAATTGAAATAATATCGCTGCTGTGCTAAGAATGTCACGTGTTTGATCTGGTTTTCATTCTACAACATTTTATCTACATCTCGAAAGTTTTGGAATGCACTCTTAGTGAGAAGCGATGATTTCCATCGTGATGAATGAAATCCGTTTTTCCCCTGATCAGTATCAGTTTCGCCGTCTTTATGTGTTTGTAAACAGAGGAGTGATAAAAGTAATAAATATATGTCATGATGGTTCATCACTATCACTGCTGCAATAGTAATCGAGAATAAAACTAGAGCTCCAAAAAGGGTTGAGTGAAGCGTTATTAGCCTGCTGAATTTAATCGGTCGGCGATGTTGTTTAAATGGGACGTGTTGAAGAGAGAGAGAGAGCTCTTCTGTTATAGGTAAGTCTTAATTTTTTTCAAAGGGAAAGAATGAATTTGGCTTAATGACCAACCCAAATATTATTTCAACAGCCCATAATTAGAGCTGTTAAAATTATCAAATGAAGGAGTAAATTGCAAGGTTCCAGCATCATCCAGCATTAATGTAGCTCATAGCTTACCATTTGGTTTCGTTACAAAGTAGAACGACTTAATTGACATATACTGTGGAAAGTGCTGTCATCGGTTTCCATCTCTTTTGATATTTATGGTTTTCAGTATCTGTACTCTCATAAATTTCTATCCCAATTCTTATATTGGAATATTTCAGCTTTATGCTTTTTGTGTCGTTTTTGTCCATTGATTAGCTGTTGTACAGTACTCAGACCTCTCCTGCTGTTGTCAACCTTTACTTAATGGGGATAATTGTGAACTGCTTATGATATTCTTTTGGCTTTTATTTCTGATCATGGAAAGCAACGCGTTACCCTGTAGCGAAGTGGGCGAGAAACTCTCGAAACAACAGTTTATAGTTGCAATATAAGAGGCTTCGGCAATAATTCGGTATTGTTGAACGGCCTTATTCCCTGTCGTCAGTAAATGTAATCGGGAAGTTAAGCTTGAAATTCTAATGATGGAATTGAAGAATGCTGATTTTTTTTTAGTTTAACATAATATGAAAGCAGTTTAATTGAAATGTGAGATTAGTCTATATTTTTTTACAACGACTCAAGGATAAAGCGGTAAAGCAAGCGACCCGGTTATGTATCACCAGATACACTGTGCGAATATGATAGCCTGGTGTTTTTAGAAGCGTGATTAGAATTTCTAATGTGCCTATGGTAGAGGTTACCCGATTTAGTAAAATAATGGACTGCTATATGGAGGATTACGACTATCTAATGAATGTAAGACTTCGAAGTGTTCAATTATCGCAGGACTATGGGAAACTATACTTTATCTTATCAAAACGAAAGATTCAATCGTAAATGTAAACAGTATCAATGGTCCATATCCGGTAAGTCCTGTGTTCTTTATTTAACAGTCCAAAAAAAATCAAATTAAAGACTTAAGTGATATTCAAATAATGTCAATTTAATTGAAATTAAATCGCAATTAATTATTATAGCAGTTGGGTTTCATCCAAAATTGGGTCATTCGTTTTAAATTAAAACTGATGTATTAGGTGTTAAGGGAATGTACGCACCATTTCATCCCTTATGTATGAATGAATTTAGTTTAATGGAATTAAAAAAAAAATTTCCTTCCAGTCCGGTAATGTAGCATTCTAATGCATGTCGAAAGCAGGATTGGACCATTTCACGAAATGTCCAGCGCTTGGAGGTAGGGTCAGTTCTGTAAAATAAATTTTTGATAAATTTCTACATTTCTAATTTTAAAAATTCTCGGTTGAATACCTTTTTAGAAAATAATACCAATTCTAGTCTTGATATGATCGTTGCTAACATGCTCAGAAAATCCGGCACGAATGATAAGGGTTATCATTAGGTGTCGGAAAAAAATTAAAAAAAATAAGTTCACTCATCGCATAACTAACTCAATCAATCGAACTAATTTTTTTATAAACATTTTCGAATCCTTATATTTTTATGAATCATTATTTGTAAAATGTAAAATATTCTTACTGACAATTTCACCAGATATTCTCATTATAGAAATTGTTCTATTTTCCATCTATCCATTCCATTTTCTCACAGATATTTGTACTTCAATGCTTATTCCACCGTTTATCTTTGTTTAATGTAATTAATTCAAACGTTCCCACCAGATCGCCATATCGCCAATTTTACTTCCGTGATCTTTATCCGTCTTGAGTCAAACCCACTCCTTTATACAGCAGTTCTTACTAAATGTAAATATCCCATTCTTTACAAAATCTTATCTATAAAAGAGCATAACTTTGGCACTGAGGGCAGAATTTCCACAGTTATCAACCAAGATCGTCTTCAAAAAAAAGACGGTTATCATTCACATAATTTCTCTTCTTCATCCTTCTTGGATCTAACAATTCAACTTTGTATCAAATTGTTTCTGTAATCTTCATCTTATAAATAAAAAATTCTTGACTTGGTTTTCAACTCAAATTTCAACAACGAGGAATTGTTCTGCCAACCTAAGGAACAACCTCGTAAGAAATAAATTGTTAGTGAATCTAACCAATCAAAAAATTTCCCAATTCAAATTTTCATGACATTAGTGAATTTTTATGAATTCTTCAGCGAGTTAATTTAATAGTAATAATATATAGATACATGCTGAAAGTAAATATATAGAACTATAAGGAAACTGATATGGGCCAGTAATATAAAGTTTTTCGAATAAATCTCCTTAACTAGGGAAGTATCTACTTTTACTAGTATTTTTGTCAGTCCTTTAAAATTATTTTAGTTTCTTGATCGAACAGTTAAATTTGCCGCACTTGGAAAATCTGGAAGAAGTGCCGGTGTTGCTAGAGCTATTAATTTCCTAGCAAGCGGTGATTCGTCATTTTTTACTGGAGATTGGCTTGGTATTGATGGCGGATGAGGCATTATACATTCAAGGTAATCTTCAGCTTGATTTACAAACAAACATTTTTTAATTTAACAGTGATTTTCTTCATATAAAAAAAGATGGTTACCTTTCGCATACACTTGCAACTTATGCTTTATCCCACAAAAATTATGGAAATTTGTTATTTCACTGTTATTTTACATGAATAGGATTTTAGTGACGAATAAAATCGAAATCTGAAATTTATGGATAATGTGGTCAATATTACATAGATAATGTAGTTAATTACGATGCAGATAAATGAAATTTTCTTAATAAAATTGTATAATGTGTTTGGAAACGTCCAACAGTGTTGAATCTTTAATTGTTTTTCTATTAATTGGATAATTTTTCGATATAAGTGGCCAGTTTGATGTCTCTTTCTGACAAGCCATTCACATCGTGGCTGCTTAGAGTCACTTCAATCTGAAACTTACTCATCGATGGGTTATTTTGACTGCTATTTTGTATACTTTGTAACATAAGAAATCAATAAATGTAAAACGAAGAGACATCTAACTTTGTTATGTACATTGAACCATTCCGGATGATGATTCATTTTTTCCGCATACATTGCTACTTGTGTCATAAAACCGAATGCCTAAAAAGGTTTAAAAATTTAGATAACAAATTGGATTTTTAAGAAGATCGGGAGATTGAAAATGTATATTTACTTCACTAAAGTTTTTGAACTGTAAGTTTTTGCGAATGGCATCTCGACCTTCAACCATTCTCCATCCTTTGCCGATTAGCGGTTGCAACAGTTGCTTTCTCTGCTCTTCATTCAAGATCTAAATTCGCAAATTGTGGGTATTGCAGACACAAATCTGCTGTTAAGTGTTATTACATTTTAGTTGTTTATTAGGTCCATGTGGAGGTTAATAATTTCATCTGAGTTGACTAAATTTGACTTTTATTTCTCTTTAAAACCTTGCATGGAACGTTACCAGTATTGTTTTGGTCAAATGTTTAATGATCAATCGTAATTTAGGATAATCTTCAGGATATATTTTTCAACTCAAAATGCCTCATTAATGGTTTTTTGTTTAGCGATTGGGCTTAACATTAACCGCTGAAGTTGTGAAACGGAAAATAAGTTGTAGATGATAATTAATAGCATGATTAAATAATAGGAAAAGAAGTGATTCTATATAGGAGGAAATAGGCGAGAATGGATTTCAAAAAGAGTGAGAATAAATCAAACTTCAATAAAATATAAAGGAAAGTTTTTATTTGATGATCAACACTCACCATGGCAGCGACTTGCGTATGCGATGCAATGCTTGCTTTGCCAGCAAGACGCCAAATTATTGGTATGCCCATGAATTCCGGCTTTTTTTTTAAGCCTGCAATTTAAAGTCGTCAACGCACATGCATTTTATTGATCCACGTTTTAGAATTTCATCGATCCATCTTTGTCTCTTAGCAATCATTATATTAAGATGACAAGAAAAATTTTTTCTTTATATCTATTAATTTCTTGTTTCCCTGACGAACTAATACTATTAAAACTCTCAACCTCCACAAAATCATTTGATAACGTTGAAAAGAAATCATGTTTCTGAAAAGAACCTCCGTAGAAAAAGGTAAGTGGGATGACAAATCCCATCAAGTGGTTGTTGATAGTTTGATAGTTTCATTATATGATAACCGTCTATGGAAATCAACTTTGCATAATCTATTCCATCAGACCATCCTTTACCTTATGAATCCTTGGATTCGTTTGTGGTTTTTGTAATCATCTTATTCGAAAGTATTACTCTCAGCCGCTGTAAAAAGTATCTATCTACTCTGAGTTTCACCACCCCTTCTTCGGTTTTTCTTGTTTATCATTTAACCTTCTCTTGTTCTTATTCACTTTTCCTCTCATTACATCAACTTATGTTACAAGAGATTTTTCAGTAACTCATCCTCACAAAAATTACACTTGCCGTTTATGATACTCATTGAATTCTATAAAAAATTCCTGACACTGATCATTCACTGTTTACTTCGTGACAATTACCCACTATTTTCTAGCTTCTTAATATCCCAGATATTGTTTTACATCACCTCACATAACTTTCATAACTTTACACATACTGATGATAAAGCTATGAGAAACTGAAGACAGCCGAAAGAATGAAGCAGATGTTCTATGAAGTGAAAGACGCACTATAAAAATATTGGATAATGGGAGTCAGCAAAGGAACGATGGAATTCCCTGCTCTTCGAGGGATGATTAATCCAAAGCTTAAGGAGCGATCTACTTTTCCGCTTTGCACCAATTCTAATGAATTGTTGCTTTGGAAAAAGTACTAAAACGCAATTTAATTATTCGGAAGTGCAACTTAACTGTTTTATTACCGATATTGGTTAATAGCTAAAGAAATGAAAAATAATCTTCAAAGCGATGAGTGGTCAATCACTTGCCGCTTTGAAGATCATTTTTGACGATTAGCCCAGAAAAAATTATTTCAATGCTGCAAACAAATGCCCTGACAATTTATTGTAATCAGCTCGAATAAATACTTTGAATTCCAAATATACAAAGTTTCGCGACTTTAATCTGCAACTTGGCACATCACTTTAATCTTTTTTCAAATTCTACGAATTTGGATAAGAAACTTCATTCACAAAGATAAATAATGAATACAATACCGGAAAGTGATTTAAGAGCAATAAATAATTACTTTATGTGCTTGCTTAGGAAATGATCATTCAAATAATCTTCATTCTAATAAAAATTGAATATAAAAATGCAAGTGTAGCGATAAAATTATTTTTGCAATTTCTTTTAAAAATTTATATACATTAATATTTTAATTCACTCAATAGCTTATCGATATTTGGGTCGTTTGATTCACTCGACAGTTTACTGACAGGTGTGATAGATGAGGGAGCTTGCGGCGCTGTTGATAACTAAACGAAATTCATTAAAAATTTCCGCATTTTCGCTTAGATTTCAAGAAAAGTGAATGGCAGTTCTAAAAACAAACTTAGCTGTTTTCCAACTAGTTGTGGTAGAAAGTTCGATGCAATTACACTCTCACCTGTGCATTCAAATTTATGTCAATTTCATCCAAGACTTGTTTAATGATTAAGCCTTGCTCCCCGTCACCATCCGATTTTAGCATCGTATCAAAAGCATCCGAAACCGTCTAAAATTTAAATAAAGCTGAAATCAAAATAAAGAAATGTGGAGCTACTGTCAATGTTCCATCAAGTTTCGATTTGCCGAGACTATTAAGGTTGCTATGTTTTTAATAGATTGTTTTGATATTATTGAGCACAACTAGCAGCGGGATAGTTATTGCAGTTTTTGATTTAAATCAATTTCACTATTTAATAAAAAATCTTATACTATCTCGAACATGAATCACCAAAACTTAATATACTGGCAGTTCCCAACAAAGATAATTTTTTTATCTGCTGAACTTTATTTTCATGATGTTCACGACCTTTATTAACTTTCAATACCACTGTATTATGGGAAACTTGTAGATTAAAAATAATGATGGAAATTTCTAATCGGTAAAAAGACCATACGTTATCAGTAACATCAAGTCGTTCTTGGGTTTCAATGAATCCCTGTAAATTTTCAGGTAATTTTTCTGTCAGTGATTGTTTATTTATTCCTTTCATTATATTGGCTGTCTTCTCCCTGCACTGGCCGTTTGTGCTGCGCTATACATTTCTC
The DNA here is from genome assembly GCA_013365365.1 of Cruorifilaria tuberocauda. NCBI lineage: Eukaryota > Metazoa > Nematoda > Chromadorea > Rhabditida > Onchocercidae > Cruorifilaria > Cruorifilaria tuberocauda. Next base: position 192,389 of record JABVXU010000019.1, on the reverse strand, counting down.
TAAAAATCAAAATGATTATGAAGCAGTATTTGAAAATCAGAAAATAGACATCATATCTTTCAATTATTTAGCTACTCCGACTGAACATATTTCCGTTTTGAACATTTGAAGACTATGTCAGCTTAAAGATAAATGGTGCAGGTAATTTGTTCCATACAACAATGTTAGTTGCTAACAACTTTAAAAAATTTCAGATACAAATACAATACCTAATAGAAACCTATTCTTCGTGCTGATTGCATTCATACGTGTACTTATATTCAAGTTTTTGCCTTTCTGCTTCCGTAACCGCAACAGTTCTTTAAAGAAAATACTGCAGGCTTCCTTATGACCTTGCTTTGCGAGTTTTCGAATCTCCAGCTCCTGGAAAACGAAAAAGATATAGAAATTCTTCGGCAAATAAAAGATATAAGCGTTTTATGGTAGCGGAATTTTGAAATGGTTAATTTATTCAAAATTAATACCAACTCTTTCTCCTTTCTTTCTAGCGACCTACAGTCATTTGCGATTCTTCTATTTGTTTGACGTAAAGTACTTTCGTTGGTTTCGTCGATCGTATTCTCTCTGGAACTGCATTAAATTATTGTTTCCTGATTTTTGTTTTCACAAATTACTGACTATGAAGTAACTAATATTTAAGTGACTTAATTTAAGTGATAAAAGTAATTTGCCTTTAGAATGTGATTTCCTGAACCAAGACATACTGTTTCACTTAATGTGGTAAGGTCTGCAAGTATCAGGAAGGCAAATGAAGAATTATAAAAGATTACACAATAGCAAATGAACAAAAAGAACAATGATAATGAATTTTAGCTATGCTGTGTCTCAAAAACACAGCAAAGAACTGTAAAAAGCCTTCTACAACCTAATAATTACCATTTTATGGACTGACTAAGTGAAAGGGTTTAGAAAATCATCCCATCACACATAATCATTTTATAGCTTCAAGTGGAAGCATTCTTTGATACTGTAATGTATCGTCCATCCTAGCTAGTGAGTCACATACTATTATTTTTACAGGTAATAGAAATGCATACAAAGGACTGTTATTTGGTCACTAGATAATAGCAATCACATATGAAGATAACACAGTAATAGGGTTATGAATACTCCGACAGAAATATAAATGATCAAAGCAAAGTTGCAAATTAAAACAAAAAAACTATACACTCACTGAAATTGATGGAATGAGAGAACAACAAAATCGCGAATGACGCGAAAGAAATAAAAAACAACCAAAATAAAATCGTCAATATCATGCCTACTACTATCCAAACACAGTATCATAGTAACTTTTTTACTAGCTAATGATTATTTGTTTGCTCATTTGTGCTATTAAATTTCAGTATTTCGATGAATGCCTAATTGAAGTTCAAAACACGAAAAAATTTTTGTTTTGAAAAAACGATATAGGACGATAACTAATTAGGAAAGTAAAAAACCTAATCTTCGTAAATTATGGATGGAAAATTGAAAAGTGAATGTTCGTGGTCATTAACCAATTCAAAGTACAAGAGTTCGAATAATCCACAAATTAGAAATTACTCCGCTGCAGTAAATAATATAGTTCACAAAGCGAAAACGGTCTTGCGGTAGGATTGGTGAATGTGCGTAGTTGTTTGGATGTTTCCTAGAGAGTAGGTGGAGGGGAGGAAGGATGGTGGGACGGGCGGGGGCGATTGGATTTTCCCGCATGGTGGGTGGTGGTTCGAACAATGTTCCAAATGGTTATGGTGACAAGCGTAGCGGGTTTCGCGTAAGTATTTTCGCGTAGTTCGTTTTACTTACTATGAGAGTATTGAGTTACTCTATCACCAGTTTTTATCGCCCAGTGGGAGCTTCAGCCTGCTAAAAATTTATGGGTCATTAAGACTACTCGGCATTGATTATTAACGGGAAAGTGCAAGATGCAAGATTAAAATGTAAGTACTAAAACGTTTACAGCAAAATTTGTTTCTTTTTCGAGTTGCCCACATTTTTTCGAAGTTTTTTAGTCTGTCGGTGCAATAAAATGGCGACAGGGACGCCAGCAGATGAGGGTGATATTCGTATCGAAGAGGACGATATTTTGGATAATGGTAGTGATTTACACACTTCCACCGACCATATGAGTGAAGACCCAGTAAGTTTGATCTGTTTTTTGCTCTTACTGCGATATCGCATCGCGTAATTTTTAAGTTAGCTAGTTATGAGCTAAGTCGATTTGTCAAATTTTTATTCTTGTTAGTGTCTTGTTAACGACATATTTCTTGTTGAGAGACTGCTAAAATAAGTTGTCTTCAAAATTTTCTGCTATACTTTCTCATAAGTCAATGTTTCAGATTATATTATGCTTAAAAGCATATATTTCAGGATATGGAGGCATTGACAAATCGTATGAAAGAAATTGAAGAGGAGGCCCAGTTAATACGCCAAATGCAAAGTGATGTTGAGAAACAAATGAATATGAGCACCGGCAGTAATACTTCTCAAAGTGTGGCTTCGATTGAAGATAAAATTGAAGCAGATAGTAGATCTATTTACGTGGGGAATGTATGCAGTTGCATCTTCATATTTTCCTTGTTTAATCTTTAAAGCTTATGTGTTGTTAAATTTCGGTACAAAAAACCTAATTATGTATACAAGATTTTACGATATTACAGGTTGATTATTGTTCAACTGCAGAGGAATTGGAAGCCCATTTTCATGGTTGTGGTTCCGTAAATAGAGTAACAATCTTGACCGATAAATTTACAGGTCATCCAAAAGGGTATGTATACTTCATACCTCGTGTTAGTTAGCTTTATATCATAGAAAACGTAAGGAATTTTTAAGGGTATTTTGCTGTGTTCAAAAATACATAGTAATTTAGAAATATGTAATTGGTTCTTTACACTTACATCCCATGGATTAAAGAAATAATTTTGTAATCATTCCCTAATACTCTCTAATCCCTTATCCCTAATGCCCTAATATTATGGTAATTATATCAAGATATTTTTTTGGATTTAATATTTGAATATATATTTAGTACATCATGTTTTTAGATTCGCTTACATTGAATTTGCTGATAAAGAGGCTGTGCAGACTGCTCTAGCTCTTGATGAATCATTGTTTCGTGGCCGGCAAATCAAAGTTGGTTTTTTTTTTTGTGAAAATACTTTTATGTATAGTAGATGGTCTGTTTTTCTCATCATTCTGGAAGTCAATGCTCTGTTAGTTTTCAGGTTTGTGCTAAACGAACAAATCGGCCTGGCGTAAGTACTACGAACCGACCACCGCGTACACGGGGCCGTGGAGGCACACGTGTAATTGTGAAATATATTTACGCTGGCTATCGAGCTAGGCGACCACCAAGGTAACATTTTATAGCAATTTAAATTTCTAAGCGAATTTTGAGATTTTAAATTTTCAGACACGGATTTCATTATTATGTTTTCCTTTCTGCAATCTGAGTAATTTTTGCGAAATTCAATTCGCGTTTGATTTTTTTCTCATTATTACAGACGTCGCGGAGTTTTCGCGCCATACTAAATATAATTTAAATGCTGTCTGAGTGGGCGAAGAAGTATTGAGTCATACCATTGTTGAATTTGGCGTGTAGGATTTAGTGACGTGTTTCCGTTACAATTTGCTACCCATACTTTTCACATTTTGTTTGTTGTATTTTTTGAATTAGCTGTTGCTGTTTTCCAAATTTTTTTTTGAATTAGTGTTTCCTTCCTTAAAGATCTGAACAAATTCCGGTCTAATTTTAGATTGAAATTATTTATTTAAAATATAATTAAGGACCATTCGGTCATCATTATTCACATTATGTTCCATATTATTTGATCTGATCCGGCTGAATCGAAATAGCAAATCCTAATATAATTTTAAATAATGCCTTAGCCCCATCAAGCAAGCTAAATTGTAGATTAAAGTTAAAGTTAGTATACTGATGCTTCGTTACTTTTTTTTGAAATCTAAGAAGTACAAAACCCTCTTATCTTAATTGTGATTGTTTTGTCTTCTACTTCACAACAAAGAAAAGAGATCACTTGGTTTCGTCATTGTACTGCGTAACGTGCACCTCATTTCTCTCAACACCACAGTCTACGGTTTTACGTATCGGTCGGTTTTTAATTTAAGATTCTTAATAATAATGTTGCATTATTACTGTTTTCATTAGATTCTTGTTCTTTTCGAAATTTTGATAATTTTTACATTTTACTTATGATACTATCGTCAGCTCTAATTGTTTAACAGACTGATCGTGGCCATTGTTATTGTTGTATAAGAATATGGATGTTTGAATCGAGTTTGCTTCATTTTATTCAAAAAATATTGTCTCTCAAACATAAACATTACACATGTAAAATCTCTTGCCTGCCTTTAAGACTAAGAAGGAAGGAAATTCTTATCTTTTTGATAGTATTTGAGAGGAAAATTCGGTAAAACATTTCATTCTGAAAATGGAAATATCGCTCAATTTTCTTTTCCAACTTTTTTCTTACGATTAAACTCTTCAGTATTCATAAAACTGAACTGTAGAGGCAAATAAGGCGATTAAAATTGTTTTAAATAACAACAAACAGTAATATGTTTTCGGGTTAAAAAACTCGGAAAATGCAGCCGAATAATGTTCTGCTGCTTTTAAATTTTCACTTACCTTAATTGTTCATCATTATTCATTTAGAAGGGTTGCACGATAGCTATTTTTCATGTTAGGTGATGAGTAACATGGCGGCAGTTTCTTTTGAACTTTTTATTAGATTAAAGATTTTGGTTTTGAAGTTTATAAAGCTCAAGCTCATCAGCTTGATTTTTGTGGGTGTCATTTCTGAAGTAGTATGGGCCACTTTGTTCCTAATTTTATTCGTCTTTGTGGAGGGATATAAAGAAAAAAGTTTTCTTAAACGTTAGAAAGTATTCTGCAATATTAAAATTTAGTGTATACTTTGACATTTTAAGCGTTAATCGCACGGGTATCCTTCAATTGCAATCATGAAAGGTGAACACTTTGCAATACCTAGAAAAATTTGGCTTAAATTGAAAAATATTTCTTCTTTCCTACGAGTGAACCTTTCTCAAAGAGGTGAAATTTTAGTGTATTGCGAGGTAGGAAAAACATGTTGCATTAAGATTACGAAATTTATCCTTTGTTTTTAAGGTTCTGATAAACCCGAAGATTATGATATTTGGTTGGTACACCCAAGTGGAAACGGGACTCTTTTTTCTCTAGAAGTTTCTTCAGTAAAACTAAGATTTAGGATGAAAATTGCCTCTCTTCATACAATCTCACATTTTAAAGTTTGGCACTAACAATTTAAGAAATTTTAACCACACATTGTGATAAGATCAGGGAAATCCGATATGTTCGGAAAAATCGAAAATGAAACTGAAAAGGAGAAAACTAATAGCTAATAATTTTAAAAAGAAAATGAGATCTTGAAGGAAACTTTGCAACTAATCCAGATAAATATACAGAATTTTTTACACAGAAGTTAGAAATGACAGTTCAATTACGTTGCCTTTCATCGCAGAATCAAATGAGTATTTTTTACACAGTCCGGTTATTACTATATTTAAGAGTGATAGATCCCGGCAATGTATCTTCAAAAATTTTATCAACTTAAAATTAAACTTAGTCAAATAAAAAATTAAACAACAGTGGCTGCTTTAACTGACCTTGCAAAATTCGGCAAAATTGAAGGATGGCATCAAAATCATTTGAGAAACTTCAAGTAACGACGCCACGTTTGCAGACACCTTTACTACGTTTGTTGTAAACGTTTATATAAATTTTTTGAATCAATTAGAATATTTCAACGATTGTAAATGATTAGTTTAATGTATGTTCTATAAGTCATTAAAGTACGAAGGAGAAAGACATTAGATAATAACCCTGAATTTCGTTCCAAAAACATTTTTGAAGTCTATTATACAAACAGCGGCACGAAATGTTAAGAAATCTCTCTACCCTAATCTCTAATTTCAAATATTTTTGAATCTTTAATTTTCTATGAATCATTATTTGTAAAGACTGTTTATAGAATTTGTTTAAATTTCCTATATTTTTACATCGTTGTGAATCTCCGTTACAAATTAACCTGGCTTTTTTGTGAATTCGAAGTGCTGTATTGTTTATAATTGTACAAAAGTTTCTCGGGAGTGCATCTGTTGACATAAGGATTTGCGATTATATAAGAGTTTATTAGGGGTGTAGCTATTGAACTAGGGTTAAAGTTGCCTTTTTTGACTGATTTTTGTTAATATCAGTCCTGAATAAAGGATTCGTGCGTACGACCAATAGGGAGCTCAATCTTCACTTAACTGTACAATAATTTAAATACAATTACCTCTCTTCAAAAATAGCTTGTGCTTCGGGCCTCTTGCCTTCACCGTAGCTTATAGAAAAATATATCTTCTAACTCTTCCATAATTCCATAAATCGACTACTCTTCCATAATTGCTACTGTTATTACCACTGTTTCTAATAAAGTATTCGTCTGTGAATCAACATCAAACTACAAACTTTCACAGAAAGTGGTGAAAAGATTCTGAAGACCAGATAAATTTTTAAAATATCAGTTTTATAGATTCAATTTCATTTTTAATCAGCACCCCCCATTATGCTTTGGCTAAATAATTTAATCCCATTTTTTTCCATTATTCATCGTGAGATTTGATGGTCACATTTAGTCAATTTTGTTTTTATTGAAATTTACAATTGGCAACAACATAACGCTTTAAATAGAATATATCATACTTCGATAAATTTGAGTCTACTTGAAAAGTTTTTTTATTTAATATATCCTATAAATAATAACGTATACGAAAAATTCACACAATGAAATCTAACGTAAATTTTTGAACTGAAGTTATTCGCTGTCAACATGAAAATTATAGTTGCAAATTCATTATAAATAATGAGAAATTATTTGCTTCTATTCTGTATCGGTGCAATGGAAGGACTATATGGAAACACAATCCCGATAAATAAATATGGAGTACTTAGCCAATATTTAAACATTGCTTGCAATTATCTCTAAAGATATGAGTGATTTTCCGGTAAATCTTTTTCTTATAACTCTTTACGGCAATTAACTAATGCCCCATTTTCCCTTTTTTTTCCTCGTAATATGGACATAAACCGCATTTGACCGTTTTTATAATTTATCTGTGACAGCTTGTTTGAGATGCATGGAATGTTTGATTTTTGCATCAAAGCCAATTGATATTGAACAAACGATATTTCGATGATTGAATATATCGAATATCAAATAAATTGACTGAAATCATGATTATTGCAGATATTAAATCGATTTAAGCATTTCAGCACTCTACCATTATTCATTTATATCTTCAGAAAAATTTCTAATAGGAAGTTCGTAATTCACGGAATATTTAATGAGAAAATATTTAAAGAATAAGATAATAGGATGAACACTTATCCCAATACCGTTAATCCTGATGCGACTGAGTTTGATTGGATTGCACCTAATTCTTAAATATATTATTTTTAAAATCTTCATTTCAAAACTGACTGATAAAGGTTTGAAAATATGCACGAACATGCTGATAATGAAATGAGAAACGTTCAGAACAAAGCGAGTTTTATTACACGAAGCCAGAATTACGATTAAATAATGCCTCAAATGCTTGAAAGTGCTTTCTGTTTCATGTTTGTACTTCTTCTTCTACCAATTAAACTTCAAGTATCTTTTGATCAGTTAAAAGGTTACATTTAGAGAAACTTTAAAATATTCTTCCATCTCTTCTCCTTTTCTGATTGTTTCGTATTCAGTTGTTCGAGACAGATGTCGCAGCATAATATAGATTCCAATATTTTTAGGACTTATTCTTTATATACTGTTACTTTTATTACTATAACGCATGTATATAACCGAAATTATTTATATTGAATAATTCATTAAAAAATTTTTTTTGTGCAATCTATTTTTCAATTTATAAGAAATATCTGTTTCACTATTAACAAAAGCACATATTCACTTGAAATCAATAAGATTATAAAACTCACGTATCATTATAATACTTCAATCTTCTTTCTCAATAATATATGTTCATATCAGTATTATTTCCATAAATTCAAAGTAACCTGTAAATATTTTCTTAAAATAAATTTAATTTCATTCCATTTATTGTCAAAATACTAAGAATAATCTACTCATACTTGATTAGACATGCCAGGCGAAAGTATGGTCTTATAGTTTTTGTCAGTGATATGTCAAATTGCACTTTATTTCAGAATTACAGATTTCAATTCAGATTTGTGAAACATATTCACTGAAATTCCAGAAGTGCAAACTGCATAAAAGATGGAATCTGATTGAAATAAAACGAAGAAAATGACTGAAGGATTAAATCTAATTTTAATATTTTAAATTCTATGTTATAGCCTGAAAATTTTGGATATGAAAATTGCTTAAGCCAATAAGTAAAGTAAGCCATACATAATTTAAACTGATCAAATTTCAACCCAAAATCCTTATGGAATGATTTATAGTACAATACGTACTTAATGGTAACAAGCACCGAGCACAATTCCGTTAAGGAAAAATTGGGAATTTCATGAAATTTCAGTAAAAACTTCTAACATGATTCAAACATTAAGAATGTTAGAACTGCATGCCTTCTCCAATCTTCAAAACTTAGATGAAGTTTTGAAAGTATTCAGGAACTATGAAGGCAAATCAGCGATATCGAACAAAAGGAAAAGAGGTAGTATTTCTTTTCCGACACTTCCTCATAGGATGATGCCTGCTACTTCTCCAATGACCAACATTATACCCATTATCATCATCGTCGTCGTCATCATAACCATTATCATCTGGAAATGAATTCGAATCACTTACCTGATCCAATTCTTCTTCCTGATCATCATCATATCGCGAATTGTAATACCAACTAGCGGTTACTCCATCCCACTAAATAAATCCGATTTATTGAAATCACAAAATTAAAAAACCGATGAAATTGATGTTAGTTTCTTTCTCATTTCATTGATTTTTGTTGCCTGTTAGAAAATTTGAACTTTCACATCGATAATTAGTAAACTTGAATTACAATGAACTGATGTTGGCATCATGAATAATTAATTGCAAAACTTACAGAAACAGTGATAATTTCATTTTCATCAGGATGCCAACAGCAATCACGTACTACACTTCTATGTCCATCCAACGTTAGCACTATTTCTCCCGTTAAAATGTCATAAACTGAAAGATGAGTGATTCAGTGCTGGATATAATAATTTGCAAATCTATTACAGGGGAAACGTTTGTTATACTAAAAATGAGAATTCAAAAATTTTGCAAGAACTAACTGTGTAAATTCCCTTCTGTGCTACCGGTGTATATATAGCGAAAACCAGTTCGCTCCGGTGAAAACTTAGCCCGTATGAGAGTATGTTGCACTGAATGTCCACGGAAAGTTAATAATGATCCATCACCTAATGTATTTTATGTGCATTATTGATTTTCATTCGACAACAGATATTCATCTTTTCAGAATAATATCTGCCAAATTCTCAAAATAAAAAATTTTTGTTATATTTTGCACTATGCTTCAGGATACCACAATATGTCGATTCTAAAAAAACGGTTTTTATGAAGAAACGATTTTAATATTATTAGCAACGAAAACCGGACCTTGCAAAGGTTCTACAGATTGAAAAAATGGCGGTATTTGCTGATATCTATAATCCCATCTTTGTTTTCGCACAGCATTAAGCGTTACTTTCTGAAAATTTTTCAGAAAATTGAAAGAAATGCAAGAAATGCTGATGCTGATTTGTTCTATAACGTACCCTGCAACATATAAAATATTTGAGTTTAAACCATCTTATTTCCACCCAACATTGTAAATAGAAACATTCAATATGTTATAACTATGAGCATATAAAAGCTGTTCCGGTCATTTTATGTTGTGTTTCCCCTTCCCCTCTTCCTTCCATTCGGTGGTAAGACTGCGAGTAGAATACTCCATAGCATGGTAGTAGCTTCCCACTAATGAAAAATATTTATCACTATCAGTTGATCTGCTCTTTTTAAAATATATTCTTTAATTTTCTCAATCACTAACAAAGCTATATATTATCTCGTCAAAATGCAAAATTTCCACTTTACTTTAAATTTAGCGATAAATATACATTCGGTCGCGCCTTGATATTATTTATTTACTATCATTTGACACAACAATTAAATGCACATTGGATTTTGGACTTTAGAAATTTGTACTTTGGATATTTTAATTTCGTAATTCGCCTGACTATGAATAGTAACTTATAGAAGAATGAAAAGAAAAAGGAATACCTCAGCACTACTTGAAGAAAATCGTCTCAAATCCCAAATCTTAATAGACTGATCTTTGGAATTTGTTAAGATATATCTATCATTACCATGACTGTCAATGTAAGTGATACCATCACGATGTCCTGCGAACACACCAACAGGAATCCTAGTGCTTCCAATCAAACGGATGTCCCATACCTATACATTAGAAAAAATATTTATAATAAGGAACAAAACATCTTCCATCTGTAAACAGATCAACAGTGCTGCTTTGGAATTTATAAGCAGATCACAAATACTAACCATATATAAGTTCAAACATAGCTGAATCTGAATTTATTCTTCAATTATTTATTTATTCAGTATAGGGATGAAAAGTTAGTCCATTCCGGGGTTTCTTCAATTTTATAATGATAGTAAAAATGTCAGTCTTTTGATCTAGAGCATATTTATTCCTCTTCAGAATGTATTTTAATGGTAGAGTAATTACTTATTAGTCTTGTCCTTTTCAATGTACTAAATGCAATCACCTTGCAAAGTCCGTCATCACTTCCACTGCAGAAAATATGCGGATTTGCTTTACTGCAGCAAATTGCATTGACATCATCCTTATGAGCTGGGAACTGCAACAACACTTTTGACTTTTGACTTGTCTCAAATCACCAGTTCAAAATCAAATATATATCCTCGATATTTTTAAACCGATAACGTTTTCGAAGGGAAGCAACAAACAGCGCAATCGAGCTGTCAGGTGTACATTTATTAGGACGATTTGAGTCTGTCTTTTATGCAAACGATTTTTAGATCTTGCAGTGTTCTTACATAACAAGCCTCAAACACACTCAAGCATAACTTTCCAGCCCATAGATATTCGCCCATGATTTAAGAATTTCTTGCACCTAGTTTATTATTTCAAGCCACCACTCCACATTCTGGTGGAATTTTACATGAAAAGATAAAAAAAACACAAACCATTTGGAAATGAGGTAATGCAGGAGAAAACAGGTATACAAAACCATCCGAACCACCGGCTATAACATACTTGTCATCCATGTTATACCGCAAAGAAAAATATGCAAATCTGAAAATGTTTAACATGGAAACATTGAAAACACATTTTAATTTAAAATTAAAATTTGATTTATAATTTAAAATGCAATGTTTTTCAGCACTCAATGTAGAAAAAAAGTAAGTTTTAAGTTAAGATAATAACAAAAATTGAAATAATAAAAAGTATAGAAGTATCTTAATATCCCAATATTTGATTCTGCCAAATAATTTACATTGAAAGGTCTTTAAAAACTGTACAGAATCAAAGCAAGAAAAGAGATGCAAACACTTTACCTGTTCGAACGTGATGGTGGCAGTTCTACTCCAGTAAATGTATTCCAATGTAAATGATCACTCAATTGATCAATAGCGGCATAATGAACTGGAAAAACCCATTAATCATTTACAAGATTTTTCGTTACCCGAAGTGTGTAAATTTCCATTTTCTTTTAATAAATTATAAATATTAATAAACTGAAATCATTTTTCCCTAACTTTTCCAGGCCCATCCATGTTGATTGTTTCGGTCATTGCGCCTTGATCAAAAAAAAATGGTTACAAAACTATGCAATAAAACACAAAGCAAAACAAAACTCTATATAACGGAAGTGAAGAAAAAGTAAACTTTTACGCTTCGGAATAATTGGGTTTTCTGAAGGTTTTGAAAGACAGAAAACGGAGCAAGAACAGCAAAAAACCATTAAATAATGGGTGAATGTCGTTTCCTTAAGATATATGGCCGATATGGATAAAGTGTTTTGTCAACAATAACAAAACGCTTGATAGAAGGTAAACAATGTTCAAGACACAACATATGGATGTAGAAGAGAGCACACTGCAAAGATACCCTTAGAATAACCTAGAAAGGTAAAAGAGAACAAATCGAACTAAAATAGAGAAATTCAAAACAAAAAATGACAAATTTTATGCCATACAATATCATATGAAACACTAAACTAAAAAGTGATCAGTTCTAGGAATGAATAAAGTATATGAGTTTAGCATAAAAATCTTAATCTGTGCTGTAGTCATTATGATAGGACTATAATTATTCATACAAAATATTTTGGATTACAGTGACAATAATTATAGTTAAAATGCATGAGTGCGAGACTGTTTCCTACGAGACAGTTCAAATCCAAAATCTTGCTGAAAAATAAAATGATAACGAAAAATCTTACAAATTGAATGATAAAGTTGACAAAATAGGTTGCAAAAAACGGCAGAATTTATTACAAGTGGATCCATGGACATCAAATAGCTTTCGAGTCTATAGCAAACCTAAGAAATTTTATCAAAAGATATAATGATAAAGGAAATATTCCCTAACAGTTCACAGCGCTAATTCTGGAAAAATCAGAGTCAGATGCACGATAAGGAAATTAGAATAAGGAAATTCCTAGTTCTATGGCTAAATATAAATATTTTCTCAAGACTATTAAAAAAAACTTTAAAATGAATTAAATATTGGCAGAGAAGAGGTAAAAACTAATCAGTTATTCTATACAAGAAATAGAGGACAGATGATAACGGCATCCAACTGACAATTATGAAAAAGTAAGTGACCGGATGGGAAGTAACGGAGTTAAAAGGGATGGCGTCGTTATGAATAAAACATGAAATCAAGAAGATTAAAAAAATATCCATAATAATGGGTGTTCTTACCATAGAAAATCATTATATCAGTAACTGTAAACAGTACAAATCAAATATTACTCATCTTACAATGAATTTAAACTGAAAATACAAGTTATAAAGTTGTACACGCATAATTAAAAGAGCTGCAAGAAAATAATAATGTATTTTAAAATTTCAGAAAACGAAATCCAAAAGTATTTAAAAATAATATTTCGTATGCCCTTGGACTGAGAATTATGAAAAAAACATTACTATCTTATGACATAATTGAAAAGAAATAAGAAAAAAACATCATTAAATATTGAATTTAATAGTTATGAGAAAAAACAATAATAATTATTCAGACATGGCAGAAGTATAAGATGCAATATCAAAATAATAAAGAAAGCTACTAATTTAAACATAAAGAACAACGCAGTTAATATATAGAAAAATTTTATAAACCACATATATATTAAGAAAAATTTTTTTTAAATAAACTGTTTAGCCAATTTTTTTAGAATAAACAATTTAGCCCGAATCAACCTGATTATTCTTGGGTAAATTTGTGTTAATTCTTATTTGTATGAATCGAATAGAGAACAGAAACATACCGGAATCGCTCCAAGTTGAATAAGCAATTTTACTACCGACAGAATTAACAGTTATATCAAGAATGCTCCAACCAACATCAGGAACCGAATACTGAATTGTCGGCTGCAGCAAGGTATATTTAGATTGCAGATGATCGTGTCGAACATAAAAACGTAATTTATCATCTGGAAATTGACTTCCAAATTATACAGAATATAAAAAACAATACTACTTGCTAAATACCAACAATTATTTTAATAAAGATTGTGCCTCTATAATTTAAATATGAAAAGTTCACTTTGTAATGAACCAGCAATTTTTGATCCGACTTCGATAATATTTGTTAATATCTTGAATAAATCAAAAAAAAAAAGTTAAAAAGAAATATGGGAAAATACATAACCTTGACTTGCAGTAACAATCCTGTTGCGTGGTAAATATAAACAGCAAAATGTTTTTGTGTTTACTGTTTCAATTATGGTTCTTTGATTTGGAAGATACCTAAAAAATGAGATTTGAAAGTTCGTCAAAATTTGTGAGAAAAATCAGTCAATATTTTGACGAAAATTATAGAAGAAGCATATATGTAGGAACTAATGTTAATATTTGCTTTGTGGATATACTAATGTGTTACCCTGAAGAATACACGCATAAAAATATAAATGTTAGAATAAAATATAAATGTGTATAAAAGTTTCTGTATTTTTTAATATTAATGCAATATTCCTTGACTAAAACTTGTGAAAATGAAATCATGAAAAATTACTTATTGATTATAGAAGCTTTTTCACCAAGGCTGAAAGCACCGTTCAAGGAAGAAACTGATACATTCTGTTCAGCAAGTATATGACGATTTCTCGGTCTTTCTCGTTTACCCATTTCTCGAGTCCTTAGCATGCTTTGAACCGATAGCTCCGGGAAAATAGCACCAGACAAAGCTGCGGTGGTATGTCTTAAATTCAAGGCACTCTGAAAATAAACAAACTATATGTAAATTATATATATAACGAAATATTGAATATAATAATTGAGAGATTCCAACGAATGTTAATTTTAATTTCAAAATAATGTGGCCTTCTTAAATGTAAAAAAGAGAGGAAATTTTATCAAATTAAAAAGTGTTACTCAAGCCAAATTCAAAACTGGAAGTGACCAAAACAGACCTCGACCAAGTAAGGATCATCCGAAATAAAACTTCCCGTTCTCTTTATTCGTCTTTCTTGACACACTTCTACATTATCGTCCCGATTGTCCTGAAATTAAACATGAAATTAATACTTATAAACCGAAGAGTAACTTTCAAAAAGTTATAAAACATTTCCTCCCCAGCTTTTCATTATTTTTCACCATAAACTTTGCAGTTGGAAACAGCCTTAACAATATCCAATTAAAAACTTTTACATGAAGACCTGATATATAAGATGTCATTTTCAAAGATTATAATACGATTTAATTTAACTTATCATTTCGAGTCTCTTCAAAACCAAATGATATATATTAATGATATATTTGCTTTATGATATATATCAACGATAAATTATCAAATGTATCATAGTATAAATCGCTTCAATTTTTATCGCCTCAGATATCGCTATGTTTCATTCACTAATTTAAAACATCTTAAACCAATCAAATCGATTTAGAAACATAAGAAGCATATGCGGTATTAGATATTGTTTCACTTAATTAATTGCTGATGATACAACAAAGTACATAATTATGAATATTCTTTGAAACAACAAGTTTAGAAAGAAAATTACAGAAGAACAACTGTTTTAGCACTAAAATCAGAAAGACAAATATTTTGAAATCAAGATAGTAAAAGAAAAATTGAATAAATCAAATTGAATGCAAAAAATTCTCGAGTTTCAAGTTGCTGTGCAGTAACGTATTCAAAACATGTGTGGGACTGCTTACCAAATTCATTGATGCATTATTAGCACCCATTCCTTAGTAAGAAGCAACACCGGGCAATAAATAAACACTCTTCCTCAAGCTATTCTGAAATCAAGAAGTTTTCATAACGAAAAAACTTTATTATAATACTACTGCTAGGGTCAATCAGGCGTAGCAAAAGTCATCTGCGTCTCTTTGGTACAATAACTAAATAACCAAAATTTCACTTCCAAACTAACTTTAAAAGTTTCGCACAGATTAGTGACGTCTCAACCGCACGATATGTTATGATGATAAAAAAATGGGCAAAATTTCAGAAAAACTCTATATTTATAGCTTCAAAGCCATCTTATTATGGAACCATGAAGTGGAATTCAATAAAAATAAGGAAAATGAGGATAAATAGCAAAGCGGACTGTGATCGAAATAAGGAAGCAGGAGGGAAAGAATAAAACAAGTGATTGAAAATAATGATTAACTACTACTCTTCTAATCATTAAGGAAATTAGATTCTGAGAATAAGCAATAGAAGAAATTGGAAAAATCTTTACCTTATTCCAAGAAAAAACCATTCCTTACACATGAGCTAAAACACATTTGTGACAGATAATATAAGAAACCTCCAACCATATTGAGATCACTTTGAAATTGCCAGAAATGAAATCTTTGAGAAAAACCTTAAAATATTGTGACTGTAACAATAATGAATATAATAAAAGCAATGAAATTGAAGCGTAAAAAGCAAGAGAGCGTATTTTAATGAATCTTACCGAACTGAAACTTATAAAATACTTTAGCTACCAAATGTGTTTTAATCTCAAACTGCTTAATTAAAGCATTAAAAATTAGTAAACATAAAAACACGCCGACATAGCTGCCGATACAAACAGGTATTACGTAGATACATACATATATATGTATACACATACATCCATGAGTAGAACGGATAGGGGCAACCAGTAATAGAATGTGATACGTGGGTGCTACTGATGTACGTGAAGATATGGTTGTAAGAGAGTTCGTGTAATGGAGAAGAGAGTGGAGGAAATGAAAGGGCAGAGAAATATGGAGACAGCGTGACATTTAAGTGGGGGAAAAGCAGAGCGGAAATTACGGCCGGAGTGAAACTAACGCCGCAAGTCAGTTGAAAGCTCTTGCAGTCCTTAAAGGTTGATGTTTGGTTCCGATTAGCTCCGAACGTGATGCTCGCAACCTGTATTTGATAGAAGTGAAATTAAGTATGTTATAAAATGATATCTTAAATGATATCTTTATGTATTGAATATGAAAATTGTTGAGCAGAAAAAGATATGGTCGCAGAATCTCGTTTATCGACTTTAATTATTCTCCCTACGCTATCATTTTCGCTGTCTCTAAGTTTAAAAAAACATATGTTTTATACCCAGTAATCTTTAAGAATTATTCCAGATAAGTCATTCGTTGTAAGCAGTCGCTTCGCGCCATATTCGTCGCTGATAAAATCCTTTTAAAAATTACTAATGAATTTGATTACTGGCATCGCATGTCGCTTATTGGTTGGCAAGAAGTAAATTAGTAAAAATTTCAAGTTATGAAGTTATTAACAAGTTGTTGTGTTGGATTCCTGTTATCTCATTAAGTTACTGCGAAGTTGTTTTAAGTGAATAAAAGAAATAGCCATGAAAATATCTTAGTGGACTTTAATTGAATACTAGAAAAGCTACTGAAATTCGAAAACCTTTTGAACTAATAGATTCGATGTTTGCAGCTACAGTTTAAGCTTACGACGATTAAAGCACACTCTTCCTGACTTACCGTATGATTATGGAGCTTTGGAGCCGATAGTATCGGCCGAAATTATGAAAATTCATCACGGTAAACATCACGCTGCATATGTAAATGGTCTTAATCAAGCCGAAGAGAAAGTAAAAGAAGCGCTAGCAAAAGGTTTGCTAATATTTCACAAAAATCTTGAAAATGGAGAAGAGATAGTCAAGCAAGGTAGTTAGAGTCTTAAACAGCACATTTCCGAGTCAAATAAAAAAGTTTATGTTTTGATTTATTCTCAGACAAAGTACTATCCACAAGTTTACACTTAGAGAAACAACTCTGCTATCAGAAGTTAAAGCCGTATAATTGACTTGATGAATTTCAAGTGGGGTCATTTTGTAATTGACATAATATAGGTCTGGCTTACACTCTGTAGAATATATTTCAATGTTTTAAACAACAAATTAAGGTACGAATCAAGACTGCAGTCATTTCCAGTTTTGTTTTTCTTTTTTGAGGAGATATGCAGGCTGTTGTTGCTGGCACAAAGCTAATGAATTTCAACGCTGGCGGTCATATTAATCACTCAATGTTTTGGGAAGGGTTAACTGCTGCAAAGGATAGTGGGGAGCCAAACTGTACGTCGCTTTTTTGGAGGACAGGATTTCAAAAT
The DNA here is from genome assembly GCA_013365365.1 of Cruorifilaria tuberocauda. Lineage (NCBI taxonomy): Eukaryota > Metazoa > Nematoda > Chromadorea > Rhabditida > Onchocercidae > Cruorifilaria > Cruorifilaria tuberocauda. Next base: position 174,536 of record JABVXU010000019.1, on the reverse strand, counting down.
TCATTTAGTTTGAGTGTTAAGTTTTATTTCTTATCTTTCTAAAAATTTGTGAATTTTTGAAACATTAAATTTTTAGAACTCGAAAAGTTTTCTTATAAATTCAGTTATTTAATGGAATTCAGGAAGTTTACGTCAGTTTTTTCTTTCGTTGTTGTGACAGAAATTCTCTTCATAGCTGAATTGATGAGTGCTATAAAGAAGGATTTCGGATGTTTGGAAACGATGAAGGATAAGTTAAGTGCTAAAACAATTGCTATCCAAGGTTCTGGATGGGGATGGCTGGCTTATGACAAGGAAATGAAGCGTTTGCAACTTGCGTGCTGTCCCAACCAAGATCTCCTTCAGCCAACGACAGGTAAGCAGCATAACAAAAATAAGGTAGGAATATTTTTATAAAATTTCGTATCACGTCTTCTTATTTCAAATCAAAGTGATGTCATTATTTACATTGTGTAATTGTGCTGAGGTAGATTTCGCTTTAATACACATCACGAAGTGTAGAAGTGTAGAAGCATGCAATATGTGTTCAAAATATTGATTATCAAGAATGTTGGTTGTTGAGATAAGTATAAAGCAATGTTAGGCAAGATAACTTATATTTCATTTACTACTTACTATTTAGGTCTCATCCCACTGTTTTGCATCGACGTTTGGGAACATGCTTATTACCTGCAGTATAAAAATGTACGACCAGATTTCGTAAAAGCTATTTGGAAAATTGCAAACTGGAAAATAATCGGCGATCGCTACGTTAAAGCTAGAAAATAATTTTTGATCCTTAAGTGGAATTCGCTAAAATGTACTTGGCAATCCGTTCTGCTTTCACAATAAAAGTAATATCCTTTTAATATTATAAAATACCATTAAGTCCGGTATATAATCCTTCCTCAAATAAAAACATCTTTAGCAAATAACATGGACCATCAGTAGAAACAAATCAGAACGTCAAGAATAGACAAAGTTTTCAGGAAGTTTGTTAAAAAATCCTAGTGCTACTGGAGACTTATGCACTTCAGTACATTTATGTTGCATAGCATTCATATAAAACTGATGACTCTGCAAACTCAGATTTGAGCTACCTTTGTTCTCGTATAAGTGGAGTATGTTTTTCTGAAGCTTATTACCAATCTCAATAAATTTTTTTCCAATTTAATTCTTGCTTCTTTAATATTGGAGATTTGTCAAACCATAGTTTCCAAGATGACCAACTATAAATTGTCTATAACCCTTTTGACCAATCAAGTACAGAGAGCAGTGAAATATCGCTTAATGCATGATAATACCATATTATCCGAGTTCTAATTACCAAACCGCAAATTAATAAACATGAATACTGCTTAACTATCGTTTCACGCCAATATTTTTTGCAGATTCAATTTAAAACCATTTATAAAAAAATTTACTCACAATAAGCTTTTAGCGAACTGGGAATCTAGAAATATGTGAAGTAAATGCTGTAAAATAAAATTACAAAGCAATATAACCAATAAACTGATTGTTACAAATAATTATATTCGTATAAATGGTTAATTAAATTGATGACTGAATGATTAAATAAATATAATCCGGAAAAAAAAGTAAACGAATGTATTAAATATATGTAACAGAAGTTTATATAAATGTATCACCACCTCCTACATTAGAGAGAATCTGGAAATGGAATCCCGATATATTTGAGTCAGGAGTTTCTAAGCTGGATGTACCACCCTCGTATAATATTTTTCGAAATCAATATTATCATACTAGTTAAAGAAACAGAATGCAGGACTTATTTTCCTGTTGATTTTTCCGAATAGGGAAACATTATACAAAATCACGTAGCAGACTATGATTGCGACTGAATATCATGAACTGAATTAAGTTTTCGATGATTTAGCTTCAGATATTAAAGGTTTACAATGATCAATGAATTCTTTTGCAGCAGGGATTCTGTTACTAACATTTTGATCGAAAATTTCGGAATTTGAAACGATTGGCAGGAAAACACCAATAAAATCTTCCGAATAAGGTGGAGCAACAATTTCGAGTACTTCAGTTGCAAAATACCTGAATTTTATTAAGAGTAGTGGTGAGATTTACGATGAATTCTAACTGAATTTAACTATAGGAAATCGTGGTCATTTTTTATCTTCTCCAGCAAAAAGAGTGGTTCAAAGTACCATAAACTTTTTTCCAAATTTCCACATAAGCGAATTATGATGTTACAACAAGATATTTCTAATATAATTGTCGAATGAAAATTGAACTCTACTAAAAATCTTGGATGAAAAGTAGTATAAAGATCACCTAACAAGAGAAATGTCAATTTGACCATCACGAAACATTTTGTTAATTTTTTCAACAACTGGTAAGGCCAAACCAACAGATAATAAATGAACGAAACGGTCGATTACACCGCGCTGTTTCTCCATAATAACTTCAGCAGCTTCATTCATCGTTGATTGCCTATCATACAGCTCACAGAGAATTCGGAAAACTCTGGAAACTTGATTCTCCTATGCAAAGTGTGAACAGATAAAAACTCTAAATTTTCGAATTTATTAATTGTAAAAGTAATATTGCTGTACTTGTAACGCTTGTAACAGGTAAGACTTTTGACAGATGAATGGCATCATTTTATAATTCTGAAGATTCCCAAAAAGGCTGATTCTATTATATCTGAGAATTTCCAACAAAAGCTGACAATACTTACAACAAAAGTCAATTTAATTAACCAATATTTTAAGCAGTTACAAAAAGATCACTAAGATTAGACATGAGATCAGATCTAACTCTGGACAAAAGGTATTAAAAAATACTTTAATTGTAGATTAGGATGAGTTGTAGCAATCTGATCAAGTAATACAAAATGAACGGGTTCCGGCTCACTGGTAAGTTCATCACTTAGGAGATTTCCACGTAAATAATGCAACAATCCGGCAGCAATGACAGGAAGACGTATTGCATATAATAATGATTTCATTTCCTTTGTAAGGTCATCTGTCTTTTCCAGCAAACTAACTATTCGTTCAATGGTATCTCGAGTCATATTTAGTTCTTGTCGATTCTGCATTCGGCTGGCATTCGTCTTCTGTTCACCAACACATGATGCATATGCCAGCAAGTAGACATACTTCGGGCGATGATCAACGTAAACCTTGATTCCTTCATATGCGAAAAGTGAATCAATTAACATATCAATAAAGTAATACTCTCGAATTAACTCAACTGGTGGTGGATTTGATGAAACATACTGCTGAAAAGAAAAAAATATAGCTACTCAATTGCGTAATAAAGAAGAGAAATGAGAGAGGAACAAAGTAAGTAAGAAAAAATATAGGAAAACATTTAAAAGTGAATGACCTGATAGAGCAGTGTGATGTCCGCAGGATTCAAGCACTGCTTGCTCATCATTGTATGCATTGCTTGTAATAAGTTTGATGTAATTTGTTCTTCATGAGATTGCTTAAAAGCAACATCTAATGCCGACGTGTTTTGATCACGATCATGCGCTTCCATACGCAACACCTGAGAAATATGTGCACAAGCGGCAGAAGCCATTCCGGTTTCCTAGTAAGTTACACAGGGTATATAACAAGTATCGGAAGTCTTCTACTACTCGAACCAATCCAATTATTCTAGTAAAATTTCTGATAATGATGCACTAACACTTGACGAGCTTCCTAAAAAACTCATAATCGAACCATCAATTTAATATTTTAATATATATTAGATAAACAACCCACAGTTCTCTCATGATATCCTGGCCATTCAAAAGAATTATATTCCACCAATTCATATAAAAAACTATGTAAACTTGCCGAAGATGCGACGTTAAAAATCACTGATTAAACTAGACGTACTTCTTTACATATAACATGTAATAGCGCTTGTGCGTATAGATATGTATGCTCGCTATGGCACACAACTCGAACAAGTTCCGCAAGAGCATTTTCGTAAGCTTCTGTCATTGGACCTCGTCGATGTTCATGAAATACAGCATCAATTGTGAACAGAACTACTCGCGAAAAAATTTCAAGCTGAAACAAAAAATCAAAATATTACTACATCAGTTAACCTTATAACAGCAAACATATTTCAATAGTGGAAAACTACTTTATGCAGATCTTCTAATTATAACAGTAATAGCACAGTCAATCAACAAAAATTGTAGGATTGAAAGTATACATGAAAAACCTCACTTGCTGAGCCGCAGTGTTTACGTTACTAATTTCATGTTGAAAACCAGCATCTGATATTAATTTCACAGCAAAGTTTAACATTAAACAGTGAGGATATTGTTCAGCAAGTGAATAAATTAATCGTCGCCAAGGTCTGTAAAAAACCTGATGTAACTAAATTCCACACTTTTACGTGGTTTCCTGTCGAAAATTCATTAAGGTTTGGTTAATGAGTCGCCCATTCGGGTTAAGAACAAAAAGAAATCTTGCTTCATGTTTTTCTTGAAGTTAACATTAAGAAAGTGAAACTTTAACGAGCTAAAAAAGTTTAACCGACTTATGTGAGATCAATTCAGGTAGCCACTCGATGCCAATGCCTTCTGCTTCGAATATTTTATCCGCTAATTCAGGTTGGAATCGTTTCGCAATCAAATTACCCAGCGCTGATTCAAAACATTCATCTACCTTCGTTCGGCTACCCTCCAAGTCTGCCAACCAGTCACCGATCAGGTTACAAATCTTCAAAAATGAAAAAAATATTACAAATCTTATAATACAATCTTCAAATTTACACCTTATTTACTGCTTCAATTCATAAAAAAACTCCTTTACTTAGTTATAAAGTCATAATTTATTTTATAACTGCTTTATAAGCCAAATCTTCAACTAATATGCCTAAATTATATCATGTGAACGATTTTTACCTGGCCCATTGAGCAATAATTTTCAGAAAGTAAATTGACGACTGTTTCCGGATCTCCACCGCATCGAAAATATGTTTGCAACACACCAACTATTTGTGGTTCCATAACGAAGTCAGGAACTGGAATTTGATGTTTCTTTAATTTGTAACATTTTTATCAACAATTTAAATTAATGGCCATTTTTGCATAATGCAATGAGAAATGACATACAGCAATGCCAACTTTTGATTTCGGTTAAGTAATTTGAAAATTTTAATTAGTTGCACAAACAGTCATAATTGCTTTTCGCTGAATGTGACTGATAAGAGATCTCGTTAAATAGTTTGCAAAACTTACGATTGAAATAACGTATACAGTGATCTAGTAGCATTTTCTCCTCTTCACTTGTTCCATTATTATTTTCCCCACAATCATCTGGATCTTCCATTTGTATAACAAATTGAACTTTTTAAATTTTTAACCTGCAATCCATCCCAGAACAAAACAAAATCTTTTTGATGCCCACTTCATCAATAAATACACTACTTTCTATCCATTAGATTAGTGTGGCTTTACTAACTAAATGCAACCTGCTAGATCCATCCTGATTCTAAATTTAAACATTTTCCCAGCCAGCTTGGTCTTCAAAAATAGAAAGCAGGATTTCCGACACCATTATCACTCTACACACAACCTTTTCCATCTAATGTCCCAAAATTTAAAGATTAAGAAGCATTCCAAAAGTCACGGAGAAAAACTGAATTTTGAAGGTGTTAAAACCTGTGAGTAGTGGAAACATCACCAAAAGTTTTATTATGCAATACATTCGGATAAATTAACAGTGCAGTCGTTAGACAATTACTGCCAGATGTTACTATGAGCACAAAAACTTGACTCGATGATCATTTACCTAAATACTAGTGCTTAAAATGCCAATTGCCACTGATAATGACAGAATATAAAAAGCAATACTGCAAAGAGTGAATGATCCTCTTGGTGTTTAGCGAGACAGGAGTCAAAGTTTGCTTAAAAGCGCAAACTGAAAAGTATAATTTGGATTTTGAATATTGAATATTACGGTGAGCCTATCACTTTACCTTACCCAAACAATCATACAATTAGTTTTTATTTATGCTAGAACTCGACTCTGATTCGATTTTCTGCCTGGCCATGATTCTTTGGCATATTTCTTCTTGTGGGGAGCATCACCATCTTCATCATCATGTATTCGATGTGTTCCCTGAACGAAGGGTCCAACATGTCCAGAGGAAGGTTCCGGCAAACTTTTCGCATATAATTCCAAATCTGGGGCAGCATTCATAACAATTGACAAACTTGAAATCATTGGCTGTACATATCTAAATAGCAATATACTGAAGTAAAAAACAGTTCACTGGAAATACTAGATTTAAAAATGTAAAGTCTAAAAATATTTTTTCTTTAAAAGTTTTAAAGTTTCAGAATCGAAATTCCAGACTGCACAACCTCTTCGTGCAGACATATTATCCACTACTAAAATGAACCAACGAAATTCGAATTGCGCGACCGAGGTATGATCAAAAGATAATTAATAATAAAAAAACGCGTACTTTGTATTTTTGTAGTCATCCACGCGTCCAGGCCTTAAAATCTTCTTCTGGATAGGACCTTCCTTAGTTCTTTGCTCACTTCCTTCATCCGAAGGTTTTCGTTTTGTTGATATAATTGCAGTAGCAACTAAATTTCGAAAACGTCCTACTGTTGGATCAACATCTTCTTAAAAAGAAAAAACTTTATTTAAACTGAATTAAGACTAACAGTTGATTACTAAAAAATTACAAAATTGAAAAAAACTGCTGAGCAAACTAATATTAAACGATGCAAATCTTTCAAATTATTTTACAAATGTAATATAATATATATGCCTGGATTAATTATAGTTTCTTCTTCAATAAATGCAACATTCCCACGTGGTCTTTTTTTCCGTCGCGCATCTTCCAGTGAAATCGGTATGACTGGTATTCGTCTATTTAGCGCTGTGTTATACTCAGTTAGATTCTAAAATTGTTAAAAATCGAATTTATCTTCCGGTTAACCTAACTACCAGCGCGAATGTAATGCTTATTAAATGCAGTATGGAATGACATCATGACCAAAATGACACTTTCTGTGACCGGCATTAAAAGGAAGTGGACTAACATGATTCAACTTTCTCAGAAGATCCAGATTATAGCTGTAATTTAGAATTATGCCAATGCACAAACCACAATAGGTCCAACAACATGCAGAATATTAACGAAAACATATGAGATACAACAGGATAAAACTCTGGTTTTCTTAGAGGTGGCTAAAGCTGCATACTCTCAGTCATAGTAAAACATAATATGAGACAGGAAAAAACATTCTAAAGAAAAACTCTGAAATTAAATACTTAACCTCAAGCTCATGTTCCTCTGGCAACAAATCTTTATTTCCTTCATCGTCATCATTGCCTGAATCAAGTTTAGCTCGCAAAATATACCTCCTCGTGGAAGCACCGAAATGAAATATGCTGGCAATATCTATGAAAATTGGTTGCTTTGGTTCGATGCGAACTTTACCAACAAAGGTACCATGACCTGGAAGAAAACGCTTCAATTTAATTTTCATTAATTTCATTAATTTTCCTCACAATTTCCCACAAGAGAACTTATTAAAAAAAACCCAACGCTCTGAAATGTTGATCCAAGACGCAATATGGTATGAAATGACGTTTTAAGCTTTCTTTTTGCACGTGTTTTATGCTTAAAAATATAATCTGTAACAGCAGATAATGCTGACTGTAATTGCTGGACTCTAATTTCACTCAAAAAAAAGTTGCATTTAATATATTCTCGTCTTTTCGGTTATATATTAATATCATTATAAAAACTGATGAAAACAGCGAAAAACTTACAGCTATTCATGTCAACAAGCGCAAATCGTTGTAGGAATTTATGATAAATTAAAACAGCGTGAACCCTGGAACATGATGCATGTTCCACGACAAAATCACATTGTTTCGGATTACGCCCAAAAAAATAGGCACGCTTTTCATCAACCATCAATTTCTGAAATACCCACAGTAACACCGAAACTCGATAAAAAGTGGGATTGATGAAATTAAAATACAGCAATAATATGAGTTTAGATTTATTTCCACATTATTTGAGGGTTTTCACTAAGCGATTGTTAAAACTTTGCTTAAGATTCCCTGAATATTTACATATATTAAAGTGCTGAAATAGTAAGCAGACGATGCGATTTGTAAATAAATGACACACCTGGATCAACTGGTCACCTTTTAAAACGTCAAGATGACATCCACTTGGCGGTCTTCCTGCCCAGGGAGGTATTTCATATTCGATTTCTGCATTTACTGCACTTTCTTCCGAAGCAGACACAGTGGATACAACTGCAGCCATCGCTACAGAAGTTATGCTTAAAGGCGCAGCCTTCCCTGCAGTTCTTTTTCCATCTTTTACTACACCTGAGGACATCGATGCCACTAAATTTTTACAAATCATGATTCAAAGAATGAGAAAATCCGAACCCAGTAGCAGAACTCATACATGCACGCAGTGGAAGTCAAGAGAAATAAATCTCAATCATCTGCAGCAATAAGGATAGCAGCAGCTCAAAACTTCTAAACTTTACACGAGTATACCTTTTCCATCGTGAAACAATATTTCCTCGTATATATATATTGAAATACGGAATTATTAAGAAATAGTAGGTTACGTAGATTCACTTTTATGGAAGCTGTCATTAAGATTCAAGCGAAGTTACTTCAGATAAATCTATCTGAATTAGTGAGTTGCAATTTATTTGAAAAAGAAAAATCATAATTTTTGCATAATACTTTCCAGTAAAGTTAGAAAACCAATTCTTCAAACTACTAACATATTTGATAGGAGAGTTTATTCGCAGTTCACGATACTACAATATGAGGTATACAAAGCGGAAATTCGTCTCTCAATAATCTCAATAATTGTAAGTACATGATTACCCATTGTCACAAACCGTAAAGATGAAATAGTGTCAAACACCACTGATAAAAAAAGGGATAAAATGCTAAGTTATATAAATATAGACCAGTACTGAATGGATAAACAATCATTGTGATCAGTAAGACACAAACTAATTACGAAATTATTATATAAGTCAAAACCGTAGAAATCATCGATAAGGTGATAGAGAAAGTTCTTTCTAAATACCAGTAAATTGACATGGAAATAATTAAAGCTTAACAATTTGAGATTCACCGTAAATTAGGAATTTTATTGTTGAAAACAACTGACTGTTCTCTATTATACATGCGAGTTGCATTTCGATTCCAAACGACAATTTATAGAAGCTGCTGAAAAATAAAAAGGAAAATAACCCAATGAAAAAGAAATGGATAGTAAAAAGCTCTAGAATGAATAAGCAATTTAAATGTAAAGAACAGCAGGAAATATGTTGCATAACATTTCCTAATTTCCATATGTTTTGAACAAAATTTCTCCTACGTTCTATTACCGGAATAGCTATCATGCTAATTTTCACCATTTAAGCATGATAAACTTAAACTTACAACAGCAATAAACACAAGATCTATGATACCTGTGTATAAGCCAAAACCATCTACATGAAGTAACCGAAGAATTCTTGAACTTACGTAGATTTTTTTCTCTATCTATTTCGAATATGGAATTGAGAATTAAACGAGGCACATTCATAGTTTGATCATCCAACAAAACAATATCATATCCATCCAAATATTTAGTCAATAATGTTTCGTCATTATAATTCAGAAAACCTATTTTCAATGCAACTTGTTCACATTCTAGACCTACATCCATTTTTGAATCTAAAATTAAAATGAAATCAAAAAAAATTGAAAACCATGAAACTTTTTATTTTTAAAGTATGAACATCAAATTTTTTATCTAAAGCTTTCATTAGTTTAAAATAAGGATAATGATTGGACACAACCTCCTAGAGAGTCGCCCATCAATAAGACGCACGTTCGCGATGAAATTTCACTGAACAACGATCCATAGCCATTAATAACAGCACTATTCTTACAAAACGTGTGAATAAGAGGTTCACTAAATGCAACTGCTACATCGTTCTCATCATATATCTAAATTCTTTTTACACTTAAATAAGCTTCCAAAACCTGATTTAAACAGTCTATCATGTTAAAGAAATACTAAAGAAATAGAAATAGTAAACATTATATAAAGCATTGCAGAAGAATCAAAAAACCATGGAGGTATTGCCATATTTCCATGGATTTAAATCCTGATATTTGATTAAAACCTCAATTATTGATATTTAAAAAATTAACTGCACTGGATGATTCAATAGTTATTAGTACAAATCGTTCATTCTTGGTCATTCATATAGTTTCATAACGGTATTGGTGGAGTGTTGAATTAAAATCCGTAATGAATATGCGAATATTATATAGAACCAAACTGATATGAAATGCTATTATTTTCATCAAAAACATGTGAACAAATCTTAGTGGGAAAGCGAGTCTGCATGCCCGCTTTCATCACGAAACGATTCTTTTTCGAAATAGACTCATAAATTACCATCATGTTTGAGACAAGGTGCACGTTATTTGGAAATCCACCAAATGTTTTTCGCAAAAAAAAATCAATCACATTTCCTATGCCAGCAGAAAAAATAACTAGAGGTACATTGTGGTTACGAAGCGTCAGCATCAGCTCCTCTGCTCCTTCCCTAAAAAAATATATACATGGAAGACTGCTTACCACCTCAAGTAAAGAACAAAGCATTTTACAATAAGTTAAATATTTTTAATCGAAAATGAAAGAAATATAGCAAACTTTAATTCGAGTTTTGCTTCGGAAACAAATTTTTGAATTGTTTTTTTCGTAAAACCAGTCTTAATGATATGTTCGTGAGAAGTTCTCCACCTGGAATGAATTATATACTGTTTATTTAGAAAAATGATATAATTCAATCCAGATACGATCAGAATGAATGAGGAATGAAATCATACCAGTCTTCCATATGAGGAATTTTTTCCGCAACTGTTATATGTGGATCAAACTCAATCGGTAGATATTTTGCCTTCAATCTTTCAAGAACAATACCAAGCTCATGTGACACTGTCCAAGCAGCACTATCAAAAACACCATGTGTTGTCAAACAACTTTTACCTTCAGCATCGTGGAAACGAGATAGCGTATAATCAAAATCTGAGACCACCTAAATATCCTCATTATACTTAATCAATTCATTTACGAATACTGAATAAAACATATTAATAAAGTATTTTTAGAAAAAAAAATTATTGATAGAAAGGGAAAATTTATTAAATAATTTACTGCCAAAAACAATTAATCAATTACTGAAACCCTGAAAATCAGGGTTCGTGTAACACCTTTCGAAGCGGTATAAACTAACCAATTTCATTTTAAAGAGACTCATTGTAGTCACTGCACAAAAATTAGGATGAAAAATGAGTCGGATTAATTAAATCAACGTTGGTAAATAAATTCTAAAAACAAATTTCAACGCAAGATAATACACACGCTATGTTCTTTAGAGTTGAAAACAGAGTACTGTTTGGGATATATCAAATGATAGGCTCACTAAAAGTTTATTCTTGTCAGTACTGATAATCTGGTTGAGTTTTCGCTCTACGGTAGACGAGTCGCGCATGCGCACTTTGTCATTGGCAAGCAATACATCGATCAACATATAAAATCAATGCTAAAACGCAAAAAACTTCTAAAATCGACATTCATTAAAGATGCAGCAAACGCCACACAGGAGGTTCACTGAGACTAATTTTTCGGTCCACTCTAATAAACGAAAACATATCTATTTTGCATAATATAGAAAACAATTATTCCTTTAACAGTTACTGCTCAAATTCATGGTAACGAGTAGAAAGAGTATGAAATGACAAATATTAGGTAAGGAAGGTAAATATGACATAACATGTAGACAAGTAATTTGGTATTCTGCACCGCTGTGAAAATATATCCTTTTCGAATTATACCTCTTTACAGTATTACTGAAGCTGTATGAATGAACGGATGTGAAAAATGTGAAAAATACTTCGAGAAAAAGCACTACGAGAAGGAAACTTCCTAAACGATACATTTCTTGTAATCGCTATTCTAAAGATGTTATCTCTGAAATTGTCCTCAACGCTGAACGGGGTGCCATCAACAGCTGACAGCATTTTGAGATGTTAGCGATGTGCCTCCAAACTATCTTCACGCATTGTGAAGCTTGTTCTCGAACATCTTCCCTTGCATGACCTCAACTGCAATTTCGAGATCTCTTTTCATATATACTGCATTAGATTTCTCGTTATTGATTTTTCGCTAGACGGGTATGAACCTAAAGATCAACTTGTGACTGATATGGCTGTGAAATGTGGACTGTATGTAGGTGGTACCTGTCATTCAGGAAGAGCATTCTTCCGAAAATCCCTTTTGCTTCTTGTCAGTCTTATTTTTCAAATAATTATTTGTTTATTTATTTAACACTGAGTCGATCGCAATGTTGATTACGTAGTCAAATTATGGAGGGATCATCGTACAATTTGCTATAATTGAGTTGTCATTAAAAGTGATTTAGATAGCATTTACACAAACCATGACGAATTATCATATGTCAGGAGCGGAATATCTCGCATCAATCTATGGCACTGAGAAGGATAAGGTTGATAATTTAATATTTTATTTCACTTCACCTCTACCTATGGAAATAGCAAGAAGTGGAAAATGTTAATTTCGTGGCAGTATTAGAGATTTGTTTCTGTTAAATAATTTTATTATCTTCCAAATCAAAATCCGTAAAATTAAGTCTTTTCCGGAAACATTCATATATGAAAAGCTTTTAGACTTGTTTTTACAAATAAGGATTATAAAAATGAAATGATCATAATGAGAAAATAAAATATAAAATGCCAGATCACTTTAGGTAAATTGCTCCTTCTACTTCAAAATAGGTGCATGTCGACATGGTGATAAATGCTCTAGGACGCATATCATGCCTTCTTTTTCACAAACAGTTTTGCTGAAGAATCTTTATCACAATCCAATGATTGATACCAGACAAGCGGATGCTTTTGCTAAGGTTTGTACATTTTGCGGTTATTTTTAAGCTAAGCTTGCTTGATCTTGATTAACTTTCATTCTTCCACGTTCGAGAAGCTGCACCTTTTGTGATGGCTGGGGTGAAGCATTGATGGAAGCACTTTTAATACCAGAAATTTAACTTTAGCCTTTTGGACCGGCCGTAGTTCTCACTTTGGCCTTATTTTCAGAGCCAAAAATTTAATTGAACGTGTCGTGATACAAATCAGTTCATTCGTCTCTTGGCACATTAGTTATATTGGTAAGACGCCGTATCTGAACTCTCATTTCAGCCTAGAAGAATGAAGAGAAGTCCCCAGCTTTTGTGGGAATTAATAATTTTCCAATGAAATTTCGGGTAGTAATGCATTAGAGTTATCTGAATTCCAAAAGCACCGAAAATAAAAAGACGAAATGATATAAGGCTTCCTGATAAACTGATAAATGAAAAAATAAGGACCTTCTTTTGATAAAACTTTGATAAAGCTGAGCATGTAGTTTATATAGTTTATATATGACGACTATGTAAGATTGAATCTGGTATTCATTGATTTGGTTCTGCTGGCAATGTTTATTGCTCAAAACTTATCGATTCTTTTAATCGTGCATTTGTTTCGAATCTTTTGATTTGTTTATTGTTACTTACTGAATCAAAACATTTGGATTTACAATAATTATTTGAAACGTAGAGAATGTTTAGGTTGGTCAAATGAACGAGCAAGAACAGCAGTATTTTGAAGAATTTTTTGAAGAAATATTTGTTGAATTGGAAGATAAATTCGGTCCAATTGACGAAATGAATGTATGTGATAATATCGGGGAGCACATGATTGGCAATGTTTACGTAAAATTTGAAAATGAGGAAGATGCGGACAAATGTGTCAAAGGGCTTGAGAATAGATGGTAACGCACTATTTTTCGATTTTATTTGTTCTAACATCGCTAAAAGTATCCAAGGAATATCATCCCTTATGTAGGACGAGACATACCGACTGCTACTAGCTAGTAAAAAAGTGAAATAAGCATGAGGTAAATAGTCCGACAGGGCAATCATTGGTGTTTGATTTAATCCTTTCAAACCATTTGAATTATTTATTGTCAGATAAATGTATAATGAAAGATTATCCAAAATTTAAGTATTATAAATCTAGCTAATTTTTGTTTTTCAATTTTTACAGTTTTGTAATTTTAGGTTCAATGGTTCACCCGTTTATGCTGAACTCTCACCCGTAACTGATTTTCGTGAGGCTTGCTGTCGCCAGTATGAATTAGGAGGTTGTAACAAAGGTGCTTTTTGCAATTTCATGCATTTGAAGCAAATATCACGTGATTTGAGACGGAAGTTATATGGTTCTCGAGCAGAATATCGTGGCGGTGGTTATTATGGTGGTGGGAATTGGCATGAAGGTTTATGCTCTTTGGATTTTATTGTAACATGATTTACTTCCAGTATTAGTTTTATATGCAAGTAGACGTCAGTAAATTAAAATCTCAGTCAAACAATTGTCAGTACAGATAACTAAGTATCATGTATTATTTACTCAGTGTCATAATAAAATTGTTCAGGAAGTGTTTATAACCATAATTCCATCTGAAAAATGTTTTTTTGATTTAATCTGGGAGAGTTCCATAACATCATGTTGTGAACAGCTTTCAAACAACTTTTTAATTCCAAATATTTTTAGTTAGTTTTGCTGATTTATGTTTTCGTAAACTCATGATTTTTTATGCGATAAGTTATCATTTCTGATCATATATTTTAGGCAGAGGAGGTGACTATGGTAGTTACTCTCGGCGTAGTGGTGGTGGATATGGTGGTGGTGGCAGTGGCGGTGGCAGACGGCGTTCGCGTAGTCCGCGATCAAGACATCGATATTAACCAGACAACAATAACATGGAAATTTTTATTTGGTGACTGTGTTATTTAAGATTGTCTTTGTCTTTTCATTACATTATCACGCTTTATGTGAACAATTTGTAAAATGAATTAATGATTTAAATAAAATTTATGAGTTTTCATAATATATTAGAAACAATATGATTATGGTGCTCTGTCTTGCAACATTTACTCACTATCAGTCTAATGTTCATAATTTGAGATTGTAAAGTTCTGTTGAGAATATTTTGGTTCACTTATGTCCTCTTATCAAAAGAACTATTCCATTCAAACTCTCGAAGCTGTCATTTAATACTCATACAAAGTATCGGAGAATAATCTGCTAATAATAATAGTAAAATAATCCAGGTTCAAGTAGTATTTAATAGTCTGTTTTCAGTGTTTCTTA
This sequence comes from Cruorifilaria tuberocauda, assembly GCA_013365365.1. Lineage (NCBI taxonomy): Eukaryota > Metazoa > Nematoda > Chromadorea > Rhabditida > Onchocercidae > Cruorifilaria > Cruorifilaria tuberocauda. The sequence goes on along the minus strand of JABVXU010000019.1, from coordinate 159,297 downwards.
TGATTGAAAAAGAACTTTACAGTTTACAGAGAACGGTTTCCTGAAATTTATCGAGAGAATTAGGAACTGCACTGCGCTGTTCACTCGATATTAATTAAACCAAATTTTACTAATTTCAACATGTTGAATCCACCACCATCACAAGCTTCATTCTCCACACATATTATGAACATTTAACGAAATTTGTGTTATACGATGTGCGGGAGCTATTTTTTTACCTGATTTTATGCCAACAGAAAGTGAGCCAAGGTTCAGCGATGGATCAAATCCTTTAAAATAAAATACTGGAGTGAGTTTACGCAGGTATATTTTTGCTGAGTTGTTAATTAGTTTTTTCACTTTATTTTTTTCTCCCATTTTCTGGTCGTTGGCTTCGACCAGTTCTTCACTTCTCAACTTCCTTTTAAAATGAGTCGAAAACTTTCAAGAGTTCAAAATAAGTTTACTATTTAAGAAAGAACAATGATGAGTACGAGCACTACGTAGAAGTTCATTCCACAGGCTGTGGATATACGGAAAGATTAAAGACAATAGTGTTGATTATTATTGAATTCTGTGCGATCTTAGTGAAAGGATTGTTCTCTCTGCTCTTGATATAGAATTCCTTTGGTTAGTGAGTTTATAGAAGTATTTCTTAGAAACTTGAGAAGAAACTTCATCTATTAATTGTCCTCCCGGCAATTTTAATTAAGCAAATATTCAATATGTTGCTAAAATGATCGCTTCATGTCGAAATTGTTCCATTTTCATATTTTTTTCGGTTTTTCAAACAAGAACTTTTGAAATATCCATTATAATAAACTGTTGATAAAAAATATGGCTTCCGTCTCATGACTTTTGTTACTTTTTGCTGAGCTCCTTTGGAAATTCTCTTTCCTTCACTACCCTCTTTTCATTTTCAAATGCATCTGAATATTTCATGAATATGTAATTGCCCAACAGAGCCATTTCTTTCGACCTGTTGTCCATAACAATTGTATCCTCTGTCCCACTGCTGGTAAATCAATCAACCTTGCCAATCGTTAGATGTGTAAAACGCTGGCTTATTTTCAAACTTGTTCCTGTCACATGTAAACGGACAGTCAGCAAGTCAATTCTCTTTCCCTCTCTCTCTCTGTCTCTAATCACTATAGATACACAAAAATAATTCCTCGATATTATTCGATCTTTAAATTTTTATACCTCATCATCTCTTTAATTACAGAAAATCATATTTTCTTTATACATTAAGAGCAAGGACTTCTTGCTTTTATTACGAAAAATATTTTCTGTTAAATCATATTTTATTAAATTCGTTTACAAATAAGATCGCAAACTGAATCGTTATCTTTACGGTGATTTAATGATATTAAATTATGTTTTTGATTTTCATGGTATCAAAAATCAAAAATTTGGTTATTAAAAAAATAATAAATTTCTCTTATGTGGTTGTTGCAAAAATTTTGATTGCGAGTAAGTTGATATCTTTTGCTACAATTTCTGTTTACTCTATTTAAATTTATATGATTGTATTTATTGTACATTAGTAGCATAATGTATACATTACTTCTTTATATTTATTCATATTTTTTGTATATATATTTTTACTCAGTCAAATTTTACGACTTTTACGATTTTCAGTAGCTGCAATTGAAACTTGCAATATATGAAGTCTGAAAGACGTGAAGTTGGCATCATCATCCAAGATGCAGTGCTTTTATGGGAATTGTACAAGGATCAGTGTACTAATTTCAATAACGGAAGGAAATAATTAGGATTAATATGTTCCATCCATCCAGTGTTTTTCTGGGAAAGAGAAAAGAACTGATATTTGATGAAATTTGCATAGCAGAACCTTTTCATTTCTTAAAGAATTGATAAAAGGCCACGAAATTTTTGCGATTTCACATGGGAACTAAACATTTGAACCATAGCAGTTAATTAGTTTCGAGAAAATGAGTAATTAATTAATTAAGAAAGCTTTCTTAGAAATTAATTGAGAAATTGATTACTTGAACTGAATTGCCATGCTAATTATCACCGTTTATTGTTGTTTGGATTGGTCTATTGTATGTTGTTTTGATAATATGGTTCATGCTAGTCGCTATACGGATTTTAATTTCTGGAATTCTAATTACGAAGTTCTCGACTAGAGACCGATAACTATTTCAAAAAAGAACTGTTTGATTATTAAATATGGCTATTTTTACTTCTTATTAGTTGTTAATTAATTTAAATCATTTTATCAACTCTTAACTGTAATCAATTCGATCAACAATGTCGACAATTCCGCAGGATCCAGTTTTTCTAAACACAACGATCGAATCAATAGTCCATCATCGATTCTTTCCTTCATATTTTGCTTTTGAACAAAATATTTGACATTGATAGAGATTTGATAAATTTCGTGGATTGAATTCAATGTTTAAATTAATATACTGCTATATATCCCTCTTTTTTCATTTCATTTTGTTACCGCATGAATTATAGTGAAGTTTGTATTTTGATTGATAGATGTTGTGGATGCTATTCATATAAATTAGCGAGTTGGAATGGTTTTCAAGCATCATTTTTAAATCAACACACCTTTATACATGACTAATTCATGAAAGAGTGACCGGTCAGAAGTTATTTGGAAGGAAATGATCAGTTTATTACTATAGCTACAGTGTATGCTCTAATAAGCTATGTAAAATGCATTCATTTTTCAAATTTATTTGTCAGTTACAATATGCAGCGGGTCGACAATTTCTACAACAAATAACAAATGGGTAAAATTAAATTTCTTAAAAACTTAAGGACAAACAAACTTTCAAATTTAATATCATTTCCATATTAAATTCATACAGTTCGATTAAAAATGAATTAGCAACTTTCAGCAGGAGTAGCGCTGGTATAAGGATGAAATTCGATAAAATAATTCAACCAGGCATTTATGATGTTTAATCATTAAATTTTTATTTTCTAGTTTAAAAATCCTGAAGTGTTGCTACTGTATCATGGCTGTTGGCTGGACGCATCATTTCTCAACCACGTATTTTTTCTCGATTGATCATAAAACGTTGTTCCATAATTGTCGTTTTTTTCTTCCACACAATACTTTCTTCTCGTCATTTCGAATTTTCGAACAATTTTCCGCTCGTTATTGCTCTAAAAGACTGTCTTTCTTACTGCTCATTTTTTGTTTGGAAAATCTTTTACATTGATATATTTTCACAACCACACATGCATATATTTTTCATGTGCACCATTAAGAAAAAATAAGCCAAACAAAAAGACGTGTCATTTTTTGTTGCTGTATTCAGTTTATTCATGTGTTTCACTTATTCTGAAAAAATGAAAGATAATTTGAGAATAAGTTTTAAAGAGCTGCATTTTAAATTTGAATGAAGCTAAGTTTTCGAGGTCAAGTAATACCTCTCGTAAAAATACATACTATTGGTTTTTATAATTCATAATTTATTTGGAGAAAATTGAAATCCATCACCAATAATATCAACCGTATTAAATCTTCACTCTTTATCTCATTTCTCTTTAATCGGTGATCGAGGCATGAAAACATTTGTTGTCATTTCTGATAATCGAAGTGCATGTTAAATAAGTGCATGTCAATGCTTTGTGTGTTCCGATTCGCTTTAAATACCACTAATTATTAATCTCATTAATATCACTGTTGTTTCTTGTAATTATAATTGCTACTTTTATAAATAATTTCATTTAACCTAACATCATTCCGCATTAAAAGCGAATAAGTTAGAAATTCAATTTGATTTTACCATTTTCTCACTATCTTTTAGTTAAAAAGTCTGCCCAAAAATTAGTTAATATGTTGATATCCGGTAAAACTCTAGTTTTAATTTATTTTGTGATATTAAAATTCATTGAATAAATCAAAAAAGATTATTAATCAAGTCAATTTTTATTTTCAAAGAAAACTATTTAATATTCGGATCTTCTTGAAATATTGTACCGCACTGTCACCTAATTGTCGTTGATTTTTTGATATCTCGTATTTGAGAAAGATTTTATTCGAGACAATGTAACAGAAATATTTAATTTTCCACACAGCATAACCCTTCTTCATTCGTCCCGTTGAGAACACTGACGTGTTACACCGGAGATCGATTCACATGTTGTACAGTGAGTTTGATTTGCGTCCCTCAATTCATCATTTTGTTTTATCGTTACGCTAAAAACAATTTTAATGCCTTGATTGTTCTGTATACTTTCTCTTTCATAAGTAGTCTTCTGATCTTCTAACTTTACATCTCTCATCATACTTTTATGCTCACTTTGAAAATTAAATTTGAAAAGTTGCAATGTCAAAATGCGAGAATAGAAGCTATAAGCACTTGACTTGAAGTTGCACTTTTTTCACCATTTAATAAAATCTTGCTACAATTAAGATACATTTGTTAGTTTCACTTAACGGATTAATAAATCATTTCTTTCCAAATAATTTGTTTCTCTGAATTTCATTTCAGAAGTTCCCACATTCCTTTCTTGCAGATACTGAATGTTGATGACTTAACTTACCTCAAATTCAACGAATTGTTTCAGTCCAATTCATAATATATATTGTGTGAATGTTTACGCATTTTTTTGATCAATAACTTACATATTGATGTCATCGATTTTGAGAAAACTATTCAAAAATGAAACAAAAAAAGTTACGCAGAAAAATTCAATTACTGGACGGAATAGCAGCTTTGTACGTTAACTTTTCAAATTTAGTTTTTTTTTTTACTTTGATATAAACATATTGGAAAAATGTAACAAGCATATGGTTTGAATGATAGCGAATAAAAATATAGAATTGATATAATCCAGTCATTTGAAACATTATCAATAACGAATTGAAAGATTGCAGCCAGTGCCATATTTATCAAAACTGGAAGGTAATCACCTGCAGCCTGGTCAGTCACTGATTGTCCGAGGATATATCATTGGTTTTTTCTTTTTCTTTTTTTGAGTTAATCTTGCATTCTTTGAAATGTTCAATTAGAGAGGAAAGAAAAAGAGCATGTAATGAAATGATGGCAGTGCATCAGAAGTTTTGTCTAAACCTTAACAATCATAGGATGAGTGCTATCGAAAACTGAAAGATAGAAAAACAGTTTAGAGACTTTTCGATATACAAACGTGAATGTAAGGTACTATAGGATTTTCATGAATTCATGATGCAAACTTTTAGAATTCGATAAGTCAAACCTAACTGACCTTGTTTATTTGTGCAAAATTTTCAACTGTTATGAGAGAGTTAAATACTGAATGAAGAAATCAAAACTTAAAAATATATAAAAATATTGTAAAATTTGAAATACAATTCAAATCAATAAAATTTAAGGACGTAATGAATTTATCATAAACCTCACAAACGGTGGGAAGGTGGAAAAGGAGGATGAGAGGGATATTCTCGATAATCGACTTCTTGCTATTCGAGCAAATATTGCTCTAAAACGAATTTATTTGAATGCCTGTATTGGTGGCGAATGGGGAAGGTTGGTTTTTTCTGAAAAGTTTAGCAATTATGAGAGGATTCTGTGCATTGCCAAAGTTTTAGTAATAGTAAATATTACTAAAGAATCATTTATAGGGAAGGCTCAGTGAAGCATAAATGGACACCTGGTGATGAGTTCGACATACGAATTAGGTGTCATGAGAAATATTTTGAGGTGAATTTTGGAACTGATTAAAAAAAATAATTAATCATCAATTGGACACTAAATAATTTTAGTTTATGAATTATAGCATGCTTTCTACTTGCTATTTGGCGCATTTAAAATCATTTTTGAACTTTGACGAGAAATTATCTCAAGTAATTTTAGATATTCGCTGATCATAAATTACTGGCTAAATTTGCATATTACATGCCAATTTCAAATATTTCACATATTTATATGAATGGAGATGCCGAATTATATGCGGTTTCATGGGAAGGCAAATATTACGTGAGTACAGTGAAAATAATTTTGCGAAGAATTTGATGATAGCATTGCTCTGAATAAGTTTTTGCCTTTATAATAAGGCTTTTCCAATTTATCGCAGTTTCTATCTCAGAATTTGATTGATATGGGAAGTTGAAAATAAAATCAAAGTCAAATTGGATTTGCTGGCTTGAAATTTTTTACTCTTTTAAAATCTTGAATTGAATAATAAAACGGTTTCGTTCTCCTTCTCACAGCATTCGACAGATGTTTTTTTTTCCTTTTCCACTTAACATCAATACAATTGTAGCAAGTTCCTTATACAGCGGATATCCCAGGAAATTTCTATCCAGGACGAAAGCTTTACGTATCAGGGTTTGTTAAAAAACGAGCCAAACAGTTTGTAATAGATTTTCATTGTGGTAATGATATAGCATTCAGATTTAATCCACGAATTGCTGAAAAAGTAAGTTATGACTTAAAGAAGCATCAATTATCATTCAGTCAAGATTGTTAGAGTTTTTATGAAATCATATACAATAATAGAGTAAAATAAGATATTACAAGAAAAACATTTAAATTATCTGAAAGTGATCCATGCAAAATCTAAGGTTTTTTATAAATTTTGGGAAGTTTTTCAGAAGCTAATTCGGAATAATCGGTCGGAAGAAAGATGGGGAATGGAAGAAAAGGAACTTGAAATATTATTTCCGTTCAAGAAAAAGCGTGCTTTTGACTTGTTATTTTACTGTGATGAAAATCGATTTCTTGTAAGTTTGCCTTTTCTTTCCTGTAAAACAGAGTTTTTGAATTTTTATATGAAAAGTTTAATAATTATTTTGATTTGGATGGTTACAGTGCCATGTGAATGATTGCCTTGTGTGTTCATTTACACATCGGATGTCATCCCGAGATATCGATAAACTCTCCATCGATGGTGATATCGAACTACAGGGAGTACACCTCAAATGAAATTTTCATTCCTATTTGATACACTTTTTTTCTTACGTCTTAGGTTCCTTGATATATTTTCATTTAATATTTCATGGTGAATTCTTACTTTATATCTAATCAATTACCAAAAATATAGATCTAAAAATTGAAAATATATTTAATAATAATTATTTTGACTTGTAGGAGTTATTTTGTGATATAATGTAATAGAGAAGTTGTAGTAGAAATCAATTCATCATCAAAAATTAAATGGTAGGTTATCGAATATTAGAAATTCCGATTTCTGAATTTTCTTCAGTAAATATTACGTTGGTAAAAGCTCATTCCTTCATTTTTGTTTTCTAATCTTATTTCACTTTTATTTTGAAGATATTTCTGAGATTTTACTTCTGAGATTAAATTATACATCCATAAATTACAGTATCCCCTTTCTTTCTTTCATACTTTTCATATTTCATATGGATTTGTGTAACATTTAGAAGTATTATATGAATTTTTTTCTTGATACAATCTTTCAATTTCTCATTGCTTTTCTAGGACGATATATTAGCAACAATAAAAGTTTGTGAATATTTTTACGCAAGTATTTCCAGCGTCTAAGGAATCATATCGAATAATTATGCTACCAAAATAGAAAAAAAATAATGTAAAAACGCGAAAAACAAAACAAATTTAATTTCTAATTTACATTTTACCTTAAAAATGCCTTAGAACTTGACGATAAAACAAACATAATAGTAATACAAAGATGTTAAGAAATTTGTACACTGCACATTAAAACAAAAATAATTTATTACTTCGTGTATCTGTATACCTATGCAAAATAATTATCATAGTTGTAATAATTACAAATAAAGTGCGCATTAGTGATGCAAGGCAATATTCTAAAGCAAGCAACTTATGTAGCATCTTTGACATGTGAACTTAATCTTGACGGATTACTTCCTCCTCCATTTTAACCAAAAAAAATGGAAATGTGTGTATGGGACAATAAATTTTTATGATAATGTAATTAAATTAAAGACATTATAAGGTATAATTATAATTAGGGTATTTATAACAACTATAAATAAGCATAACTATGTATCAATAATATCTGAAATGCCAACTTTCACTTGTTCACACAGAATATATGTGTTTATTATTTAGTCGGATTGTTTTGATGAAATTGATGATGTCACCAGCAAGAAGTTTCGGCTCCTCGAGAGCGGCGAAATGTCCACCACGTTCGATTTCTTTGTAGTGTGTTAAGTTGTACATGGTATGCATTAGTTCTTCCGGTTGCTTTATCAGATCTTCCGGAAATGCAGCATAACCAGTTGGGATACTGATGTACCGGCTTTAAAATCAATTTAACAATGTGAACGCCCCTTGAGTGATTACTATCGGATCTGGTAAATGACGTTGAATTCAACAGGAAGTAAGAGATAGTAACTTACTTGAAATTATGAAATGAATTCTGGAAATATTCTTTGTAAAGCCTCATAGCGTTCACCATATTACCATTAAACCAATAAATAGACACTATGGTCAACAAATCATCTAATGTGAACTTTCTAGAAAAATATAATCTTGCAGAAATTGAGGATTTTCATATCTCATTCAAAAAACTATCTTTCTTCAAAGAAAAAAAATAAAATTTCAAAGATTTTGTATTGCTCCTGTGCCCCTCGATAATTCCATTAATAGAATGCATTACTGTGTGAGCCCTCCATCATAATATGACCGATAAGTAGTATTCGTTCCGTATGAAAATTTCTCCAAGATATAAGCTGCCAAGCCTATTGGAGAATCACCAAGTGCTGCACCTAAAACGTTACAGAATTTCTAAGAAACTGACAAAAAATTATAACTTTCAAGCCAGAGACTTGAAAGTTAGTCAACTATATTAGACTATTCTAAATTATTAATTTACAAATCTAATTACAATCTAATTTCATCAGATCCCTTAAATTGTTACTAAATGCATGCTTCGATTGCGTAATTGAATGCGTAAGCATCATTATTTGCAGATTTTGAAATCAATACCAACGGTGTCCGGTTTTGTGGCCTGAATATGCATATATCCGGTTTCTTCGAGCAAATCTTTGAGGAAAGCGCTTGTAGTCTGTTGATGAAACGTTTTAGAAGAATAAACCAGTCTCGGTGCTACGACACCAATCATACCATATAATAATGCCTTCCAAGTAAATGCTTTCGCCATGTTTATATGTAAACCAATAACACTATAACAGTTGCATCGAAATAGTGTGGATTTTTCAATTTCAAAACTTGAGAAAAAAATCAATTCAATAAAAGAAGAGCAAGTGAAACAATATAGAACTTGCGACTGTGCGATTTTATTTTAGCTCAAATTTACCAAATCTAAAATTGATCTAATGGATATTAATAAAGATGGGAATTTCGTTCATAGTGTAAGAAAACGGAAAAGTTGCAATGTACTAAAGTGTTTTTGCAGTTTTTGTAGTCTAAATGATTAAACCTTTTTCTGCTATGATTCCAATTTTTTCAAGAAGAAAAACCAACTTTTCAGGATAATAAAAGGCGATGTTGGTAGCAATATTGCTCCCCCAATCTCCGCCCTGCAGTAAATACCTTGCGAATCCCAAGCGAACCATTAGCTTGTTGAATATTCTTGCAGTAACTTCCGAATTGAATCCTATAAAGTTAGAAATCTATTCTCATTGAAATGCCTACTTCAACTATGATTTCCAAATTTTTTTCAAAAGCAATATAGATCGGAGGAAAATGGTTGCAAATTCCCAGTCTGCAAAATTAAGTGTGTAATTAACGAAGCACATATTGATTGGAATCAAAGCTGATGGCTAATAAGACATAAGTGATCGTGGCGCACTGTAGTCTGAGCATATAACTGTTAAGGAATAGTGGTAGTCTGACTAGTTTATCCAAGGTATTTTTCTTTTTGGTAACAGTAAAAATACTATTTAAGAAAGTGAGGGTAATTTTCCCAAACAGTTTCTCCATTTTACCTTTTTTCATCGGTGAGCTTGACCAGCCAAATCCGGGAATGGAGGGTGCTATCACTTCGAAGACCACACTAATATCAGAACCAATCTGTTGAACTGGATCCAATAACATCGGGATGATTTTAATGAACTCGAATACATTTCCGGGCCAGCCATGCAATATTAGTAATGGGATGACAACTTGGTAATTATCTTTGGTCGGTTTAGAATGAATGAAATGGATCTGTACAGATAAAGAAAAATTATGCTCATATCAAAAAATATTCTTTCCTTTTAATTCCCACAATAATTAAACAACCTGATGAATCAGAGAGTTAAATAACTAAATGATTATTAATGGTAATGGTCGTAAAAGTGACAAGAGAAAAGAAAAAGATGCAACGATTAGAAAAATGTCTGCCTTAAGTCCTTCAATTTCAGTAATAAATTGAGGTAGAGTATTTATAATTCCTTCATGATATTTCCAATTGTATTTGTTGAGCCAATAATTAGCCACATGTTTGAGATATTTACCGTTAAAACCATATGAAAAATCATCGCAGTCTTCTAGCGGTTCATAGCTAATTCGAGCATTTTTCAAGCGCAACTTCAAATCCTGTAATTCAACCTTATTATTAAGGAAGCATTCCTTCCAGTGTTGTTCTATGCAACTAACTGCAAGTCAACATCTTGAAAAAGTGACATACCTTTATGGCTTCCTCGGAAACACTAACTCTAAACGGTATAATTCGCTCATCATCTGACCGTTTTTCCCCATGACCGAACCATCCATCAACAGCTATATGACCCTAAAAATCTATTTGCTTAAAATGAAGGTAAATGATGGAAATACAAATCATAAATTATTATCTCATAAAGTCTATTCACTCTAAGTTCATTAATATGTAACTTTAACAGTTAATGATCCTTCTTGGCAGTATTATTTTAAGGCCTGAAAAAATTTTAAGGAAAGAGAAAAGAAAAACTCACAGAACGAATAGTGCTAAAGTTCTTGTTGACTCTATAAATAGCATAACTAACGAATATAACGAATATAGCCCTAATTAATTGTGTCGAATAACCCATTAAAGGAATAAATCGAGGCCGAATAAATAGAATAACGTCAATTCTCTGTTCTAAAAAATTAACCGAATGGCATTAATTCATTTTTGTTTATTCTTTGCTATTTAATTTCCGATTTTATTTGCGAGGTTTTCAGTACCAAGTAGGTAAATATATTTTGAGCCAAGATTTATTATAAATTAGACTTAAGTTTTAGATATCGACACTACTTTTGGTTTATAATTGCTTGCAGTGCTTCAAATATTTTATTTCTTAGATAACAATGACTAACAAGGCCTTATTTGGATAGCGGAATGTGTTTGCTTAAATTTAAAATCTCCTGAATTGTAGTCAGCACGAATTTAAAATTTACCATTTTAAATTCGTAAAAATAATTGGTTTTTATTATTATGAAAATAGGTCCTCGTGAAAATAAATTTACTCATAACTAATTTAAAATTCGAGCAATTCTATGTCATTTTATTACTATTACTTCATTTTACAAATTTACGAATGTTATGGGTTATTCATTTGGGGAAGTAAACAAGAAGGTTATAACATTCAAGCAATAATGAAATAAGTAGGGCTGAGGAGTGGAGCGTTGTACTCTTGATGGTCGAATGTTGATGATAAGAAGGGTAAGACGCCAGAAGAAGAAAAGAATTTGTAGTAATGCTCGGTATCGACTATCGATCACGGATCAGGCATCTAAAGTTCGCTACGTATTTCATATTATTTTGAAACTCATTCGTATACTCTTAAAAGTCATGATTAACTTCAGTTTTCTGACACAAATTAACTCTATCCAAGAAACTTTTAAAATCAAAGCCAATCCTGATTAAATTTTTAATTTGAAAATTTACTGTTTAAAATTTATTTGATTAATTGGAAAGTTAATTCTAAATTTGAATTCCTCAAAGTCACTCTGAATTTGATTGAATAAGCAAATAAAAGATTAAGATTTGTAGAATTTGTCGTTGAGATTAAATTGTTAGAGAGTGAAGCATAAAATTTAAATACATGAAAATCATATTAAAAAGTTGAACACCTCTTTTGCATTAATCTGATTGTTGATAACAGTTCTTTAAGTCAGTTTACATTTTGTAATTTCATGTTCACGCAACCATCTGACGGCAAGAATTCCGAAGCATTTTCCAGTGGTACTTGTATTCACAGCCAACTACAATTTTTTTATTTTACACTGAGAAATTGTAAAAACCATTTTCCATATCAAAACTATAAAGTTATCAGTGACTGTGAAGATGGTTTGGTAAAAAACTGGAGAGCTGAAGTGAAGTATTTTGAATAAAATCAAGCAGCTAAGCTTATGCATTACGGCTAGATTTATTAAATACAATCGTTAATTGCCCAGCAAATCGTCCAGAATTTAATTACTTTGGATGAATCCCGGATAATATGCCGGAACCAATATGAGAAAAAGACTGGTGAGGCTATAATGTCGTCAGAGTAGCATAATCATTTCACATGCACTCAATTAATTTGCTCATAGATCGGCAAAGCAACGAGTTCTTGGTGAAGTATAAAACATTTTTCTCTTTTGGGCAGAAACGTGTATTTTTCCCGGTCATAGAACAATCATCCATTGTCTCCCGGATTTTGTAATAATCAATTAACGAATATTTCAAGTAAAAAATTGAGAAAGGAACGAATAACTTACCAATATAAAGAGTTATTAATCGATAAGATAGCGATAAGAATAATCAGTTGATACAAAACCTCCTGAGTTATTTCTGAATGTTTTCCGGATTTTTCATAGACACTTACTTATACAAATGACCTATTATCAAATTGTATTTGTGAGTCCGTTGTTGAGAATGATGCTGTTGATGGTTGATTTCAAATTGATCATTATGCTGTTTGTGAAAAGGGAAAGAAAGAAATGAATGAGAAAATGATCAGAACGGCGTATGTACAGAGTGACAAAAGGAACTGAACACTAAAATTGCGCTAACAGGATCCAATTCGATTTTCAATTTTGAAAAGACCCATAGCTGATATTGTACGGTTTAAAGTATCTTTCAAAACTACTTGAAGAAGTGTTTTGATCAAGTGAAGAACTGATTTCTTTTCCATCTTACAAATTATGAAATTTAATAAGAATTAAAAAAAACATTTTCTATTATAAAGCATTGCAATGTAAATAGCTAAAACTCAATATTTCGCTAATGTTTACAGCATTTTCCTGGAAAAATTTCTCTTAATTCAATAATTTCAGTTTCAAAAATCAAAAATTGGTAACATTCACAAGCAAAACTTCATCTAAAAAGAAGTGCAAACAAAAAAAAACATAATGTGACTAGTTACTTTAATTTAATTATATGACAAAACACATTTGAATTCTGATGCTTATAGATCTTCAATTTTAGCACTGACCCTTAACCCCATACTTCATCCGTTGCTGAACTTCGATCTCCAAAGATTAATGAGACAGTGCAGAATTTGATAGCAATAGCCGAATGGCAGGCTGCAGTAAATGTTTATTGCAAGTTTGTTTATATAATTGGCATAAGTCGTCTATAATTAAGAATCAATTCAATGCACTCAATTTCAGATCATACCTGATCTATCAACTTATTTCCAGTCTAAATTCTAAAATTCTAAAAGATCGAAATCTAGAGTTATTGGGGTAGTTGGATTAGATATGTTGGAAACAGCAAAATAAGATCGCTTACATATTGGAATTTTAAATTTCAAACTTATATAAATTTAAGAAATAATAAAGCCATACGATGATATGACAGTTGTATTCGTGCCATTGCAATAATCTTCTTCATTACAAAAGCAATTATTTCACCAATAAGCTTTAACAGATTAGTTAGAATGACAATCATAGTAATGACATGCAACCATTCTCGTTTCTTAACAGATTGATATCAGAGCATGCTTTATGCACTTCATGCAAATTTGCAAGTTAGTTTTGTGATGAAGAAAAAGTAAATATTAAAATGGGAGATTTAAGATGTTTTCCTAAATGCATGTGATAAATCTCTGAAAAATTTTCGAAATAATTCCGTCGAACTAATGATACTTTTGGAACAAAATTTTTTATTGCAACATTCTTCACTTTGCACACAATTTTCTTCCATTGCACTGCGACTGTTGCAATCCGATCGGAATTGCTTAGTGCTACAAGATAATACGGTATATTTTATTATTATGCTACACGCATTTTGTCTTTTAACATTAAACTTTTCAGTGACAAAATCGAAAATGAGATAATTGGAGTGCAAACCAATTAAAGTGAACTCTTATGATAAATATGCTGATAAATGTGCTTTTGTTGCAAGACGGAAATCGAAGATTTTGGTCATAAATGCTACTTGATCAATACATTTAGCCTACTCGCAATTAATTAACAAAGTTAAAAGACAATATGACATTAATTAATCTCCTTAAGTTACAATAATCCGATACATTGCTTAATTGCTAGAAAAATGCTTTAATTTTTCTTATTATTTTTTAAAGAACGAATATTTATTTATAATAAATAAAATTAGTTCAAACTAAACTAAAACCAACAATTTGCTGGCTCCGTACACTGCCGTCGAAAAATCTTTTACTCTTGCATTACAGGCTTCATTAAAAATAAGCGAAAGTTTTAATTCAAGAAATTCAATTTCATAAATTATTCGATACGGCGCAAAAAAGTAGCCTACATAAATATTTCATTTAGTTTAATTCCAGAACAAAGTTAATAGCAACTAACCCGGTGCAAAATTCCGCTAATGCTTTGACGTACACTTTATTTCCATATAAGTCGAAACGTTCGAGACCTTTGTCGTATTCACAGTACGATCAATTAATTGAGTGGTTATCGGAGGTGGCACTTTGCATTCCAAGAAACCGCCGATAATAACCTCTTACTATCATTAACTCTTCAAAGAAATAAATTGCTCTAAGTAACAACAGGTCGAAGTTCATGACTATGATAATAACAGGAAAACGGAAAAAAAGACAAAAGAAATATTCCTGTGGTATTCATTTATATAAATTAATGAAAGAAATGCCCGGTGTCTCGCAAAAGTTTTTGATATGAATTCAAAACTTGGTTATGTTATCAGTGTCCAAGAAAAGAATTTATCATTCTATTAAGTAAAACTTTTATTAACAAGGAGGTACTATGATTTTATATGCGCGTAGAAACAAATAAAATCTCTACCAATATTTTGCAAAATATTTTTTGCAAAAAGTAAATGATTAACATTTGTTTGTTTCAGCTGTTAACATTTTAAATGATAACAAATATACAGCGAAGAATAATGGAGCATTTCTGCTTCCATCATGAAAATTACAGGCTGAGGATGATACCATTTCAGTAAAATTCATACTCTATTCTAAATTTCCAGCATTGAAATACTATTTGATTTTTAGATTTTATAGCGATTCTAAAGTTCGCAAATATTGTCTTCCAAAGCGTGACCATAAATATGGTATGATAACAGTTAGTCGTATTCGAATTCATGCAAATACCTTTTATAAAAAATTTGTATTACCTTACTGAGATATTATTTCCAAAGCTGCTGGAAATCTTAAAAATATTTTCGTGGTCAAATTTTTTAGTTTTAAATTTAAGAAGTTCATTAGTGATAATCATATAACTCTTTAGTCTATGTCATGTTTTTGTCTATTCACCTTATAATTTTCATTTCATTTCGACTGTATTATACAAAAGATGAATTAATTCAACATATACCTAAGACAGAATAGATTTGCACTCAAAGACTCAATCTTTCTATTGACAAGTAATTGTACAAGCCGCGCGAAATAATACTATTAAAAGAATGCATAGTTAAAATGCATTTTGATTTTTTTGTCTTACATAGGGGTTAAGGAACGCTTGACTTCTATGCATAATTTTCACTTCCGTAATTGACCGTGACTGGTCTACTAATATGAGTATCAGAATTTCTAAAAATCCCTTTACTATCAATAGGAAGAAATAAGTGATTGAGCCAGGTGTATATTCTGAAGTGAAGAATATTATGAATTGTATTTATACTTATTTTGCATTCCTATACTTCATTTATATTTCAGTTTATAGCATTTCGCGATGCTAATATTTCATGATTAAATAAACAAAGCGTTTTTTATTACTTCGATGAGAACGTTTGGACAAACGATTTCTGATTTAGATTCCACGAATACGAATTTATTTTAATGTTTTTGTATTATAAAATTATCTCGATTTTCCGAAAGAGATTGATGTATGATGAGGAAAAAGACGTACATTCAATATCAAAATAATC
The DNA here is from genome assembly GCA_013365365.1 of Cruorifilaria tuberocauda. Lineage (NCBI taxonomy): Eukaryota > Metazoa > Nematoda > Chromadorea > Rhabditida > Onchocercidae > Cruorifilaria > Cruorifilaria tuberocauda. The sequence continues at coordinate 143,142 of JABVXU010000019.1, read as the reverse complement.
ATAGTGTGTTTTATTCTTAAAATCTATACTAGGTCCAAACATTATCATCGAGGTAATAAAAAATGCTTTGTTTATTTAATCGAATTACTATTTTAAAGATCACTATAAACAATTAGTTTCTAATGATCTTTTGCTTACTTTTAGTTTCGTCTATGACAAAACCTCGCCTATCCACTTCACCAAAAACAGTATCGAAGAAGCACTGCCAAACTCAGCATTATCAAATGTGTCAGATTGCAATCTAGTGCTACCATCCACAATCTACTTCAATAAATATTACCATAATATCGATTCTATCCTTAACAATTTCTGATAATTGTTTTGTAACACCATGAATAAAACCCTTATCATATAACAAATCTTGATAATTATTCGACTTTCATTAAAAAAATCCCTTGAAAGTTCACAATATCAATCCAGGGGCAATACCATTTCCTAATCCCATCAGATATCCCAAACTGCATACTGTTGCCTTGATTCCTTCTCTGCACCTGTTCTCTCAATCTCGTCTTTCATTCAGTTTACCATTCCATTTCTTGCTACTACACATATAAATTATAGGGCTTTTGTTTATTAGCATTTGTTTCTTCCAAAACTGGATATGGTAGCTTCCACAATTAAAATTAAAAACAGTATATTGAGGTCAGAAAAACAATGCTACATGTTTCACTGAATTATTGAATTTTAGCTATGTATAAATTTATTGCTGATGCGAGGAAAAATCAATTTTTGAAAAATTACTTTAATTTTTAACTCTAGCAAAGTTGAATCAGTAAATGCAGAAAAACGAGCACCTGCCGATGGAAAAGCTTTACAAAACAATTCCTGCTTGCTTTTTACTCAATATACGTGCAAGTTCGTCATATTAAGTCTAATGCTAATCAAAAGCCTCAACTTATCTAAATACTGCTTGCAAGCCAATTTTGCAAAATTAAAATCGAAACTTACCTTGAAGCCGCTTTATGAAATGAATAAAGATGAAGTATAAACATCAAGTCGTCCTTATTTTTAAATTTGACGATTTCGTAACAGATGTTTTATATTTCGCTGACAATGAATACAAATTTATCCTTGATGTACAATATTATGTAACACCGGAACTTGGCTTCTCCTATAAAATGACTTTTTCTCATCTTTGTATCAGTGTCTCAGGAGTTCCTTATTATCGATTAATTCCTAAAACATCTCAGAAATATATATAATAATAGTCTAAGATAAAAAAGCAATGCAACAGTTGAACTCTCTAATTAATCAACCAAATTAGAAAATGAGAATAATTAAAACAGTATAATTTGATAAAGGAACAACATTTATATTGAATTAGTGTTATGAGTGTTATGAGATCACAACTGTTGCCTCTTCTGTATTCCTGATTTAGGTTAATGCTCATCGTTTCGCCTTTTTCGATTTGCTGTTTGTTCATTAATTTCATCGATTAATTTTCTTTCATCAATATGCAACGAGAAATTTTTCAATTATAATTTTTTCAGTGGTTACAAAACAACACATGAATCACTAAATCTGTTACTGATCCATTTTTGGTTACTCCCATTACTTCATCAAAAACATGAAACAGTTCATAAAACTAAAAGTGCACATAAATGTAAGTTGAAAAAGTTTTAGTAAATATTAAACAAGGAAACAAATGGGAACATTGAGAAATCTCACCTTATGTTTCTTCTGATATTTTCCCTCCCTTTTTGTTTTTGCGCTGAATCTGAAGTTCAAATCTTATTAAGTATGGAAATATACGATAGAAACTGTTCAAGAACCGAACCATTTGTGTATATTTAAACGAAACCACGACCGTACATTGATGCTGCTAATTCATAATCCGTGATATCATGTCCGTTATCAAAGTCAACTTCATCAAATACTTTGTCACCTTTCACATCTTCATAATATTTCATAAGTTTCTGAAAACAAACAAACTATATTGTTCCCTAGTACCAATTATAAATTTGATATAATTTAAGAAAATCCACATTTAGCCGATGTTAAACAACAATTTGCCAAATGGAGGTCTGAAAATTTCCAATTAAACCGAGCAGTCACTACAAATTTTTAAAAACCAGAAGTTCGTACTTAATGGAAAAATACCTCAACTTCGGGATTGAAACCTTTAAAAGACATTCGTCCAAATAAAAGATTTTCCAACAAATCATAACTATTTTCGGATTTCACATTTCTAAAATAAAACTTACATGATCTTTCAGTAAAGACATGCGAGCCTAGGAAAAGGAAACAGATTTTTCGTTATTTTATATAGAAAGATAAAAACGATTTAAAGGTAGAAACAGTTAATGCGTATCAATATTCTGCAGGGAATTCTCTGGTTAGGAATTACAATAGCATTCTAGAAACATGAGGAAGTGAGAATTTCTTAATTCCGAAGTTCAGTTCCGAAATTAACCTACGTTTCTGCTGCTTCTGGTCGTTCTGAATGTTTCTTCTCATCTTTTTTCAGAAAACGTTTCTGTAACTTCTGTTCGTTTTTCCTTTTGGCTTCTTCTTCTACGCGAATTCTTGTTCTTTGCATAAACTATAACCAAAGTTCACAGTCATTCTTCCTTTTACATAGTCACAAATAAAAGTTATGGTCACTGCTTTCTATATAAATTACAAACATTATCCAGCAATAGAATTTATAAACACAGTTGACAGTGAAAACATTGAGAAGAGAGAGAAGATCCGAACTCAATTTCATGTTTTTTCAAATTGAAGTTGAATTTAAAGCGTAGGCTGCTCGCTGTACTTTCGCAATTGTAATACGCTGCCGCCTACGCATCCCACAAAGAGAATTAAGATAATAATTCATAAAAAGATCAAACAGTTACAAGTAACATTAAGTTCTACACAAGAGCTGAATATTTTTTTCCTCTCATAGAAACTTTTAAAATCAACGAACTTTCATTTGCAGAAGCGCAGAGGATAATCCCTTAGTATGTTCACTCATTTCTTGATTAAGGAAAACTGAAGTTGTGTAACTGAAACAAAATTATTTCACCGCATCGATGTTTCCTATTTTACTTTCTTCAATCTTCCTGAGAGATATTTAATCGTAAAAAGAATATTACTATATCCACATGAATAAGCGTTATGAAGAGAAATGAACATAAATACTTCCGAAACTCGAACTTTGACACACTTGCATCAGAACTTCAACTTCTGCTTCACTTTATCTCACCTTCAGAACGTTGTTAATTAGAAGTTACATCTACAACAAATATATTAAAAAGATGTTTAGAATTCATTCCTTGAGGGAATATCTCACTTCAATTAATGAGGAGCTGCCAATATTATCATTTATTCGTCAAAAATTAAACGTGATGAAACAGTGGTATGCAAACTACTGAAAAGATCAGGGAGAAAAAGGGATAATATGCAATAAAGTCCACGTATATTCGTGAATTGAATGACATTAGGGACATGGATGCAGATTAATAATAATGGGACAAATAACACTTATCGACTGTTCGGCAGGTTGCTTGAGCAGAAGAAAAGAGAATTACGTTTATCGCAACTTAGATATCAACCAATAAGTCAATATTTCGGTGAAAGAAAAAATTGGGTTGAGAAATAGTGGGAGTGAGGTAGTAGGTTGAGGGTGGCATCTAACAACAAGTTTATCATTGAATTTTTGCTTTGGAACGATATTCAATAAGTACCGTCCTCTTATGTGTCATCATTTAAGTAAGAAAATACTTTAAATTAAGGCCAAAGTTGAATTGAAATTTTGTGTAGCAAACATTACAAAAATTTATTTGAGAATGAAATAAATGTTGAGTGAGCTAATTTTCCACCCTATTCTACACAAATATGGAAATGTTGTTTTCTACTGCGATTGGTCGCAGAATGAGCCTGAACTTGGTTAGGTGTTGGTCACGTTCAAAATCGTAGCATTCACAGAGGAGCTTGTAAATGCCTGAAATAAATAGCGATGAGAACAGTTGAAAATGAAATGAGAAATTCTTCATTCCTAAAAAAGTGTATAATGATCAAAGTTCACTGAAATTTCTGCAATAGTGGAAGTTTTTGATGACTTATGCACTACGATTACTGTATTGTATTGCTTCAGTATTTCAGGTTCAAGACAGCTTTTGCTTTCAGCAATTGAAATTAGGATTTGAGCCGCATGGGAAGGTGTATAAATATTTAAGCTTTTTTTAGCTTTGGGCTACATATCAGAAATATTTTTAAAAAATGACCAACAAACCTCGTAGTAGCCTAGCCTAGCTAACTGAAAAAGTGCTGTTCCACATAGAAATAAGTTGACACTTGCTAGATTATAATTGATGGGTGTGATAGCAAAACTGTAACGTGTCCAGATGCCACCCGTAAAAAAAAGCGCCAAATTCTTTAAATAATTCATTTGTATGCTATTTCTTTTTTTAAATTGAGATGTGTCTAGTGTTAAATTAATATTCGAAACATTAGAAAATTAGGCAGAAATAAGTAGAGCATTTTTAATTTACTCTATCATTTAGACAGCTTCACCACAGTTAATCAATTCTTTCTACTTTTTCCATTATTTTAAGTAGTAGATGTTAGAGAAACAAAGAGTAGACCAAGTTATTACCTGGAAAAAGCTGAGTTTTTCTGCTGGTCGCATCAAGTCAGCCAAACCAGCCAACACCAGACCCCATTTTATCGTTGGTCCCCAAAAAAATACTGTTTTAGGACCAGCTGGATGATCCCAAGCTTTTTTTAGGAAATCGGGTAGGATGGGATAAACTATCTGCAATATATGCAAATAGTTACATGCTGAAAATGAAATTTGTAAAATAGTTTAATAAAAATATTACATTATTGGCAATTTTTGGCCATCTTATACTGTAGTATAGTCGTAATATTTTAAAATACTATACTATTCATATCTGTTACATTTTAGTAAGGCGGTATAATTCTTTCATGCTCATTATAATTTAAATATTTTTTCCAGCTTTTGAAATTTCAAGTCTTTAAACAATTTAAAATAAAATCTCGAAGTGAATTCAAGAAATTATACTCGCCTTATCAGCAGCTCTAGAAAATCCATCACATATGCAAGACATAATTTTAAAAATAGGAAGGATTTTTCCTTTTCAATGAATATATTAACAGTTTAAAGTAGATTGATCAACGACTAGTCAGAAGGCTGAAAGGTCATCAGAGAAACAGTACAATTGTACAGTATTTAATACCATTTAGAAACCACCAGTTTGATCTTCAGTTTCTAAAAAAAGAAGTAAATCATAGTTTCAATTAGAAAATTAACGATTGTGTCTCATATCCACGAAAAACAAGAATAACTGGAATACGTGAGTGCAAAAATAATTCTTCGAACAAAATATAAAAAATGAGCATAAATATATGACAATTGAAGAACGCAGAGCGAGGAGCGGAAAGTTCTGAACAAAATTAGAAGACGAAATTTAACTTATTTTCACCACTGCCACGTCGCATTCAGTGATGGTTTCTTTTAATTTAAAATCAACTTTGATGCACGGATAATTAGCTAGCAATGTGTATTGCTAAACTAACATTAAAATTTTAAACAAATTAATTAAAAATAATGAAGTAATTAAAGATCACTCGAATAGCAGTTTCTATCACAAGAGAATAAGTGATTCATAGATATTTCCAAATCCACCGTTTTCATTTCTTATAGGGTGACGGTAAAGCTATGATTTATTTCGCTCGAACATACTTTTTGTTTCTTGAAATTTCTGGAACACATACATACATCATATCATACTCAGAACGGAAAAATTTCAACACTGAATTTTGTATTGGGATAATAAATGCTTGGCTGCTTCACTTTTTTGTAATAATTGTAACGGATAAACAGACAAAGAGATCATTGGTCATCAAAATGAAGCCTGTTTAGGTTGATTGTAGTCGTCGAATCATTCGCTCAATGTGAACTTCAATCCTTTGACCAAGTCAGTGAGGAATAATTAGAGTTAATGAATAAAATATAGAAGACTTGGTCGGTACATCTAAAGTTAAGGCTAGTTAATGATCAAGTGGAAGGCATCAGTGGAACAGGCAATTTTGATGATTAATACCGAAAGCCAGGCTGTTTTGCTTTGGACGTAAGAATTAAATTGCTCTAACTTCCTGTTAAAATTTTTTAATCTATATAGAACTGACATATCTAAATTTAAATTGGAAATTAACCAAAGCTTTCAATATTGTTAGCTTTCAAGGGAACATTTTTGCCTGATTTTGAATCAATGTACAAGAAAAACTAAAAAAATTTCATTCTACATGAATTATAATACACATGCAAATACAACATAAAATGAATTGACTTTTGAAGAACCGGAAATATTCTTAAAGTGAACAACATTTCTAGATATTTACGCAAGAGGTTGGAAAAAAAAAACCTGCATAAACAACTGCACCATTAAACGACGGTTACTTTTAGCTAAACAATAGAAAATCATAAGTTGATAGGTACAGTAGTCGGAAATGTCAGATTAATTATTGGATATTAAAGCAAAAATTTTTTCGATTCAGCAGCTTCTAAAAAACAATATTACAGTTAAATATCAAATGAACAAAACTTCAAGAAATCATACAGTTAATGGACAAATAGGGAGACTAAAATTTTGCTTCGAAAAATGAAAATTATAGTGCAGACAAGAGCTATAACCATAAAAAACAATTTATCAGAAATTACCTAAAATACGAAAAAAGGGCTTAAAAAATGAGCTTTGGAAGATGATAAGATTTCAAAAATTTTTCTAAATTTTAATTCAAAGTCTAAAACAAAACTTAACTGCTTTTTTTGAACCTGTTTTTTTTTAAACACTTACTTTTAATCTTTCCGTAATTTATCATTAAAATTTTTTTCCTTTATTACTTGCACGTTACAGGTTTTCTGCAGTTCTCGATTTTGAACTAATTGAAATTTGGTCTTTTTCTTTCATTCTTTTCCTTTTTTCAAGAAAAGGGAAATATTATTTTCATGAGGAAATGAAAAACCACAATGAATGATAATAAGGAAATGTGCCATTTATTTTCCAATTCTTTTGTTTTGAAAATTTCTGCAAGTTTTTAAATGAAACTTCAAACTTCAATGATTTGTTAGTGAAGAAATGAAATATATAAAACTTGAGGACTGGATAACTCGTTGATTAAGATAATTAGGCAAAAAAGAAGTGAAATAATATGAATTGACATAATCAAGAAATTTCACATTTTAAAAAATGTGGAAGAATGTTTTAACAGAGGTTTGAAGGAGTAGCAGAGATCAGCAACAAGAATTAAATTGATTGTGACATCTGAACTTATCTTTTTTTCATCGACTGATTAAGTTATTCATGACAATACTTGTGTGAAATCTGAAATGCTGGTGAAATTGAGAAAAATGGTGCTTTGTATAAACAGAAACAGAATAAGTTAACTCTTTTGTAATAGTAACAAGCGGCAATGATAGTGGTTGTTACAACAGAGTTGTATAATCACAATGATAATAGTAATAATTTCATTGAAATTAACTGTACTTTCCTTTATCTCATCTTATACTCAAATTTATATCGATTAACAGAAACGCATTAATTAATTCAAAAATTAAGCATTAATTAGACCCAACCTCTAAAATTATGGTTCGTTATAAGATTTTATTAGTTTTCAGACTACATTCATAAATCTTATGTGGTCACTCTTCAAATGAAAAAAATTCAATTAATAAAATGAACTAAAATGAAGTAATTTATAACAAACTTTCTGTTTAATTTTCCTCGATATTTGATACAAGCCAACAGAACTGACAAAGAAATTAACACTCGCCAAGTTATAATTAATTGGCCGAATAACGAAACTATAACGTGTCCATATTATTCCTGTCACAGATAGAGCAGCGTTCTGCAATATGAGTTATAATAAATTTGAGCGAAAAGTTGGATGAAAAAATTTAGAGAATGATGAATCATTACTGAAATATAGAGATAAAGCAAGCTATTTCGAAATACGCTGGAATATAAGTTTGATTTATAATGCATAAACCTAAAAATTTTTATTTAACATGTCTGAAACATTATTTAGAACTCTAATTGATTGCTGAAATAATCGACTTTTTGCCAGTAATTTTTGATCTTTGCAAAAAAAATAATTAATTGAAAATAAAATTTTTGTGCTGATTAAAGCCGATATTTAAGTAAAGTAAGATCAATTGAAACTTATCTACAGATTGATCTTCGAATTTCAGATTAATGAAGCAGAAAAGCAAGGGAAATTTGTGAGTCGATATGACTTATGAGAAAAATCAAACCTGATAAAGGCTGAGTTTCTCTGGAGGCCTTCTTAAATCAGCAATTCCAGCTATCACCAAACACCATTTAAAAGTTGGTGCCCAAAAAAATATCGTTTTAGGGCCTGCTTCATGATTCCATAGAACTTTAGCAAATGATGGTAACCATGGGTAAAGAATCTACAAGACTTGAAATGAGAAATTTCATGCATAAAGAATTAATTGATTAAAATATGAAATGTTTGCAAGCTATTTGTTATTTAGGTGCTATCATTACTGATTATAAGTGTTTCGATTCAATCGCAAGATAAAAGGAAGTCATTTCCAGAGTAGTGAAGCAAAATTATTTTAAAAGATGAATTGGAAAGCCAAATATAATTTTTTTTAGATCATTTTATTGCGCATAGAATTAGTAATAGTAAATTTCGGTGGGAAAATTGAAATGGGACTTCTTAACCTTCCACTATAATTTGTATACTTGATAAGTTCAATTTTCCCATTTCTACAATTGGGTTATGTGTTTTCTGTTTACGAATCTAATATGCTGTAATCTGTGAAATATTCTGTACTCTTAGATTAATACGTCTCACGCACATATCACTATTAGATAATTTTATCTGTAACCTTATCACCAGTTTGACATAAAACTCGATAGAACGATGAAAACATATTCTTCTTCAGGAAAGTAATTAAATTCGATTGTACAATTAATAATACTTGACCAATCTGAAATGAAACGAGAATTACATCCATGAGATTCGCATAAACAACATTTGAACAAAGTTAATAGAAATATAAATAACAAAGTTGAGTAGACGGCGAAAGCTCTTCTGACAACTTATGTTAGTGTATTCCATTTCATTTTCACTTCCTAATCTTAGAAAGATCAAAACAAAAAAATTCATTTCCAACAGAATAAAAATAAAATCTTTGTTTTCATTCTAGTGAAGATGAAGTGTTTCGTTTTCATCCCACTGAAAATGAATTGTTTTCGTCTAGTAAGATGAAACCATTATTTTGAAACGAGCGACTGAGTGGTATTCGCAGACAAACAAAGCGATGTCCGATCTAGGAAAAAGATGAAATTTGCAAAAAGTAGAAGATTAGGGTTCTGGTACCATTTAGATCAGCTCCTAAGATATTCTCATTATTATGAAAGCATGAAAAATACCTAGTCCGTCGACTATTAACGCGGTAACAGTGATTCAGGATTATTAGCGTAATGAAGATGCAGAATCGAGTAAATGTCAGGCAAATAATATTCCACTTAATATTTTCAATAATGCTATTAATTTTTCATAATTGTTTTTTTGAATGAAGCATTATATCAATTTTTGAATGGCAAAGATTATAAAATATGAACAAAAATAAAGTTTAGCAAGATTCAATTTAAAACATTTTAAAATGATCGTAAATAATTGTAATAATTCATTTTGGAACAGTAACACATCATAACACAAGGTAGATCATACGGGTAAATCAACACTGAGCTGTTAGAGAGACAGTCATCACGTTGACTGCGTTGTTCACAAAACACGTTTTGTCCACGACATCATTACACCTATAAAATGCAAGGAAACCCAATTCGATAGGTCAGAGAACATTTTTCACAGAGCTTTTTTCTTTTTGAAAAGGTATATAAAAATATAAAGATATAAAAATACTTTTTGAGAAGTTTGAATGATAATTGAAACTGCAAAAATGCAGATGAGATGTGTGAAGATGTTCATAAATACAAAAAGATTATTTCAAGTTAGTTGCCGAGCAATATAAAGATTGTAAAACAATTTAAGTTTGCATGGTCAAACTTATGTTAATTCAATGCTTATCTTTCTTATTCATTTTTTTAGCTTGTACTATTGGACAAATATCAAATGTTTGTCTTTCTAGTTCAGTGTTCAAAATATCACAACAGAAAAACGTTACATAAGAAATTCAAAATTCACTGTGTACTATGATTAATAATGGCAAAAAAGGCTAATTTTTACTGCACGTCATACAGTTGCTATTAATGAGAAAGTATCGAACAAACAAAGTAGATAAAAGATTAGAAATGAACCGTTTAAAAATTCAGAAGGAAAGGAAATTAGGATGCGCTAAAATCTGATGATCTCGTCTCTAATGAGGAATTATGAGGACCGCAGTAATTCAATTTGTTAATTCCTCACTCATTAGAAAAACAGTTTTTTCAAATATCAACTTACATTAAATCCTACTCAGATACTAACACTTCCGTACATATTCTCACCAATATTTTTTTTTTTTTGGAAAAACAACGGAAATGTACTAATTTGTTCCACTAGTGCAGTATTTGTAGTATTCTAATCCCATATATTACGCCCTGGTTTGAATGGATTCTATATTTCCTTCAGAAAGAAATGTTTGAAATTAAGAAAACACTTATTTTAAGGCATATCAGAACTGTCAGACATTTACAGCTCAATTTCAGCTTCACAAGTGAATGTCAGGCAGATAATAACATCTGATAAAGCTATCAATCACATAACTGTTCCTTTTATCTCATTCACTTGTTATGAGTACTAGTGTAGCTAGCATGTGTGCATTTATGTAAGCATTCCGTCGTCACTATCCAATTTGGAAGATGATACTTCTTGTACACGAATCTTGATCACAATCATAAGGATAGAAAACTGAAGTCTAATGTGTAATTTTTGAATGCTAAACTTCTATCTCATATCTCACTTCCGAACTTCAAAACAGAAAACATTGACAGGCACAGAAGCACGATTACAGCAATAAATTATTGTCCAGATTTCTCAGGAATTAGTTGAAATGTGGTTTTGGAAACATAAACGCTAGTCTTCAGAAATGATTGCTGTGGCTTAAGAGAAGCATGGAAATTTGGGAACTTGCAAGTTCCATTAAGACACCAAAAATATTAGTTACAGTTTTTGCTATGGTGACTAACTGAGATAGAAGTATGACTTGACGAAATTTTGCAAACTTAAAGTTTTCAAGAACTGGCACTGATAAAAATGCCAAACACTGCAATTTAAGAAACGATATTGGCATTTTTCTCAAACATCGCAAAATGACGGTTAGTAGTAGCTGAGAGTACTTCATTAACAGTGACGCGCGAAAGTCGAGGGAAATTCAATGAACTTTCACTTTGATCGGTTTGGAGGATCCTCTAGTTTTTCTCACATCTTACATTCTACGAAAAAATTATACTCACACATTCCTTGTCAGAAAAGATATAAATGCTTAGAGTTGGGAAATGTAAAATATTTATCATGCTCATATAATATTTTTAAATTAATTCATGAACTCTAATTTTTCTCATAAGATCACGACAAAATGTTTTTTTCGACTGCTGATTTCACTATAGATAAATCAGCAGTTCTTTCTGATGCTTATAAAATTACAGAACTAAAAATAATATTAAAAAGATGTAATAATCTAGTGGAATAATACACAGTAAGCTCAATGTTTCCTCCGACCATTTTTATTCATGTTACAGCGCCTAATGAATAATGGAAATTGTTCACATACTTGACATCGTTTATAATCTTTATAACCAAGAATCTAAACAGTTCTTTTCCCAAAACTCACATTTTTAATTAATGCCATTTTCTAATTTTTTAAAAATCAAATAAATGTATCCCACCAACACTGAACTGTGAGGTAGTAGAAGAAATACGATATTCCTTTTGGTGATAGAATTTCTGTCGACCACTCTACCTGTCGTTGTAATCCACTAAACTGTTTAAGCGATGATTCATTTATGGCCCAAATTCCGATTTTATAACTTTTCCACGAAATCTTATTACTCAGCGAAGCATCCTTGTTTGTCAGAGAATTAATGATTGTCAATTCATTAAATGCTGAAAAACACAAAAAACACATTAATTTCCAAACTCTGGCTTGTTTAGGAGAGCTCGATTAGAAATCAGTGATCAAGATCCGATACTAAAATTGAAAAGTATACAACCAGTTGAAGAATTCATTTATACACATACAGAAGAACACTAGAAAGAACGAAAACGAAAACAACGCATATATATTCAGGAAGAACTGAATTCTAAAGTAAAATGGATATTTCGATTAAAAAGAACTTAAAACACAGAAAAACACGAATATTATGGTGAAAAGTTTGAGTGATAAAATCAAAGTCAGCGAAAAAAAAGAACAATCGACTATTCCGCTCATTAAATCAGGAAGAAAAGATCAAAGACTAATAGCACGAGAAATGAAACACATTGTAGAATACGCTGAATTTATGACAGTATGACAATAAAAGTATGCTGCTTTGATTAAAGTTGCTTTAATATAATGAAGAATAAACTGAATTGCTTCAAGTTAAATCACAATTCACTTCAAAGATCATCCCGATTATGTATATAAATGTTCATAATTGTGGTGATCCTTCGAAGTTGGTTATATATATATATATATATATATATATATATAAACGTACAAAAGAAGCGAGAAATGCAAGTGTGCAACCCAACTATACGAAAAATATATATTGAAGCTTCCTCTTTTTTTAATTTTCTCCCCCAACACGCGTTAAAATTACGTTTTAAAAGTGCTCTGAGATACCATGTTTGAACGAAGCAATTTTTTTGAGAACTATTCTAAAATAAACATACGAAGTAAACAAATATGACTAGAAACTTAAATCTGACTAATATTCCTTTTGCATTCATATAGAAGGATTACAACACATAAAAGAGTCTGTTTGACTAAATTTCAGCAGCAACCATTCGAACCTCTTAGTGCCTGATTACTACTAGGAGAATTGGGTGAACTTGGAGAATGTTGTGGACCAAGTTTGATCCCATTTGCCTGCAACATTAAGAAAAATTATGAAGATATAGTCATAAATTAACAATTACCAAACTGCTCTGTGAATAAATAAGAGAAACTGATAACTGCCCGAGAAAAGTAATAACAGAATTCATATTGTAGTTATATTCTGGATTAAAAACTACGGATTAAGGTCGACAACTTCATTACCAGATATCAGAACAAAGGAAAAAAGTCTGACAACTGTGGCCTAACCGACACTTGACAACTGTAAGTACGATTCCCTTCAAATAGTCATATAACGAATATGTATTCCTTAAAATGGCGGAATAATATCGCGAGCTATAGAAATATCATGGCTTTTAAAAACTTTTAAGATTTCCAAAACAACTTCATTATTGATATCGAAGACGCCTTCTTGTATTTTCCGATAAATTTCTTTTGCAGTATCGATGAACGCCTAAAAATAAAGAAAACATTCCAAACCACTTCTGAAATTATGTATTTCAAGGACTGATTATGCAATGCTAAAAAAAAGGATACGAGACCTCTTCTACGTTTGCGGCAGTTTTTGCAGATGTTTCCATGAAAATTAGACCATGCTCACGTGCGAATGCCTCTCCTTCTTCTTTCTTCACCTCTCGTCGTGCTTCCAAATCACTATAAATTTATTTTCAAAACAATATGAATTGCTTCTAAGAAGATTGAAAAACAGATACTTCATTTTTCGTCGCATAGGATGATGAAACGAACAGACTGCTTTCATTATGAATCTACAGAAATGGTGAAAATGGTAATATGCAAACGTTACGGAAATTTCAAACTGAATAATGTGATTTAGATTTTACATAAAAGAAAATTAAACGATGTTTTCATTAGCGCTTAATCTGAAACTTTCATTTTATCTCAACTTGCAGCTTCACTGCGATGGTAACGCTAAAATATTAAGTTGTAAAAAGCTGAAGAATTTCCTATTTCGTTATTAAAACGATTTGTTTTCAAATCAATTTAGGCTACCTAAATTATAGTATCCTATGGTGGCAGGAATTTTTTTCACGAAGGGTATATATGTAGTGAACTTCCTCGTACAACCATGCCATCACCAAAGAAGAAGCTGAACTAATACTTGAATGTATCATTTTCGGCAGCGTCACATAATAAATCTTTTAAGAATAAAATCAATTTGAAATCCAAGTGTAACCTTTTATTACCAATGAGCATAATAACCATATTAGAATTTGAATGTTGTCGTGCATCCTCCAACCATGAAGCCAGATGGTTAAATGTATCACGCCTGAAAAGTATCAAGTATTTTGATGGTCTCCATTAAACAGTAATATGAGACAATAATGTGACTAATCTAGTCAAACCATTACCGTGTTATATCATAAACAAGAAGTGCTCCTGCTGCTCCACGGTAGTATGAGCGTGTTATTGAACGAAACGATTCTTGGCCTGGAAATTATAAAAATCTGCAACAACTTATATAAATTTGCCATAGCTCATAATTTTAAGTGAAAATAGTATAAATAAACATACCAGCCGTATCCCAAATCTGTAGTTTGATTTGCTTGCTATCGATAGTAATCATACGAGCGCCAAACTCCACACCTGAAATCTTATATTACAATTAGTCATGTACAATTGCTATGCCAGACTAGATAATTAACAGTAGAACTGAATCCACATTAACTTCAGGTAATGTACCTATCGTTAAATCATGTACAGGTTGGAAGCGCTTGTCGGTGAATTGAAGAAGGAGACATGACTTGCCCACTCCTAAAACGCATTAACTCATGAAAATGTGCATATCAGAAATAATAAAGTAAAAATAAACCTTTCTTACAAATTTTGATGTCTCGGCGGGAAACATGACTTTCCCTAAAACGTATTAATTTATAAAAAAGCTAACCCTCATTCATTAATAGACCATAAGTAATCATAAGGTATCAAAAATTCCAGCACTAAGGCTGGAGACATTGAATCCCACCTTTCTTCATTTTACAAAATCAGTTTTCGGTTCATCAAATAGCCTCAAAAGAATAGAACTTCAGTAAGGAAAAACCAACTAGAGAAAACAACCATACCCGTATCTCCTATTATAATATATTTGAAGAGATAAGCGTATGACATCCGCACTGACAATTAACAATCTGTAAAAGCTCAGGTTTCAATTGTGTTTTTGAAACAACAGAAGACTTTAACAGTTCTATGATATCTTCTTCTCTATAATTTCAAGCATAAAGTATTTACTAACTTGCACTGAAAAACAAAATTTCTATCCGCAAAATACAAAGAAGAGTAGAAATGACAGACGAAAATACCACGCCCCAGCATAGAACTCTTCAAATTGAAATAAGGCAATTCAAGTAATTTTCCAACACAGAGAAACCCGCTCCACTTCCTCTCAGAAACTAACCGAGGGACACCAACAGAACACTAAATTGAAATCAACATTGATATTGAACTTACCGTATGAAAAGAATTTGTGTCATGAATAATTAAGTTGATAGCAGCTTAATATCATCAAACGGTCAAAAACAAAATCCTTTGGAAATTGAAGAGCTGGAGGAATTAGATAATCTTGAGATATACTAGCTGTGTAAATATGAAAAGAGCTGGAGCACTACGGTGCTAGTACCAGGAAGCAATTTACTAAATGAATAAATATTTTAGATATACGCAAGATACTTAAAGTTATCTCGATCTTAGGAATACTTTCAAGATATTGTGAACCAATTTAAACTAACATGCAAATTTACTTACCGCAAATATAATGCTGTACAGGTGAGATGAAGGTCATTTCACAGATTTTCATCTTTTGCCTTGCTGTTTGGATGGCGAGATTGTTTGCCAAAGATACATGCGAGAAGGATGCCATGTTGAAGAAAGAAGAAAAAGGTGTGAACTGAAATTGACATTTCATTATAAGTAATTAATTGCTGATTGAAGTCAGTAAATTGAAGTTTCTTTAATCTTTATTAGAAAAATATTATTTCAAATTTTCTTTTCTCATATTTCATTCTTTCAGACAAGAAAACTGGAAGTCAGAAAAAATGGTCAAAGAATGGCAGTAATGATCAAAGAAAAACACAGCAACAAATAACAACTTCAGAAGCAAAGAGAGCTGATGAAAAAGAGAAAACATTTAACTCTGCTGCAGTCAACAATGCCGCCGTAGATGTGTACGAATTTTGTTCTTATAACATCTTCTGGTTAATTGGTGTTAAAATACAAATAAGCTTCAATTTGATTTAGTATGGCATTAATATATCAATATAACATCAGTCTCATCCAGATAAAGCAGTGATTGCAGTAAGTCTTAAAATTAAATTGATAGAGATTAAGCTAACATGTGAAATATATCTACAGCTACCCGATGCTGAGTGTAGACCACTCAGATTTCCCATGAGTCAAACTGTCTCAGTAATTTTGGTTCTTTTAGATCAGTGGGGTCATTACACGATTCGCGTATTGAACATGATTATAATCAGCGAAAAATGGAAAATTTTATGAAAGCTGTTACAGAATTCATTTATCATGACGGTTATATATGTGAGCGTGCAATAAGTGCATGGAGTATGTTATGCTGATTAGACTGATAACGATTTAAACTAACAATTTAATTTTTCAGTTTCTAAAAAATGTAGAAGATACGAACAAACTAAACATGGAAAGGGCTAAATTTAGATGAGTTGAAAGTTTCCATAATGATGGCTATAACGATGACGGTGACAACAATAGTGATAGTGATAACGATAATAATATTCAGTTGTTACGATCACATATTTGCTATCCATGTACATTTCTCTTGCGTTACTAATGACTGCAGCCATGTACATAATGTTATACAGCACCCGAGATGCACCAGTGTACTATGGCGAGACTACCTTCATTGGTGGTGTACCAGGTATTGATAATAGTAATAATTTAAAAGAATTATAAATGATTCATTGAAATTTCCAAGAATCATAAAATTTGTGAAACTATTCATGCTTACTAATTTACAATGGTGAAATGAATTAGTAATAATAGTGATCAATTTCGATACCTATTAATTGTATTTCCCAACCCCAGATATATTTTTTTAAGTTAGTATTTTATTCAGGAATTGGCTTTGAGCCTCGAAAACGGAGCCTAAAAAAAGAACAATATGTTTTCAAATGGAATGCTAATGATCCAACATCATATGCCTTCTATGTACGAAGGTTGAGGAGAATTCTGTACAGTAAGTCATTACGATAAATGAATTCAGTGCACTTTCATGCTCTGTCTGGCAAAATTTAGAATACGCAAAGATGGAAACAATGCCACGCAAATTCAAAATAGATTGCAAGAAAACAATCGTACCGCATGTAAATGGAAAGCCAGTAAAACATTTTTGCAAAACCGACGTGACCAGTGTAGACGAGAATTACGGTTACGGTGCTTGTGCTTTAAGAAAGAAAGTTTTCTGTTTTCCAGTTATAATGTATTAAAATCGCTTATGTAGATGCAAGACGAAGTTTGAAATTAAATTGAAAGTTCTAATCATTGAAATGATTTAGTTGGTATTTTTTTTTTGCAAATCCTCGCCCAACAGATCTTAAACAGTATAATGGTAACTCTCAAGCAACAACTTATGCGTTCGCCAACTGATTTTGGACTATTACTTCATTACATATCTTATCTTAAATGATAGTTGTGTAAAATGTACGTATACTGTAATATAATATGGCTATCATATCAAAATTACCAGTAATTTAGAGGGGAAATTCTTCTGATAATTTTGACTACAATTTTTTAGAAACACTAAATTTGGATATGACAATGGCACACTTTGTGTTATGCTACGTATAAATAAGGTATGCTTTGATTGAAATTTCTTATGCTTCTATCCATGTCCAACTTTTAGTACTGCTGTCAGTGGAGAATCAGTTCATTTGAACTGAGCAATCATTCGAAGAACAAATTGTTTTGTTAGAAGATGTCAGATGGCCACTAATTGACAGAGATATTCGCTTAAGAAAAGATTAGGATTAAGATTAGGTTCCTACCATCTGTACTAAAAGGAGTCATTTAATTTTTTATACTTCAGTTATTTGGATACTATCCAGAACTGCCAACATATGACTTATTTGCGAACAGTTCACTAGATTTTGAAACAAATAAAGTATGCAGTCAAGTACCAAATGCAACAGCATGCTGCAATGATGATCGAATGTTGTTCCGGTGCTCCCTTATGGTATTTTTTGATTGTTAATTAAACTTTTAAATTTTAGGCATTTTAATTATTCCATTTTATCATGCTATCATCTAAAGAAGTTTCCCTCACAAGAAGTACTTCTGTATATTCGCAGGGTTTGCGATTATTACATGCGTCCTAAAAATAATATTTGATGGAAATATAAATTTAATAAAGTACGGAAGATGCAAATTTCATCACTGCGCTTACATAATATGGTATAGTATATAAGTATAACAAGAATACAATACTAGTACATAGAAAAATAAGCAAGAATATCGTATATCAATCAACTTCCAACTAATATCAATTTGTTCATTGCAAGGAAGAAAATACAAATGTAACGATAATACAGTATCCAAAGTTTGGTTATCCCTATTGCTTTTATCCATTCAATAACCAAAATGGTTATATGCAACCATTTACCATGATTCAGTTGATCAACTTAATACCAAATAAGAGAGTAATGTTTTGTCCAATTTTGATTTGATCGAAATCAAAATTATAAAAAAAGTTGAGAAAATTCTTCCTTCCATATCCTATCTATCCTTGCACATAATATATTGATGTTTCTCGGCATTCTTTAATTGTTAATGATTAAACTGTCAAGTTTTTTTCCGGCCTTCACTTTTTTATTTAGAGAAAGTTTTCGGCATATCTTTGGAAAATGTGTTGATAAAGCTGAAATTTGCTGCAGGCTGGAATAAAATGTGTACCAACAGCACCGGACCTCCGAGGAAGTTCAATCATGCTGTGGTTTGAAATTGTAACGAAAAGAGAAAATTAAACATCTATAAAGTTAACTGTTGTGTTTCGGATAGTGAATTTCTATAGTCAAAAATTTTGATTTAAAAAAAATGAAGCGATTACTATTTTAATTTATATTTTCAACCGTATCGATCGTATCACTTACTCTAAGTGGCAACGTGACAGGAATAATTCAATGTTTAATTAAAAAATCATTGATGAAACTCCACCGTCCATTTAATGTCTTCAGCAGTATCAGATTTTTACACTGATTTTGTTTTTATTGCTTCATTAAAATCCGATCCTTGCTTTCAAATCTGTTTATTTGAAAAAAATTTACAGAACATGATGCTAAAATTTAAATGCTTAAAAGAAAGTTAATCGCGGTGTTTGGAAAGTTTAATATCGCCTGAATGGCTTTACATTGGGTATTGATCATTTATTAGAGGAGTTTTTTCCCAATTTCAATCTGATAAAACTTCGTAATTATAGTTTTAACGTAAAGAATGAACAAAAAATGCTGATGAAATTGAAAACTTGGGAGTGTTTAGAAGATTTGGATAATCGACTTCTGTGGTTTCCTCTAGCCTGCATGACAAATGAAGACAATTTTTAGTTGAACTCGAATTGGTGCTCATTCAATGAAATTTAAGAATAAAATTCTTGAAAGCTTTAAGCAAAGTAATACTTTAAAGCAAACTAAAACTGTCCCGTAGATAATATGCTATTTTGAGCTTAAAAATATTTTTTTGAAGTATGGGGATCAAAAAGATGAGAAAAGAAAGCCATCAATGAGCATTAGTTGACTTGATTGCAAGACTAAAGACCTCTTCAAGTGCTTTCATAAAGTTTAAATCAAAATAGAATTTCAATTTGAAGAATTTTAGTATAGAACAATGTAAATTTAAGTTGTTAATTTACTAGAAAAGAACATGTGAAGATTGTTGTATTTTTATTGTTTTCACTTTCTTGGAATGTTCATTTTCTAAATTCATGCGAAATAAACTCTCATTGAAGAATAGAAACATTATTTTTGTTGATAAAATGAACTGATTCCTTTAAAAAAATCAGTGTAAAATTAATGTGATATAACGGATATAAAATTTTTTTTTCCATAGAAATGAATGGATTCAGTTGAAATAGATAAATCAACATATGAAAGGTTGAGAAGTAGCGTCACGCATTTCGCGAATCAGTTAGGACTCGTAAATGCTTTTTATTCCTGATTGATAATTTTCTTGGAAAATCAAAAGTTGATTTCATTTATCAGTGCTAAGTTTAATTTGAGAATTTAAGGAATGAAGAGTTAGAAGAAAAGAAAAGAAGAAATTGTAAAAGTTTTGTATCGTCATATATCTGAAGAGAGCAATTTCTTGTTTTATGCAAAGAGCTGATAAATAACACGTTATCAAATCATCCAAATAAAATGATAGTCATGTCAATCTTGTCATTTATAGGGGTTAAGGGATAATAGGTTATTCTAGGATGAATGATACGTCGCTGAGATTGAATGTGAAAGATCTCTGACATTATTTATTTAATGTAAAAAACTTGACACTTTATCATTTTCTTCAGTTCTCAGATCAGCGCAGATTAAAGTTGAAGAATGTATTGAAGATGTCTGCCGATTTCTTTAACGATCGGCAATTTCCAATTAATTAAGGTATTGCACATGATTTTATAAGTTATTTAGATCAAATATTTGAAATTTTTACACAATTTGCATTCAAAGCTTAATTTACGATAAGCATTAAAATGAATGTTACGAGCATTGCTGTAATGCGTCTCTGGAAATTCTAATAATTTACTTCAATGTTGAAGGAAACGAATTCTATACTATGTGGGCTATTTTCATTTTAGTCATTCAATAAAATGGTATCATTCCGAAGTACGTTTCCACGACTACTAATACTTTGCTTTATTAATGAACCAAAATTTCGATAAATGAATGTCAAATGTTTTGACTTCCATAACTTTTATTCCTCGATGTATTCTAATTACTTCGATTGTACGACGCAATAATTTTCATCGATTCATTGCAATAAAATTGATAATAATCTTTTGCAATGAAGATAGATAGACAATGCTATCATTAATATTTATTATGCATGAAAATGTCATAACAAAAAGAAAGTTTATTATGAAGGTTTTATTATGATTTATTATGTATCAATTGACAATCAAATTAACATATCAAACAAATACTTATATACTTTATATTTTTTAGTACCCGTAGTGATAGTAATAATGTAGAAAATTGTTAACCTACGTTATTAGTCAGGCTTTTTGCTTGTTGGTAAAAGCAAAGCCATTTTTACAACACTTTAATCGGAAATTTAGTAGAAACTTGGAAAGTTAAATGTTAAAATCAAATTCGAATCAGTAAAATCCTCAGTTAACCATCATCACTTGGCGCCATTGTGTCATCCTCAAATTCTCCAAGCTGTTTCAGTTGCTCTTGTAATTCCCATAAAAGGCTGGTCTTCTAAAAAATACATATAATATCGTATTGTATTTTCACTAAACCAAAAGCAAATGACATTTCGGCGGCAATGTCTAAACCAAAAACATGTCAAAGAGGCTGATTTTACATAAAATGAATTGTGTTTCAAGCAATTGACAAAACAGGCGAGAAAGCCAGCTCGAAAAGTAGTAACACTAATGATGAAATGATGAAATGTAAAGTAACTGTAAATCATAGTAAAAATTTTTGTGGCGTACTTTGTCACATAAATTTACCTGAAGTAAATATCGATGTAATAATATATTCTCTTCTTCCAAACGTTGCAAGTTCTCTCGCCTAAAGATATTTATTTCGCTGAAAAATAACTAGCTGAAAGAGCAGAAATTAATTGCATCATAGCAAATTTAAATAAAAAAACTGTCAAAGTTGATCAATGGAATTATTTCAAGGTTAAAAATTATAATTGTATTTCATTCAGTTATTGCCTATTAAAATTTTGAACATAGTATAATTTGGCTCGATAGCTCTCCTTGTAACTCAAAACTGTTAAGAATGCTTCATGATCGAAATGAAGAAATCTAATCAAAATCGACGAAATCGCTCATTGAATTTTGATGTGATTCAGACGAAAATTTGGATTTATCCATGTAAAACACTCTTAAACATTACAGTTTTTAATCAATAACTTACTCGTTATTTTGAGCAGTTTGTGATTCCCATCGGCCCAGTGTAGATTTCAGCAAACCGCGCCGATAACGTAACTCAGTGCCTTTAGGGTTTCGAAGAAGTTCCACAATATGAAATGATAGAAATTATAAATTTTCTGTTCGTTTACGAGATCAGTAATCAGAACTACTTGAATACAAAATCGATAGCAAAATCATATCACATCAGTTCTCGAATCCTAAATAGAAAATCAAATTTGAGAATCAATTAATCTAATTTTATCTTTCAAATTACTTATTGACTCAATCAAAAATGGTAAAACATCGGAGGTATTTAAAAGAATTTCATCTTACCTTTGGAACAAAAACGAGGCAGAGAATTAAAGTTGTGCAAAATATAATAAAAAGACTTCCCAATATACGTGCTTCATTCACTCGATCCTAAAATGAAATTATCATTCATGAGAAACAAATCTTTACCAGTGATAGCATTAATCATCGCATGATGTAAAATTGTTGCTAACTTCCAAAGCATATAACAATGTAATTTGATTTCCAATCCTTCAATTTGCAAAGTTACCTTTAATATATACATGAGCGGTAGGCCAAGTAAACATGTCACAACAACACTGTAAACAGACATTCCTATATATTTACTGTCGTTTAATGCAGGAACATTTACTTGTCTCGTTTCCCAAGCCAAAAAACAACCAAGTAGCTAGAAATTAAGCCAATTTTAGTATATTACTAGAATTTAAAAAATGGAAATAAGATGATGCGATAATAAAAAAATAGTAAATTAAAGGAAACGATAAGAGATCAACCATAAGAAGGCCTTTGATACCCAATATAATGGCCTCAAAAATGACGCTATTATCACTTCGACAGCGCTCTATTTCTGGTGCTATCATCTTGTTATTTGAATACTGCAATGGATGTATTATTACGGATACTTTATTTTTAATTTCACAATTTTTGGAAACTGAGAAACGAGTGATAATTATACTAATTTTGATTAGGATATGATTAAGATCTGGAAAGGATTTTTAACTTAGATTGAATAGAACCTAGGAAGTTATGAAGCTAAAGTGCTTTCAATCTGATTGATAAAGGGAAACTCAATTCATAACAACATGGAATGGAGGGACTTACAAATATCGCTAATTGATAGACATCAAAGATGAAAGGTGAAATACGAGCCCATAAAGCCAATGAAATCAAATCAACGAGAACAATGAAGCCGATTAGCATGAATAATTTGTAATCTTTGATTGCTTTCTTGTTCATCCGAATATTTTTGAAGATTGAATGAACTCTCCAAGTCTTTGAGAACATCGATCCAAATGCCAGAGTAAAACCGAGACTCAGTACCCATGTTTTTACCTGGAATATAATTATTCTTATCATCAGATGATTTCGCCCAAGGAATGACTTCTAATAAACAGAAAAAAATTTGAAGATACTTTTCAGCATTCTTTCGTCAACTTTTCACAAGCGGCAGGAATGGAATAAAAGAGGAAGATAGGAAAGATCAAAATATGGCATACTTTTGAAATTTGAACAGATATTGTATGGATGAGTTTGATCTTTTCCCTATTACTTACCGTTCAAATTATGGTACTTGTCAATAATAAATTGAAATACTTATCAGTATCAAATTATAGTAAATGAATAAAAAGGAAGAAATAATGAGAGTAGTAGCGTACATAACATAGTGTAACAAAAGTATCCGGCGAGACGAAACGTGTGTCGAAACCAAGCAGAATTACACTGATATAAGTACAAATAGAACCTGCTATGATTAAATTGTTAATATTTGGCGATGACATTTTGATATATCTGCAAAAGAAGTTGAAAAATACTGAAATCAATCTTTGTATGTATGAATGATCGCAATGCAGTATTGCATATACGATAAGTTTCATGAAGTGATGAGCATATTATGCAACAATCAGCAATGTGAATGCCATTAAAATTCTTAATTTCAGGCTGATATCTCTTCAAAATCATTCAAACATTTCGAATCTTATTCATTTTGAAAGTTATAGTACTCAGCAGTGAGTGGAATGACTTACCGATGATTTTGATATCTGATATTAATGATAAGAAAGAAAACTGCTACTGCTACACCAATGGTAGCAAGCAATGACAGAAGGATGAATAACGTGAATGATATATATTGACGTTCACGCATAACAACTGTCGCATCCAATGGTGGCGTCCAATCTAAAAATTTCATGTAATGTTTTCAAGTTCGCAAGAAATGTTTTCCGAAATCCGAAAGGATTTACTAGTTATCTGGTCGAAATCTTCTCTAGACAAATCAAATAAGTTACTGTTTCATCAGCAAAAATTTCAGCAAAAAAACTGTTTATGATCATTAATCAATCAAAGGGCAGTTTCTTCTACTCCAGCAAATTTATTAGAACCTTTAAGAGCAGGATTGAGTGTGAGAACAGCTTCTGTTCCATCATAAATGCCTGCAATCATATACGATCCATTTCTCCATTGCAAAATCTCAACCAATCCAAGTCGTTCATTATTTTCAAATTGAACTGGTCCCTAACAAAAAATTCTATTACAAAACAAATACTAGCAATGGCAAAAAAAATGCACAATTTAACTAGATTTTTTCTTGTTATTAAAGACTATTTCATATCAAAATGTATTTATTATCATTGATATGATATATGAATATAAAAGAAATGCACTTTAACTCTGTCACAATTAAACTAATGAAAAAATAACCAATTATAGTTATAAGGGTTATATATAAAGTCAAAGAAAACCATTTTTGTACTTACAGTGACGCCAATAAATGAGGTGCTACTGACAGCTTCAAGTAACTCGGCACTGAGTTTGGTCCAATCCTCCGCATCGCTCACGTTTGGCATCCAAATGACTCCATCTTTTTGTTGGTGAAGTTGCGCTACATGCTCGACTGCTAGAGCAAGTGTCCAGAGGCCATCATATACGTATCCTTTGAAAACACTTTCCGGTGATGACTTTTGTCGAGCATTAAGCTCTGTTCTAATTGCGGATACCGTCTGAATGATTGATTATTTGTCAATTAATTTGTTTACCTTGATAAGCAATTATAAACAATATACAATTATATACTTTATTATTGCCAAAACTTCAAGGATATCTACTACATTGATTTATTTCTTACTAAAGATCAATTCGTACTCGATGCAGATTTTAATCTATAATAATCCCAGATGAACTTACTTTATTGGCAATGGTAAGTCGAGCAAGTCTTTGTGAGTAAGGTGAAAATTCCACTGCAAAGTGACCTTCAATTACTTGCACAAGCTCTTCTACTGTACAACTGATCCCGGATGCAATACGCCACCAATCATCTGAACATTAACTTTCCTGTGCTTAACATTTAATTTCCAACTAAAAATGATTAAAACTGATTATACTCAGACATTCCGTTCAGCAACTTTTTACGTAACGTAGTACACGTTAAATACAACGAAGCATCGTTATAATGCCAAAAATTCTCGACATAAATTGTTTGGTTTAATTTGATGTAATGATGGAACTTTCTTCAATATAAATAAAATTGATACTCCTTGGAAATATATTCATTCAGTATTTATTCTAACTTTTACTGGTTTTCTTTTTTTTCATCTTAACTATTGATTCTCCCAAATTTTATTGCAATTTTTTACATATTGATTGTGTAAATTCCATTATGCAATATAAGAATGGATGAAAACGTGAGTAATTTTCGTGATTTTTAATTACGACTTTTAGCTACAAAAATTTACTTCTATGATAACCAGGTAATATCCAGACATAATTTTCACCATAGATACCGTTTTGATAAGCTTCACATAATATTCGTACAGCTAATGATTCCTCAAAATCGCCAATGAGAATTCGAGCATCGCGTTTCTGAACAAGGAAATGTTAAAATTTGAACAACTATTATCAGAACGATAATTAGTAAGGAATCGCATGAAATTATCATCACTCTAATCATAGACTACTTCATCATTGCTTAATTCAATATCTCAAAATCTTTCTCAACATTTATTGATTCCTAATTCCTTTCTAATTTATAGGATTATCCATCTCGTAAAATAACCGCACTTTTTTTTGATTTTCATTCCTCGAGCAAATTTGTCGTCAATGCTAAATTTTTGGAAGGATAAAATTAAAACCTTTAATTCATTAAGTTCATAACCGATATTTTGAATTTCATCATGTGTAATTCCAGCAGTATATATTACTCGGATACCGAATCCATGCTCCAATTTTGTCGTCAACGATTCATGCGGCTTAAAACATCAACTTAATTATACATTTAAATAATTACAACATCATTAATGCTTTCACTTTAGGAATTTTTAGGTAGAAAAAAAAATTTTAACCCAAGCTTAAAGAGTCTGAGATGGAAATGCATCGGAAATTTCAAAAGGTAAAAGAATACTTTTCAGAAAAGGTGAAAAAAGCCATCATAGTGATTGCTCACTTTTATATATTCTAAGCAAGCATTGCCGCAAAGTTTGATTTATGACTGTGTTAAAAAAAAGATTTTTTCATTTAGCGATTATATCCTTAAAATATTTACTTTAATCAATTTTTATTATTTCGCATTTCCGAGTTTTAAACCATTGAATAAGACTTTCGAAAATTTTGATTTTCCACTTACCAATGCAAAACGTGGATCATCACTTTGTTTTAATGTGCCAACACGAGTCCAATTGAATTGGGAAATAAGATGACATCGTGCTAAATTTGAATTTTGATATCCTGGTACCATACGAAAAAATGTTGGATACATCTAAAATTTTATCTAAATACTAAATCATCTTAGATAATCATTTTCATATCACTATAGCTTCTAAAAAAATTTCCTAATTACCAAAATTAAAGGAAATATTCTGTGAAATTCTAACTAACATATTTCCTCTCCCACTATTATTTTGCATAGATGTGTTATTTATAAGATCAAAATACATTGCTGTTTTACGATATTAAAAAATTAAATTAAAAAAAAATAATTTACGATATTTAAAATCCAAAAGATTTGCTTTCCTACTTGTGGCAAAAAATAGATTTTTAAACAGAGTTATAATCTAAAGATTTCTATGGGAAATAGCTTGCATTTCACGCTTTAATTAGCTAAATACCGATCCGAAGCTCTCTTGAGGAGACATATTTGAAATATTAAATGAAATTGAACTAATTTATGTTAATGCCTTCTAAGAACATGAACATTATATCTTTTCAGCAACATTACTAACAAAAAGAACTTATCATCAGAATAAATGCGCCAATAAAATTATATTTAAAATGACGATCGTCACAGTAAGTAGAAGAAAAGAGTAAATAACAAGATCGCTTTTATGGTCTACTGTTATAAATTTCGAATTTTAAACTGAAACTTCAGAAATAATTTCAATAAGTAGAAAATAACATATTATTTCTTCGCATTAACTTTTATTAATAATTATGTATTCTCAATTTATTCAAGACTTCCATTACATATTTTAGCTTTAGTCTAATCAACTCGACCTTAGTTTATTTTACTTGATCTTAGTCCTTTTTTCGAAGTTATCTAACAAATTGAAAAAGAATGAGATGATCAGGAAATGTTCATGTAAGTGCCATAGCCAATT
This sequence comes from Cruorifilaria tuberocauda, assembly GCA_013365365.1. NCBI lineage: Eukaryota > Metazoa > Nematoda > Chromadorea > Rhabditida > Onchocercidae > Cruorifilaria > Cruorifilaria tuberocauda. Next base: position 115,397 of record JABVXU010000019.1, on the reverse strand, counting down.
TAGTATTTAAAGCACATCAGTATTGACCTTACTGATTGATCGATGAGAAAGATTTCAATACATATGATATATATATATATATATCAATTTATATAGAAAGATATCGATATAAAGATATCAATAGTTGCCAGTATTTCAGTTGCATTCATTGTATCGATAGTTAAATAAATATCTTGTTAAATTTGCTAAAATCGAACCGCCTGAGCATCCGCGGTAGCAAATTTTGCATGTCTTTCGGCATATGATAAATGCAAAATATGCCAATATTTAGATGCCATAGCGACAACTTCGTTTACATTCGTGCATGCATCACCGAAAAGCGCAAAAGGTCGTGGTTGCGCATTCATCAGTTCGAACAGCGCTTTCATTCCAAATGACGTTTTACACTAAATTTACGAAATTTCGTTGCAATAAAAAATGAATGATTGGCTTAGAAATTACTCAGAAGGTTAATAACTTTAGCCATTAGTTTTGAAGATTTTTCAGTAAATTTATAAATTCATATAAGTCCCTATTATAGTGTATCAGGTATTAGGATGACGAAGACTTGAAGTACTGCGACTACCAGAGAGAAAATCTTAATGAATTCGAAAAGCTGAGTCTCAACTTTTGCCTTCATTGCATTGAAAAGCTATTAAGTCTCTCAAATTCTATTTTTATTTTGGCAAACTGAATGTTGCAGTTTGAAATTCCTAAGAAATGAATGGATAAATTTGATTAATTTATTATGGCATCTACAAAACTAAACTTTTTAGTCGATTTAATTTCCATTAAGTTGAAATATACGAACATTCCATTTCTAATAAACCTTTGAAATAAAATAAGGAAGGAAAGAAAATAGCTGAAATCAGTTGAATTAATCGTTGCAATTCATCTCTTTATAACTTTGATTGATTTTTGGAATCTATCGAAAATATTTCCTACTTGATATAAAGTGCTAAGAATTTTTCCTTTCATAAATTGATAAAGAAGATAAATTTCTAGAAATATTGACGAAATAAAAGCTATCAGTTCAAATTTCAACAAATGTGGAGGCTCAAATTTTCACCAACGCAAAAGCGACCAGATCAAATTTCTTCAAAAATAATTCTTCAAATTCAATTCAAAAACTTATCTCATCCAATGCACCATTGAAATCATGTTTGGAATTGATTGAACGCTAGCAAAGTAAACTATAGTAACATTAAATTAAATTAACGAAATTGATAAATTAAAGAAATTGATAAAAAGATTATTACGAAACCTCAGTATTCTTGAAATGTAATTTCAAATAGTAGTTACTGAGAATACAGGATTGATTGTGAATATGTTCCAGGGCGATATTAATAGCAGATTCCAGCACATGTTTGTATTGGTATGGTAAAAAGACGCCGATTGTTAATGGTATTCGACTTACGTTCTGTTGAGTCCGGCAATCTTGGGTATAGCCAATCCAAATTTGTGTCATTAGTAATAGACGTGTGAAGCAATGCATTTCTGCACCAAAGAAAAAAAGCAGATGAAGTAAGGGACGTGAAACAGAAAAATGGAATAATTCTTCAAAGTTTCATCATAGCATGAAGCAATAAAACGTTAGCAAATGAAAAGGCCAAATTGTAGTAAAGCAAAGCTTAGATGATTGAATTTCATTGAGCTGAAATTAAACTAAAATGAGTTTGAAATGAATTAGATTGAGCGAAATCATGCAGTGAATTTAGTTTATTTAAAGCAGGCTGGAGTTTAAATTAGACTAGATATGAAGAGAATAGAATTAAAATGAGCTATGTGCACATGAAATTAATTTAAATGCTTATTTGATCTGATCTGAACTGAAACTAATCAATAATTTCTGTTTGCCTCTTATTTCATTTCCATAGCAAATCTTTGGAAAAAAATTCGTACTTCAGAAGAAAACTAATTATTGACAATTTTCATCAATATAATAAATAATTTATAAGCGCAAGTCTAAATTTTTTTTAAACAAATTGAAGACAATAGCTAAATTTTAGCAAAAATACCAAAATCATTTTGAGCTTGGTAGGGTAAGTGAAGAGAGAAATGATTGAAATTCGAGTTCTAAGTGAAACGAATTTTGATTTCACTCTAGGAATGTTTTTCAAGAGGTTAAACAATATCAGGCGATAGAAAATGCTTATATGTCTGCTGAATTATTGCAATTGCACATATTGGTAGGAAAGGGACATTTCTTCGAAATTAGCAAGTGAAATCAACAAACACACGACGAGATATGTCTTAATGCGATCCGCAAATCTTTTCGATTATGAGCTGACGTAGTAACGATGTCAACTTATAATCAACAATAGATCATTGATCAGCTTGGAATTGTGGATCGCTGAATGGAGGAGTAATTTACTAAATTACTTCAACATATATATAATTTCAGCAAAAAGCAAGTTGATTTCTCCTTGTTCTTAAGTACTTTTAGCTTTGTGCCAAATAGTTTATTAAGTTTCGTAATTCTAAAATGGTAGGGTTGATTTGTATTGCACACGAACGTTTTCGAAAAGATTAATCTAATTGCTGTTGATTTTGTCGTTTGTTGAAGCAATGATGATTGCAGTACCTTGGACGTTCCATTCATTAACTGAATTGAATAACTTGAATTCAGGTGCAAGTTTATATAATCAATAAATAGCATTATATTAAATGAAAAATCAATCGTATTTTCTAGAATTAGTAAATTTGAGAATTGACATAATCAAGGTGCTTTTTGTCGATCAAAAATTTTTTTCAAATGTTATGTGTCGCATAGTTTGTCGTCCACCGGGAATAAATTTGAAATCACGAATGTCAAGTTCGGATTTGAAGATATATACTCAAAAATAACCATTTGTTATCGTTTATCATCGAAGTGACATTTCATTGAGTCATCGTTAAAATAAACTAAAAGTTTTGTCTTGAGAGATCCACTGGGATATAAGCCTCAGTTCTAATCTTTCAGTATTTAGGAGCATTTTTGGAATATTTTTTGAATATCCTTAATAAATAACTTCCAAGAAAAGGCTTTTTGAGACTAAACCAAAATTAAAAAGAGGAGTTTAAAATACATTCCAAAAAAAAATAGCGTCCAAAATGAAATTAAATTTTTGGCGCTACATGAACAAAAAGCAATGTATGGAAAAAATTCAGCGACAAATTTACAATAAACTTTGCACTGACTAATAGATTGAAATAAATATTTGAACAGTTGGAATGGGAGCTTTTTTTGTTGGGGGACTAATGCTTAGTCATGATCAGCTTGAATTTCACAACTTGCACTGCCATCTGACGACAACTGTTGGATGCGAATTCACGATGATGCTAATTGTCAGTTATCACCACTATGCACTAATTCAATAAAGACAGTTGACAATGACTGTTCTACCTACTAATACTTCTTCCTCTTAAGAGAAAGATTGTAGCATTCGTAAGACAAAAAAATTAAAAATATTATTGTAAAACATGATCAATTGATATAGATTAAGCTATATCCTATTCAAATACTAATTATTGATGGAATCAAGAAAGACCATGTATAGCACAACTGGTATTTTGCAAAAAGGGAACCGATGAGAAAAATAGCTACTAATTCAAAGATTTAATTAGGAATTCAAATTTGAAAATTAAATGCAAGAAAAATTTAATTTACAACCAAATCATAAATTCCGTACTATAACTCAATTTTTTTCAGTATCAATTAACAATGCGATAGTAATAATTATGTGAAAAACTTATCAAAAAAATAATTGAAAGAAAAGTAAATGAAATAAAAAAAGGATTTTGTTGTAAAGGTGAACCACTAACTATGTAGCAATAACAGACAAACTGTTGATTATGTATGAATCACCTGTTCATCAAGTAATTTATCATTAAGAAAGCTCATAGAAGAGATGTTGCCGGTAGCTCTCTCCGACATTTCACATATAAAACAACAGCATTAGCTTGTTGTGGCTCTAACTCTCAAGCAATCTTGCAACTACCTCATAAACAAAATGAGGTTGTTTCGAGGAGGAGATGATGATGAGAAGAAGGGACAAGGGAGGGGAATATCTAAGCTTTTTCTTATGCTTCAGTGAATTGATTTAAAACTTGACAAAACCATAGTTTTGTCTTTGATTAAATCTAACTACATCCAATGCATCAAAGTTTGTTCAAAAACCGTTAATTAAGACTTTAGTTTCCACTTATCGTCGAGATATTCAGTCAATAATTTCTTTTTGGTTGTATACATTGAATTATTTCATGATTTTGTAATTCTTGCAATTATTCTTAGCTTTACATTATATTGTCCTTCTACACTTCAAATTTGTTGCAAGTAATACGCTATACATATAATTTAAACTACATAATAAAATTCAACAATAGCAAATAATGAAAAAAAAATGTAAAAAAGAATGGTTTGATGTATGGAAAAAGAAATAGTTTAGTTAATCTGTGTTAATGTGAGAACATTTTTTGGTGAATTAGCCTTAAGGAGGTCCAAAATATCTGTCACTTGGGAGAAGGTTGATATTTCATCTGTCCCAGTCATTACGGGCTCTCAGGAGAGATATGTGCATAAGAATGTGGCAAAACTCATGGAAACTTAAGAAAGCTCTCATCCATATCGCATATTTTTCCACTTTCATCCCCATCCTCTCTACAAGCCTTCACTAATAATCACATTCATTTTTCTTTTTTTTCATTATCATCATTATCGTGATGTATCGGGTGATCGGAAATTCATAATTTATTATTTTATGATATTTTATGATAATCATCAACTAAATTTTCTTAACTGATACCTTGAAAGACGAAGAAGGAGATAAAAACTTAACTCTATCATTGCGAAGGATGATTTCAAGAGATCAACACTTCGAATGATGAAAATCGCAAAATTAAAGGCCATTGAAGAGTAATTTCGTGAATTTGATTTGATTAAGAAATTAGCAAAAAATTGTTGTAGAAAAGAGATAATATGTTTAGCTTGTGCAATAGCAATTCAATGACATTGAAGTATTGACCTCAATGTGATTAAAATGATCTTTTATACAAGAAAAAAACGAAAATTTAAACCGGTAAATGATTTATTTCAAAAATGAATTAATAAAATCAACAATTAAGAAAGTTATCAGCAATCAAAAAGGTAAATGATAAGAAATTAATGTAAGAAATATGCAAAATTTGCTAGAAAATGGAAAAGTAAAATTTAGCAACAGAATTTGTTGACAAAATAGTATTTCGTCAATAAGTTCTAATTTGCGATCAAATAAGCAATAATAAATATCTACATGAATAATAATTTGTAAATAAAACATATTTATATAATTGCATAACAGCCAATGTCATATAAAATAAATATCCAAACGAAATAAAAGTGAGCAAAAGAATATTGCGCGTGAAAATAATTACACTCTTTTAAAAGCTCCGTTATCACTGACACTTGGAATCACTGATGCTTGTTCCAAAACCATTCAGTAGCTTTTTTATTGTTTCCTCATTCAGAATACAAGAAGTAAAATTAATTGAAAGAGCTGAATTTATAACATTCCGATTTGTTAGTGTGAATTTTAGTGCAGTTCGTTGTTATTTAGTTAAAACGATAGTTTATCTTTGCTAACACTTAAGAGTAATTGATAAAATCGTCTAAAAGATGTTCGAACGGAGGATTCATTCATTTTCCGTAATTCTATCTTGAAAAAAGAAGAAATAGTTGCCGAAACAGTACTTGCTTGTTGTCATTTAATCAAATGAACAGAATTGCATTCAACACATTTGGATGAAAATATACGATCAATAAAAGAAATAGAGACACATTTTCAGAGTCAAGAATTAGCCAATTATGGATGGCACATCAGAAAATTCACTTTTAAATTATTGCTTAGAATTTTCATAGCTATCGAATCTCAACTTCGACAATTTTCGCCGATTCTTTTTTACATTGACAGTTTACATAATGAAATTATATAATTTATTAAAGATCAAACAAAGCCTTGGCTGAAATTGATAAATCGGAATTGAAATCAAATCGGACTATTGAAGAAAAGAAAGAAGTAAGGAGATTGAAAGAAATGATAAAGACAGAAAAGCGATGGATTCTTGAAAATTTATTCAAATTAAAAAAGTTTTTTTCAGTCAAAGTAAGCTTTTCCTCCTTATTATTAACTTCAATCCCAATATAAGTATATTTTTGTTTATAAATATTAAGATGAGAGCCAATTATTGATACGTGTCGATTAATTCAACATTAGTTGAACAATTTAATAGCTGATAAAAATAATGAACCGAATTTTCGAACCGAACTATTAATTTAAGGAAATCAAAAAGAAAGAAACTATTTTTCCTTAACTAAACATCCATTCATTTTAGGTAGGGAATTGAATCACTGAAATATTTACGTAATAATGTTGAAACATTGGTGCTTCTCACTATTTGTTTATCCCGTATTTCATTAGCTGGCTCAATTAGCACATATGACCCATTTGAGTGCGGCAAAAATGCATCGACGAATTCCTCCTAATTTCCTCTCATTTCCTTCACCAAGACAGTTTTATCTTCTCGAATAAATGTTACGCACCACAAATCTGAGGTCCCAAAAGTACCTCAAAATAAATTTAATTTAATAGCACTTTCAATTTAGTAAAACATCCGTATTTTTCCTGTTAAAGAATTCTGTGTTAAAAACATTTAGAAAGAAAAAAGGTAAAGAGACGATAGATTAGGTCATCACTTTTTCTTCTTTTGGAACAAACTGCTACTTATATTAAGAAATTTCAGCAATACGCAGTTTAATTAAACTTTTACGAAATCAGTTTTAAGAATGACAGAGTAGAAGAAAATTGAGCTATAAAAATTCAAGATTATAAGTTACTGATCATTCGTACGATCACTTTAATTTCATTATGAGGTAAGAAATTTGAATCTTCTTATCTCAGAAATTATAGTTTTAAATTATAGTTAATGCAATTATATCAAAATTTTTGAATATTTCGACCTTTTCATTCCAAAAATTTCAAAAAAACACCATATTCCAAATTCGTTGCTTATGGAAGTAAATGAATCTAAATTAGATAATGATATTTATGACTTGAAGATATTTGGTCTCTAGTGCTATGATAGAAATTTACTTTTCTGTAGTTACTGTCCTTAAAAAAGTTACTCAGATTTGCAAAAAATTTCCGCTCCTCTTAGTCATTAGAAACTCACCTAAATAATTTTTCTAACAAGCGCCATAATTCAAATTTCGAGATTGTTTGAAACCATTAGAGTGAGGTATTTTTTTTTTGCACAGCGATTCAAATTTGATACGATGGCCGATGGTCAGAAATCAAAGGAGTGGAGTCTGAAATGGAATTTTGCTAACTTCAAGTCAAAAATTATAGAGCTGGGAGTTTGCTACAGATCTGCAGTTATTTATATGCTTCAATTTGGCTTTATCTAACTCAGATATAGTGAGTTTATATTGAATTATAGAATTAGCTAGTCGGTTTAAGAACTAGTTTTACCCTGCTACTGATACTTTGTATAAGTAATTGTGATTAGCGATAACTATGCGCTTTTAGGTTACTGCTTTTTTTTTGTAAGGAATATCTGGGCCATTCAGGATGCCATACATGAATATCCTTTCCATAAATTATACATAGCACAACGCTGTGTTAACATAGGTATACAGTTGATCTCACAACCAAGCTTGACGATTTTTCCAGTATATTTCATTAGCTGAATAGCTAATGTTAGAAAAAAATCTTAACCTTATAATTCTACGAAAAAAAGGGATGCAATACATTTTATCGTTCAAATTTCTATAAATTCACAATAGTTATTTGAAATTCTATAATCATTATGATTGCGTTGTTACGTTTTTGAATATTTCGACCTTTTCATTCCAAATATATTGTATTTCTTGAAAATCAGTACATACGTTAAAAAATAGTGATAGAAACATCTCTTCAGATTTCAATCCCAACTTGTGATTATGCTTTCTAAGAACGTGAGATTCACTATTTTCTAAAAAACAGCTAATTTTTTAGTTACTAAACTATTTAAATTATACTCTCAAAAGTTTTGTTAAACTTCAGAAATCTGTTAATATTTAAATCTTTTTTAAGACTTTAACATTTTTTTTCCTAAGTGCTCTTTTTACAAGTTTATATGTATTTTACTAAAATATCTAACAGAGTTTTTCATGTTATGAAATAATTATCGGAAGTTAACAGTTATAGCGTTGGTCATTGATAAGTTTTTTTTATCTGTTTATTTAGAAGAATATGGCTCGAGACTGTTTATTGAAGTTGTAGTTCAGAATGGATTTGCTTAAAGTAGATGGTAGTAGAGCTCAACAACGAAATACTTGGAGACACTTTTTATTGTGAGCATGATATAGCAAGAAGTCAAAATGCCCGAAGAGTCACTCAAACACCGGAGACTAAAATGAACAATATTTTTGGAAATTAAGCAAAGAGTTTTAGATGTAAAAAACTACTTGTTTCATGTTTTCGGGCGAAATTGAATAACAGAATGGTAATTGATTATGTAAATCTAACATTTTCATAACTTCACTTCAATATTAGTCCTCGAAACAATTAACATTGACAGTAACATTAACATTCATCAAAAAAATCGTTCTATTAAAACATATCATTAATTGAAATTTGCATTAAATAAAAATTTGGCAAGGAATATCATCAAGAATTTTTATCTGAATTATCCATATATGTACATATGATAACCAAAAATATTCCTTCATCTTGCGCATTTCGCCACGATAGTGTTCAGTTTTTTTTCAAGGAATGAACCCGAAACAGGTTAACCTTAATTATTTAAAGTAGTATCAATCATTAATACGGTGACACTTCTCCAATTATACTTATTCCTGCAAAGTTGTCAATGATAGCAGTGATGCAGTAAAGATTAAATATTGTAGCAACTTAATAATAATATAATTTGGAGAAAATCGGAAAGGAAAAGAGAACGGATAAAAGAATGAGAGGTATAAAATTACGGTTATAAAAAGAAGGAGTAAATTACTGTTGCAGTGATTATGAAAACGTCTGGTACAAATTCGAAAATTTTGAAAATGTATCCGAAGATAATTATGAAAAACAGAGAAATAACTACGTGACTATTTCACAGAAAATTGTAAATTTATTGAAATGCTATTCAATAACTTCTCATGTTTTATTAAAGATATCAGCGATAGGGAACCAAAATTCGCTCAAAAATTGCTTTCAATTCCATAATTCATATTGAAAAAACAATGATAAATAAAAAATCCTGATAAAAAAACAGAAATTCGAGCGTGATTGTAGGGATTTGCTAGTACTTTTTTTACGCTAGAAATTTTCTGAACTTATGCAAGTAAACAAACGGAAAAACTAAGCAAGTTTTGTTTCCTCAACTTACTTTCATATCAACTTTATTGATAGTCAATGAAATCTTTGAATAGCATCATATATTGTTAATGAGATCTTGGGCTAGTAAAATTATAACTTAATTTATTATTGTTACCGTGATCATGTTATTAGCACTACAATATTAACATCGCATCCCACAGCAATCTTGCTACTGTGAGGTGTAGTAACCCACCTAATTATATGATGCTCTATAACCGTTAATTACTTCTAGTATTATCTGTCATTGTGATATACTGAATTGGTCTGTTGGCTGATGGATCGAATGTTTTTTCGAATGTGGAGGACGCTTCTGGTTCTGGCGTTGTTGTTGTGGGGTGCTACTGGGGAATTGTCGAACGGCTTATTTGACAAGCATTTGGAGATTTTAGGACATATAACTGATAAATTTTAGATCGTTTTAAATTTTGAACGTTATTTTCATAGCATTCATATCGGCTAATCATTCAAACGTTTCGTTAACGTTTTACCTCCTGTTATTAGTCGTCAGAGTAATATCATTGAATTATCATCAGTCATCCATTTCTCAGAAAGTTACGGATTATTAAATTATCTCTTTTTTTTTTGAATCCTTGAGTTCTGTGCTGAATTCATTAGGACTGGAAGAGAGAGAAGATGTGGAATCTAAATGCAAAGGAGTAAAGAATATTTATCTTCTGTTTGCGCTATTGCCATAAGTGTGTCGTTACCATCAGAATGGTATCTCAGAATTTTATACTTTCATATCTCATTCTTTTATTCTGTTAGGAGAGCATTTATTTAAATTATTTGCGGGTATTTGAAAAGTTTTCATGTATTTTCAGGATATTATTTCAAGATATTATAACCTTTCTTATTAATTGATGTCCACTATTTGTCCTTTAAATGTTTATAAAATATAAATATATTTAGAATCAAATTTGTCTTAAAATTGAATCCTAAATTCATTTCTGATTTCTTTCGCTTGTAATTTATATTAAAAACGTATAAAATTATATTTCTGGGACTTGAAATATCGATATTCAATATTTCTATCTTTTTAAAAAATTGGTTTGTTTTATTTTCAGATAGTTCAATTGTTTCATGGGTCGTAGGAATCAGCTGTATACTGGTTCACATTGTGGAGTAGTGTAATGCAACGTTTAGTGATGCTCAGGCTCTATGAATGGTAGCATGGAAGTTCAACAAACAAAGAACGTGGAGGTGAAAAGTCTCATCTATCGGGTTTGTTACTTGTTTGTAAATAAATCGAAGTTTTTTAGGATAGAATTATAAATCTCCATGACGTTTAGTTGATTAAATAGATGTAATCAATAAAAATGAAAAATAAGGAGGAAGGAGAAGTATAGCAGTTAAATAAGTAATAAAGCACTGCTGTAAATCGTTGTAAAACATTTATACTACGTTCCGAAATCTTAAATAACTAAGTGCTCACTTTGGTTAATTACACAATACAGCTGGAAAAATTGGTTGCAGTGCTTATAAATAATAGAAAAAATAATATTATTCATATTTTTTTAATGCAAATTAATTGATTCCAGATTGTGAACGATAAAAAGAATTACACTAAAGATGAACGCATTGCTGCATGCGAACAACTTCAACAGACTTTAACTCATGCTAGTGATGTTGCTGTATGTATTATTAATAAGACAATTTTATCAGTATAGCGATTATAATTTTATTTCTTAAAGTATAAGATTATCGTTAGATTTAACGATGTGGCATTGAATTGCTACAATGGTACATTTGTTTTAGAAACTATTAAATAATATTATTTTAAGGGATTCGAAAAACTTCAGTAGTTGTTGGGAAGTTTTTAAAAACAGTTAAAAAATTCCTGTGGTACTGTAATGAATTTTGTTCTGCAGAATATTGGATATGATTGGAAAAAGTTGGTCGAAGATTTGTTACACTGCATTAAAAGTCGGCAACAAATCGAATTGAAACGCTATGTTTCTGATTCCCTTGGATCTTTGGGCTGTATCATGTTTGCGCAGTATAATGAGTAAGTTTATGGATTTTTATTAAAAAACTGTATATAAAACTTTAAATGACTTCTAAATTCTTAATCAATTTCGATAGCAGTATTGTTCATCCTTTGTTAAAATTTATTTCAGATATCTAAAATTGATGCTAAGTGAAGCGAAACTTATCTCTGATAAATATGAAGATGACAAAGCACTGGTTTTGAAAGCTATTTTTTCATCACTGAGTTTGATTGGAACTTTCGAATGGCAATCTCGTATCAGGCATCAGGATGTCGACGTAAGTTGTATTTATTTTGTATGTCTCTTACCTTTTCCAGTGAATCCTTTTCAAGTTACTGTTTTCCCCGCGATGTTTCTTATCCTTCATGAGCACGTTTTCATTTGTACGTGTATGATTTATAATATATATATATATATATATATATATATTATAACGTCTTGTGTTTTTGCTGTAATTTCTCATACCATTTCTAGTCACTTATGACCTCAATCAAGAACTGGCTTGAAGTGAACGATTCTTCTGTCATTCTCATACCATTATTAGATATCTGCTTAGCAGTTTCGAAATATTTTCCTGCAGTCTTTAAACACAGCTTTGATGTTAGTTTATTTTGTTCTATATTATTATGATTGATATATTATTTTGTCGTAGCGCTCAAGGCATTATAGAGTTTAAATGTACCATTTTTTTCTGTACTCCACTTCAAATGCCTTACTTCCCCTTCTTTTTCTACTCAGTTTATCGCTAAATAGTTTTTCATGTCGCAGTGGAACTTGCTGCTGCTTCAATTCGTCTTAGCAGTAAAATTTCGGGTATATACTGACTTCTTTCCAATTATGGGTCTCGAAAAGCATTGAAAATGGGTTATATTGTGTATGTAATAATCTTACGCCATGATCTAACGAAAGTTTTTCAAATATATTTTAGTAAAAAGGGTTTAAGCATGTTTTTACTAATATACATAATCTTGTGCAGGATGTGGTCGATTTCACAGTGGGTTGGTACATCGAACCGGATCAGCCAGTTGCAGTTTTAGATAAATGCCATCAGGTGCTTGTTGAGCTGCGTCCCTTGTGGCATAATGCTGTACTGTCTGCAGTAACTCTTATGAAACAATTCCTTGATGATGCAAGTGCATATATTGAGGTATTTCGAAGGTCGAATAATTTTTACAAAAAATCCAAGTAGAATAGAAAATAAAATAAATTTTGCCTATTGAGAGCTTATTATCGATGAAGTCTTTGCTTTATCATTTTTGTATATGAAATAGACTCCTAATTTTGTCTTCAGTTTTATTACATACCTCTTATTATATTATAACGACTTTACAACTTTGTTGTGTTTCATCTTATATTACTTGCGCTTATCATGACAGTGTAGTTTTATAGGATATTAAAGTGAATGAGTCCAAACCAGAAAATATGCTCTCAAAAACAGCCGCTATTTTGCGGGCTTTAGCAACAATGCTTGAAATAATGAATATTCCTGTCAATCCACTTATAGCAGATTTCGTTGAAAAGGTTTCTGTTTACTTACGCTTCAATTCTCAATTTATAATTTGTCTTTAATTAAAATTATAATTTAATATTTAAAGAGGAATGCAACTATTTATTTTATATATTAATCTGGAATTGCTATCAGTTCTGTCGAACATATTTCCTATGTTTTTCAACACTGCACTCGTTGTTCATGTGAAACAAATTTGTTTTCATAAATCATTTAAAAAAACATTTTATCTTTTACATTATTTTGTTGATAATTATGTTATGAATACACTGTAAGGATTTCTTGCTGAAATTTATATGAAATTCTTAGAAAATATTTCCTTTAATTAACATAATCATAAGTTATTGTAAATCTTTTAAGATTTTTGGACGCATCATTCGATTATTAACTCATCTTGATAATGTTTTTGTTGCCGAAATTGGAATTGTCTTTGGATATATGGCTGAAGTTCTTTGTATAGCTTTAAAAACATATCCGAAGCTCGATTTTTTGGTTAATTCGATGAAAGCTTTGAAAATAATGCTTGAACATCCATCCATAAATGAAAAAACGATGCTAAAGATACTGGGGTGCAGTGGGAAGGTAGAATGTCCTTTTTACTTGCTTTACATCTACATTATTAAAAAATGGCCTTTTTTTACTTAATTGTCAGCAACGTGAAATATCAAATAATATATAGTTTGTTAGCTCATTGCTTTTTGTGAAATTTTATAATTAATGGATGTTGAAAATGGTCAAGCAAAAAGCTATTTCCATTAAGACGTTTATATTTGCAGATCATTGATAGCGTGACGCCTAAAATGGTTGTGGAAATTGTGGATTATGTTGTTGGTGATGGTGGATCTTTAAATCATGTAATTACAAGATCGCAGGATGTTATGCATGCATATGGCAATGTTTTAGGAAAGCTTTTGGCACCGAAAAATTTGTCAACACTCCAAGTAGCTTATAATCGAATTCGGGGAGATGTACGAAGTAAAATTATCAATACGTAATTTTGGTAATTAACATTGAACTGCGAAACTTGTTCGCAGTTCAATGTTTCGGTAGATGCATATATCTTTAGACTGCTTTTGATAGAAAGAATTTCGAACTTCGAAAAATTCATCTTACTTTCATTATTAACAGAATATTCAAAAACTTAAAATCTCAATATTCAGACATCATATATGGCAATATCCAATTTATCGCCGATAGTAATTAAGTAAAAATTTAATTTGAAGTTCAGATTTATTTTTATCAAAATGAAGTTGAACACTAAATGCATTAAATGTTAAATAAACAATGGATGATAAACAATGAACATGCATTAAATGAATATTAAATGTTCTTGCGTGTTTTTAAATATGTTAATTACCAATAATTTGTTCTTGAATATAAATCAAGTTGTGATATCTGCTATTGCATCAAGCTGTTGTATGTAATTTGCAGGTTGCTTAAATATGTTGCAAGCAACTGAAGTGGAAGCATACTGCACTAATAGTTTAATGATAGAGAAAAAGCTGATGATATATTTTAATGCACTTTACAGTCTTGGAATCGTTAAAAATTCGCTTATTGCTGTAAGTCTTGTTTCTGTTCTATTTTGAAATATTTGGATTTTCTGTGTTATGGGGCCTCATAATAACGGGTTTTTGGTTTGTAGTATGCGTGATCTCAACTGTACAATAGAAAGTTTGTGTCATTTAGAAACGAAATGACCCTCCAAGATTGCCAAATTCGCTTGTAAAAATCTGTGCAGATCTCATTTAACGATAATTAAATATGATTTTTAGATGGTGGGTCTTTCACCAAGTCTCTTTGCGTTCCTAATGACGGAAACACCAATTACGAAGAAACAGTTTATCGTTAACCATCCTGGCTGCCATTATGCTCTGCTTTACATTATCAAAATGCATAGTGAAAAGTAAGTTTTTATTGCTTTCGATTGTTTTTTTGTAAGAACACTATTATATTAAATAGTTTTGATTGTTATTTAGCAAGAATACTCTAACTACCGATGTTCCATATACTTCCTTTCTAAAAGTTTTCGTGATTACAGTTATTGTAGTTTTCATAACTGGTCCAAATATATATCTCATCATATTTGACATTCCTAAACTATCACTTTTTAAATAGATTGCACTAAGGAATTTGAAATATTTGTGTAATGTAAATATTTCAGACATGAAAATTTTGTTGCTAATAGTAGTTTATTAATTGATAAGAACAGTTTGACACTTGTTACCGAGTCAGCAACAGCAAACCATACTACTACAATACTGAATGTAGTAACCAAACTACTTACTCTGGATGATTTATTGTGGACAGATACGAGGTGAATTTTGTTTTCTATTTGCTCGAAAATTTAATGATTCATTCTAGCTATTTTTATAATAATAATTAGACCTTGAGCCTTTAGTACAGTTATTTTTACCGCTGATATTCTTCATAGTATTTTTCTTTTCATTAATCTTTTAAAATGGTTGAATCATCGAACCGTTTCATTCAATTAATTAATTGAGCATAACTTTTATAAACTTCAATAAACTGTTTAATTTTATTTAGAAATTTGCTTGTTGATTGGATTCATGGCTTGGTTTTCTCGCTAACACCTGATGTTCTGCAGCGCATACTTAATAAACCAGAAACAATCGAAATGAGGACAGCACTGTTGGATTCATTTGTGAGACATTCACTTCCGAAAAAAACACCGCTGGATAATAAAATTTTATGTAATTCAGAAGTTTTTATTGCCCATGGATGTACAGGTATAGTTTTCTTTTTATATTGTGCTGTTAGTCTTCTTATAGTATTTTTACGCTCGGGATTGTAATTTTTGTAACAGTAATGCTAGGTAGAAAAAGTATGATTTTGACAGTTTTTAGATTTTTTTGATTTCAGGACCTATCATGTAAAAACGTTTTACAAAATACGATGCTTCATCTTAGTAGATGAAAAACAAAGATTAAGAGTATTAACACATTTTCATAATTAAAGAAGAACCCATTAATCATTAATACTATCTGGGTCTCCAAAAAAAAGCATTTGAGCCGTTTCATAAGAATCTTTAATATGAATCCAATAGATTTTTAGTCAAAATCCTGAATTTCAGTAGCAGCAAGTCATCGAGTTAGACATTTTACTTTACTTCGACGATTGTCCGTTTTCAACTTGGTTAAGAACGGAAGACCTGAACTGACAGCGAAATTTGTTAAACGTATCTTTGAGCAGTGTCATTCGGGTTGTCAAAATAAAATAACTGGTATATGGCAAGCTACTCCTCCAATACTCTTCATAAGGTGAGTTTATGTTAATTATATTTGTTTCTTGTTTTTTATGTAAATATACCAATTTTGGTTATTATAAATAATAAAATCATGAATCGAGCGAGGTTAAAACATAATTTCGATAGATTCAAGTAATTTTAATATTTTGCCAGTCATTTTTCCTAGTTTCTGAAATGTTTTTTTCCTTAAATTTCAGTCTCAATTTACTTAAATAGGATTGTCTAAACATTTTGTTTTAGTAGGTGAAAGTAGAATTCTCTTATTTGCTCATTTAGGGACAACTTGTTGAATATAAGGCTGAATCGCAGAGATACTAGTTCTTTTAAAAGGAGAAGTTATGATAGTTTTTTTCAAAGAAATATTGTCTTTAAACTAGGTAATGAACTTACAGACATGTTTATCGTTTTCTGCTCTTTGTTATTGTTAAGTTTCTCATTTTAGTAACTTTTTCGATTAGAACAAAGATATATCAATTTATCACTAAGTTTAAATCTACCAAAGATTTTCAGGTTCTTTTTTTCAGTTGAATTATTCATCAGTTTGCCTTTTTACAAAAGTTGCACTGAATTGTGAGGCATGTTCATTTTTTAAAGAGTGGGAGAGGATGACAAATAAGTCAAATTAGAAATTTGCAGATGTTAGAATATCCGTATGTTTGAATAATTGACAAATTTTATGCTCAAAATCTCTTATTTTGTATCATTTTATCCTATTCATGAGTTTTATTAACCAATTTCAAAAATGCTCCTATTGAATACTTATTACGGCGTATATATGAAAAAAGAACCTTAAACTGTTTGTACTTCATCGAACAGTTATAGACACTTTTGGAAAAATAAGTTGGTGTTTAAAAAATCTAAATTTACAATTTTTATCTGAAAATTTTGAATCTTTATTCTTTCACGAAATCGCCTTATTCGTATGTTTAGAAATAACGATTGGGTAGATCAATATTTACTGTCGAGTTCAATTGTTTGCTCTTTTACAGTTATGTTGCTTTTTTATATTAGGGGAATTATATAATAGTTTGGAAATCCACATTTGAACATCAAGGATAAGTTTGAATTTGTTTGGAATTTGTTGGGATTTTATCAATGCTTTGAATAATTGGTGTCATTTGTAAAGTATAGAACAAATTTGGCGTTTTTAAGTGAGACTAAGTCGATTTATTCAGAACTGACTAGAAGTTACCTTCTTACAATATTTATTTATGCTATAGAATTTAGTTTTGTCCTTACTTCCAAATGACAAACGAATTTTGTTGTTTAGGAATTCTGCAACATTAAACACTGCAAAGCAAGATTTCTCTAGAAATATCCTGATAAGAAATAGAAATTTCAGTAATGGACTGACTGAATGTGCACAAGATTTGATGGAGTTTGGTCAGCAGAAAATATCCGAAAGTTTGTTCACACCAGAGCATTTCAAGATAGTTTCTGACTTCTTGCTCAACTCAGTTTTACCCACATATTGCTTCAACAGGTTTATCTTTTATTTTAACTTTTAAATCTTACAATTTTTCGAAAATTTCACCATCGGATGCTACTATTATTATTCTGATAAACTATGTTTATCATTACCAACACTCTTAATATTGTTGTGATTAACATCTCGATCATTCGTCATCCTTGGTTGCCTTATCCCTAACTTTCGTATCATGTCTTTTTGCTATGGTTGTAAAATAAATCTTTTGCTGAAGCTGAGAAATATAAAACATTCTAGAAAGGTTGGTCGTGTAGTGAAGTAGTGCTAATCAGATACTCTTCTTATGATAAGAGAGCGATCGCTAAATTGATTTTGGAAAAAAAATTTACATTTTATTTATTCCATCTGATCATTAAAATATTATCATGTTAGCAAATCGGATCATTTGCACCTTATAATTCCTATTTTCCAAATTGTCGTGTTGTATTAGTACATTAGTACAATATGACTGAATTTATGGAAAGGACTCATTTCATTTGTTTAATTTATTTTAGTTAGTTGTCAAATAATTAAGATAAAAAAATAAAATTTGAACGAATGAGAAAAATGGACCGTCAGAATATTTAGCATTGACGATGGGAATTGGATACCAGATACAGCAGCAACAATTTATGCAGACGCTCTGGGTGATATTAACGCAAATAGTGGCTGCATATCCAAATGGAGATGGATTATTGCTCAAATGGCCCAATTTTGTGTAAATAATCGTTTGAAAACACCGCTTGGTAAACCGTTGGATACTTTCCTCGCTTTCGAAAGTAATGTTTACGTGTTTTCTTGAACTTTATTAAGTCTTAATCTAGGATGCTGATATGCATTATTATATGGTCATTATATTTGCTCAAAGGTAGTCTGGTACAATTTTTGTCACAATCATTGTCTTTTTAGCTGTTGTTGATCTGAATTTCAGCTCATTTCATCCAGCTTATTTATTCATAAATTGAATATTATCTTCAAGTCTTCATTTCACTTTAAGTTTCCTTTATTTTATATCGTTTCAGCGCTTTAATTGTTCGCTCTGTTCAGCTCTCAAAATCATATATTTCTCTGTTTTGTTTTTTATGATTTGAAACTTTTTAAAAAAGCCGTATCATATTTATTCTTTGCGGAATGCGATTGTGATGGTGTCTAAATTATGTTCTGCGAAAATTTCTCCATTATCTCTATACGATCAAAAATCATATCTTAGGAATGAATTAATCATGTATTCTCAGTAATTTATTATTCTGCTTGCCTGTTTTACACGTTTTATGCATCAGCATCTTCCTCTGCGGTGGTCAAATTTTTTTCTGATTTAAATTTTATTTTAAACATTGATCTTTAATTTAGATGAAATACGAAGGTTAGCCGGCAGCGCTCTTTCACGAAAACCCTTACCTGTCGGCAAAGGCATTAAAGACGAATTAGCGCAGAAGACGGTCGCAGTCAGCAGTAGTGGTATTGTTGAAGATGAAGATGAAGCAGAAGTGGAGATGGAACGTGAAGCACGTCAGCTAACGACCTCGGAGCAATGGTGGCGTGTTCGTGCTTTGTTGGACATGATTGAAATGTTGGATAAACTGATAGTTTATGTGTGTCGTGGAGCAGTATTCCAGTTATCTACAGTTTCACAGGTTAATAATGAATTTGATATTGAAAACATATGGTAACTGGTATTGATTGAGAGTAGTGTTAGGCGTTTGAATTTCCTTAAAGATTATTTAAGTTTTATGCAGGTTATTTGTTATTTATTAATTTCCGAAATAAGTTTACAGATAACTGATGATCAATATGTGATTGTACTGTTATTAAGTAATTATGCCTTTGATTATGTGAGTAGAACTTGTTGATTTTAGTTATCGCAGCAGTTTCTCGTGACAAATCAGTCCAGTTGTGCGAATTGGCTTTCACGTCTATGTCTTCCAATGATTGCTGTTGCATATACAAGCAATAACTTTACTCTAGTAGTACGTTTAGGAGGTTGCTCGTTGAGAGATATCGAAAAACGGATTGGAGAAAAAGGGAATAAGGATAGCATCAATGAAAAAGGTTAGTTTTAAAGTCTCTGGTAAATCAAATTTTTGATATTTGTTTTATAATATTGCTGAGCATTAAGTAATTGTACTAGTAGATATTTGCATAAATAATGTTGAACGCTTGCATATGCTTCAGCCAAATTATAGCCAGTAATTGAAGGTGAAATAGATTCTGTTGCTCACACATGCATTACGTGGATGGTGAAAGCGCTGATCGATTTGGGTCGTCCACAAGCAATATTGGGTTTGTATGCATGGGTAAAGAAGATTTATGGTAAACAGTATGTCTGGATAAGGTGCGCAGCTGAAATGGCTGCTGGAAGGTAAATTCTAGTTGTACTAAAACAATAAATTACTTTCATAATATCAGGAATGTTTTGAAATATATTTTTTTTTATTTTGAATTATTTTTTTTTTCAATATTTTATTTTTTTTCACTTTGGATTATTGTTTGTAAATTTTTTTAGAATCGAGCCTGCTTTGAACGGTTTGCAGAAATGTCTGCGGAATGAAAATTTATCAGAAAATATACAGAAAACCATACGACAGCTAGTAAATTTATTTTCAAATTTATGTTCTTATATGTTTTTAGTTCTTTGTTTCCTTAAAATATTTACTATCTTTCATTTTTCAATCGTAACTTTAACTCTCCTGATTTTTGAAGATTACGTTTGGTTTGGAAGTGCTTCGAAATTCAGAAGAAATTGATGTATTTTGGCGGACGTTGTCTGGCATTGTGGATCCCAAATCAAATGAAATACCGGACGGTTTCGAAGAATTTGCGTGGAGGAGGTAGTCTGTTAACATATGAGTTTTTATTTGATATTTGAATGTGATTTTTATCTTTTGTCTTTTGGGTTGCGTAAATTTAGTGGGATTGAAGATTTTGAATATCATTCTTCATTCAGAAGAGCAACTATGATATATAACAAAATATAAAAAGTTTATACCTGGGACACCATATTTTTATACTAAAATTTTAGCTTTTAAAGAGAATATTATCACTGTAAGGGGAGGAAATGAAGTCTACTCCACAGCTTGATTTATTGAAGATAAACTTAACTTATTTGAGTTGCACAGAGGAAAAAATGCAGTTCTCTAGATCAAGTATCGTTACGGAGATGCTAGTCATGTAATATAAGTATAGTTTGCTATACTATTTGTTTTAATTCAATTCAAGAATTAAAAGGCACATATCACTTTTCTGAGAGATTTTATGATTTTTTCAGGATGAAATCATTAACGATGTTCAATAATTATTTAAAGGATGAATCGTTGTTATCAGTCCCTTGGGATATCCGGAACAACTTCATCCATGCAGAGTTGAAACTGATGGATATAATTCATGACCGATTCAGAGATTCTAAGAATAACAAGTATATCTTGTAATTTTTTTACTCCAAAGCTGAAATTGTTCGTTATTGTCTTCATGACTAATGAATATGCTTTCATAGGACTGATGTCGTTGATTTGACGCGACAGTTGAGTGAGGATTCTAGGATTTTGATGCTAGTGGATACCAATTTGCAGACCTTTACACGTGTGAGTGTATTGCACTTACTGGCTACTGCTATAAAAGATAATCGGAAACCTTATCATAAGCAGTCAGTAAGTCTTGATATTTCTAAAATACAGATTTAAACTGAACGTTAAACAATTTTTGCATATTATAATCAATGGAAAATTAATAATGTATGGATCTATTGGTCAAATAAAATTATTGTTGCTGTCGTACAATGTTTTCTGTTTCAATGATATGCAAGTCTAAAAGTAGAATATCTCGAAATCAGTATTTAAAAGCTTTTCCAAATTTCGAAATACTCCAGTTTTAGGTTACCGCCAATATGATCGATCCATTATTCCTTTTCGACTGGAAGAATGGCCCACCGATACAGCGCCTCATTATCGGTCAACAACTGAGCAGCTGGTTAGAGTATACTAAAGAAACTAGAGAAAACGGTGGATGTTCAGCACTGCGAGTAATTTCCAATGAAGCAGCTTATCACCTTGAAATGGCACGATTAGCTCGGAAAACAAAAAATTATCGATTGGCCGAAAAACATATAAAAATACATTATAATAAACGTCTTCCAACACTTGATAGCTTTCAGCTGAGTATTTTACGTGTAAGCTTTAGCTAAGTTTTCAATAACTCTTTTGATAAATACAATCTTTTGGAAAACAGAGTTTTACCGCATCATGATTTGCAAACTTACATATAGAATTCGATACAAATCGTTTTTATTAAAGTAATTAATAAGTTGAATATATCCATATAGGGAATGCAAGGAAATTGGATCAGTGGAGTTGAGAAGGAAAACAAGCTAACAAATAATGTAGCTGCGCAATTTCCTGTGCAAC
Source organism: Cruorifilaria tuberocauda (assembly GCA_013365365.1). Classification (NCBI taxonomy): domain Eukaryota; kingdom Metazoa; phylum Nematoda; class Chromadorea; order Rhabditida; family Onchocercidae; genus Cruorifilaria; species Cruorifilaria tuberocauda. The sequence goes on along the minus strand of JABVXU010000019.1, from coordinate 93,422 downwards.
AGAGATTATACAATTTCGAAAATCTCATGTCTAGTTATGGTTTTTCGAAAATGGTAGGTATAATGTTTGGTAAAGATATTAAAAAAATGTTATTACTATTTTACTATCACTATTTTTGTGAGTGTGAAAAACGAACTCATAGTCATAATAAATTGATCGCTTTGGTACAAACAGTTCTGAGAATTTTGAGAAAACCTAGATGTGGGCGATATCGGAAACGGTGGATACCGATCGTGCTCGAACTTTTTTGCAAGGAAAAGCGTTCTCTTTGTTAATGAACGCTGTTGCTGATGAATTTGATCGATTAATTTATAAGAGTAATTTGATGTTCAATGGTACACCAACTATAGCTCCAGATATTCTTATTGCTGTTCTGACACAACAACTTAACAACGCTACTATTGAAGTAATTCTTTTTTTTAAACTGCTTTAATCTAAATTGTTGAAAATTATCATCAATAAAAATTTGAAGTATGTAAAATACAGCAATTTTTGTTCGCTAAGTATCATTTACGCTTGCATAGATTTTGAACCAATTTACTCTCTTACAAACATTTGCTGGTAAACTGTATAAAAACCAAAGTACAGAATGTTGAAGATTACTGTTCACTGTTAAGTATTGTTTATAGTCGTTTGATTCTTATTATTTGCAATACGCTCTGAAGGCATATTTTATATTTCATTGGCCTTTTCTATGCTAACATGTGGACCACACTCCATAATGCGTTATGTTTTAGGATTCATCAGTATTATCGATGGGACTGAATACTAGTGCGAGTAATCAGCAGCAATTAGAGCAAAATAAGATTTCGGCAAAAGCAATTATTCAGCTTGCGCGTTGGTTACAGATGGAATCCAGTTTGTTGCCAATAGCTATGAGTCATTCGATGCGTATCGCTTTTCATATATTTGGAGTTGAACAATCCCAATTACCACTGCTTGGTCCTTCTGGTAGTACTTTAATTCAGTTTATCAAAACAATTTACAATCATATTCATTTTCTTCACATATTTATTGTTTTAGGTAATTGAAATCATAAGACTTATCATGATTTCGAAAATTTCGAATTCAGTGTCTTGTCTTTAAAAATGTAAAGTATTTAGTCTTTTATCAAATGAGATCAGAAAGTTGTCGCAAGGTTTCCATTCAGGTATTATCGACTCATTTGCCGGTGCTCTCCTAAGTACTTCTTGTAAATTATCACCACATTTGGCAAAAGCTCATCTGGAACTGGGTAACTGGGCATTCAAAATGGCTGCTGATGCTGACAATGAAATTAGATTGTCATTCATCAGTGAAGAATGTGATACAGTGAAATGGCAAATTAAGGTATTTCCATTATTTTTTAGAAATCAGTAGAAAAATACTGCAACTTATTATTATAGTAGTAAATTTATTGTTGGGATTTGGGAAATTTCGTTTCCTGCCTTGATTAATCAATACTATCATATTATGACGAAAATTCTTGAATTGTACATACTTTTGACATTTATTTACTTTAGTATAAATTAGAGACCAAGCTTTCTCAAGTTTGTTGTTTGCTAAATGGATATTTCGAATAATTATTATAAAACTACTTTAAAATTACTTCCAGAGCGCGTGCATGTCAGTGGAAGATTCGGTAATAGAAAATCTGTTACAGACAATGCAAAAGTCTATCAGTTTAGCTTCAATTTTATCAGATTGCAAGGCTGTTGTGAGAGATTCAATTAATGAACAGACATGCGATATGTTAGTGTGATATTTTATATTTTATTGACTGGTATTCTGCAGTTGCACTGACAAATAAACTCTTCAATAAATTGCGGAGTAATTAAATTTTAGTTCGATGATAAAAATAATTTCAGTAATCAAAAGTGAAAGATTTGTGTAAATTAACCTTAAATATTTATATTAGTTTTAGACTGTTTGGTCCGGGAAGTGTCATTCAAGAAATCTGGAGAGGAGCGAATTCTCGTCATTTGGCTTTTTGCAATTGTGCGGTACATTCCTATTTCGCTTATATTGCTATAAGTGGCCGTGAAACAAAGGAGGTTGGTATATGTGAAATTTGCATAAGATGATGCAATTCATTATAATGAATTAAATCTCTGTTCTCTCGGATTTTACACTTCAGGGAACAATTGGAATAGTAATGGCAACGTTACGGATTTTACAATTACTGGTAAGGCAGTACGATACATTGCATCATTTGATTCTCAGTGAAATGCTTCAAGTAAATGAACTGATGTGGAAAGGTTGTTATATATATATATATATTTTATTATGCTATCTCATGTTGAACCTAGATATCGTAGGATAAATTTAATTTAATAACCTTCAATCATTTGAAGGTAGTGCTAGTTAAGTTAATTATCAGTCTTGTTTTGGTGGAATAATACTTTTAATTTGCATTTTGCGTTTGGAAGATATTTTCATTTCCCGATACTGCTGGCTATTGTTTTCATTTTGGATTTCATTCTAGAATCGCGGCATCTCTTTCGCCAATTCTTGAGAGAACAGTGATTTACTAATTTTACTTATCTTTAGAGATATAGGTATTCTTTTAAGTGTATAACGTGTAAATCCATAGAAGATAATCATTCTTTTAAAAGATTTTTTATTAGTATCCAAACAACTATTCTTTTTAGATATTCTTCCACAGTTGTTTGCACGGCTAAATCATCCTGTACGTGCAGTGCGTGACACGCTTTGCACTATACTGGAAAGAATTGCAGCTACATCACCGCACGCACTTTGCTATCCGGCAATAGTTGGCGCTACTCAGCCCATTGTTATTCATAACGAATATGTAGATAATGGTGAAGTGGAGAAAAATGATTTTGTTGATGTTATCGATGAAGAGAAAAAGAAACGTGCTGAGCAGGTTTTTTTTCAACTGGTGTCTTACACTGTTGTATTTAATCATAAATTATGATCGCGAAATGACTAGTAAAAGTTAACTGAAGCAATGAATTCTGCAAAATGTAAGCATGTTTAGTACTTCTTTCATATACTAATAATATAAGAAGTTATTCTAAATGTCTTTATTTTTTTTTAATTTTATATATTGTTTAAATTTTATATATTTGGGTTTTTTTTTTCATTCAGGATCGGTCACTTATGTTTGAATGTTGTCAGCGTATTGTGACACGAATGCAAGCGTTGTTTCCTGACCTTGTCAAAGATGTTACTGAATTCGTTAAGGTAATATTTGAGGATTTTTCTAGCTGAGTAAGAAATTGGATTGTTACAATAAATTAGAATAATTCAATTGAATTATAGGAGCTGCAAAGAATTGATATGTTGCATGAAGAACGGTGGACTTTCGTTTTGGCAAATTTGGATCTTGAAATGAATCGCCGAATTTTACAAATTGAGAGAGAAATGATGAAAACTTTGCTGAATATTCATTTAAGCGATGACGAAAAGAAGGAGATTATTCACGAGAAAACACTTATATTTACATCTTTGGTAATATATTGGTGTACCGTTTCCGGTTCCGGTATTTAGTCTCAAATTAAATACTTATAATAAATGAAATATTTAAACTGGTTTCAGTTGAAAGGCTTTTGCAATGCGGATAAAGAGATTTCTTTCTAAACAAATTAATAATTGAGAACAATAAATAAAAGGAAAATGGTTTCTCAAAATTGGTCTACAGAAGTTTGAAGCAAAAATTTATTCTTGTACACATTCCCTTTTTAATATGTTTTTTTGCTAAATGTTCTTACCTATTCTTTGATTGCTATAGAAAAGATCCTGAAGTCCTCAATGCTTCACTGAAATATGAATAAACATTTTCATGCTATATCATTGTTTATTAGATGTCTGTAATTATACGGATAGAATGACAGATAGAAATCCATTTTGGGATAAACAATAGCAAAATCTGTACAGTTTTCAAAAGTTATTTCTTAGTCAAAAGAATTTTTTCCAGGTGTATCGTATTGTCGAGGATTTATATGAAAAAACGTGCAGCAGCGTACCTGTAACAGCAAATGAAAAACAGTTTCAAGACACATACCTTGAGACTATTGAAGAAGCCATGAAAACTTTTCGATTGAAGAGATCAGAACCACGCCAGGCTTGGGCTTCATTTAAACTTGTAATTTTTCTTTTTTTTCATGACTTTTGATGGGTGAATATAATGAAACAGTTGAGAAGTAACTAGTTATTAGAATCAATGGAGTTCAGTAATTGTTTTGTTGTGATTTTTTTGATGAATTATTTTTCGCAATCAGTAGAAGTTGAATTATTTTTATTTTATATACCATGTAGGTAAAAATGTCGTCTTTTTAAAGTAAATTTTAAATCTCTGCAGTTTTAGAAGAAATCCGAAGAAAAATTATATTACTTCTCTTCACTCTTTCCATCTATCTTTTTTTATTACGTCTCTATGTTCGAATATTCGAAATTAACACTGCATATAACGTGAACTTGCAGTTATTGGCGCAATTAAATCAGCGAGCAAATAGACGGTCATTCGTGTGTCTCCAAATGGCTGATATTTCGCCTCGTCTTACTGCATTAAGTAAAACATATGTGAGTCTTTAACTTGTTCTTTTAAACTGATTCAGTTTAATTCAGTCTCGCTGCTTCCATTACGATATTCCAACGATATTTGCAGTAGGAAGTAACAAATCGTATCCAAGTCGCCATATGACATCTTATAGAATCGATTTTCGCGAAAAGATTGGTTACATTTTAATAATAAGTATTATTAGCAAGTTTATCATCTGGTAATTAGACTCTAGTTTTCTACAGTTGCAGGTACCACTTCCTGGACAAGAGCATAAAAATTTTTCTGATGTTGTTATGCTAGAACGAATTAGCAAACAAACAGTAATATTACCAACTAAAACGCGACCACGAAAAGTTATATTTCATGGATCGGATGGAAAAGAGTGGGTTTTTGTATTTTTGTTTATTCAATTAAACCGTATTTTTAGTGAATAGTTATGGTCAGTCATATGTAAAGTGGGTGAATATTATTCACAAATGGTAGAGAATTTTTTCCCAAAAATTTGCGAGCAGCTATTGTTAGATAGTGTTTTTGCTGCTTTAAATGATTATTTCATCAATTTTTTTAGCTTAGTTCTTTCATAATGCAGTGGCAGTGAATTTTTCGGGAAATTCATAATTAAAATTGAAGCTTTTTGAATATGATTTTTTAACTTTTTATTTTGGTAGTAGTTTCTTTAAAAAAGAGCTTAAATTGCAGTTATCCTTTCCTTTTCAAAGGACAAGAAGATTTGCATTTGGACGAACGCATCATGCAATTATTGCGAATTTGTAATTTGATGCTTTTAACGAAAGAAACTGATTGGCCATCTTATATAGCTGAAAATTATTCGGTCATCCCCCTTGGCTCTCGTTCAGGCCTTATTGAATGGGTTGAAGGAGCAACACCTATCTTTCAAGTTTACCGAAAGTGGCAAATTCGTCAAGCAGTTGAGAATACTTCAAACCAGAAAATGAATGAAGTTGAAAGACCGAGTGCATTATTTTTTAAGAAACTCAAGGCAGCTTTCCAAGCTAACGTAAATTCATGGTGTTTTCTTTTGAATTTTACAAAAGCATCGTTATTCATTTTAATGCCATTCTTATGATTGGTTTACCTTCATTTAACAACTCATTGATTCTTTGGAACTAAAGAACTTTGAGACTCGTTATCTCATTCTTACGTGTTGGTTAAGTTTATAAGATTTTTTGGTCAAATAAGTCAAATTCTCTGTTTAGAATTCCTAAAATTTCTTTATTATTTTTTACATTAATAGTGATTGTTGTCTTTTATTAAATAATAATGATATGTCTTAAATTTCAGAAAATACCAAAGGAATTCATCAATGATCGACAAAAATGGCCATTTCCCATATTAAAAAGTGTTGTTGAAGATTTAATCGAAGAGACACCACAAGATCTTCTGTCGCGGTATCATTTGCGGATAAAAATTTTTTTAATTTGAAGCTTAATTTTTTTGTGGTAAAGTTTCGATATTTCGATTTTCAAAGCAATCACAAACATTTCTTTTTACTGTTTCGAATGTATCTCAAGATACACGCTAGCTTCAGCTTAATAAAATAAGTAATGATTCAAATTTTGGTAAATAAACATTACATTGGCAGATAAATGAGATGTATGATATTCTATTACTTTTTTATTAAGGGAGTTGTGGCTTCGAGCTGGCAGTTCAGATACGTGGTTCCGAGTCACCGAGAGATTTGCTCGATCGACAGCAGTTATGTCTGTAGTGGGCAGTATACTGGGTCTCGGTGATCGCCATCTAGACAACGTTCTAGTTAATTTAGAATTTGGACATGTGGTACATATCGATTACAATGTCTGCTTTGACAAAGTATATATTTTTTTACTACTAAAAGTAGACCCTCAATTGGAGAACCAATGTTATGTATGTTCTCCAGAAAAACTAAGTAGGTCAATGAAAATTATAAGGCTTTTTTAGGGACGAAATTTGCGCGTACCAGAAATGGTACCATTCCGTTTGACTGGAAATATCGTTCGAGCGCTTGGTCCTACTGATGTCGAAGTAAATTTTTAAATTCAGTTTCATGTTTGTGTAAAACTTTTTTCACTTTCATCGACATTTCTTAAAGTCTTTTATCCTTAGGGCATTGCTTTTTAACTTGAAAGTAGGATTAAATTTTGTAAATTAATTTCGAATCTTACAAAAATAGTTATTTTTAAGGGAACTTTTCGGCTTTCTTCCGAAAATGTGTTAGGAAAACTCCGTGCTGGAAAGGAGATATTGTTGACGATGCTAGATGCATTTGTTTACGATCCATTAGTTGATTGGGCTGCTGCACAAGATGATCTGGGCTCCAGGTCAATGATTGGTGTCGCAACAGTTCTTGCTGTTTATGGTTCGAAGTTTTATATGTTCTTAATTGTCTATTTTCTCTTTCTAGCTATAGTTGTTATATAAAAGGTTTGAAAAAATGTATAGGCTTATGACGTATTTCGTAAAGACTAATATTTCCTTTATTGATAACCACTTTTTTGGCTAATAAGTTCAGGTTATTGCTGATTATTGAACATTTTTTTAGGAGTATTAGACAGTCATTCAGATGTTTTACACACGATGGCTCTGTCGTTGTTTACTCTTCGCATCAGAGAACTCTCTGCTGCATGGCTCGATAATAGGTTGGTTAAAAACTTTTATGTTACTAGTTTTTCATCTTCTGCTGGAAATTGTAAGTGTTCTATGTCATTTTTGATAAGTTTTGACGAAACGTTGATTTATTCGATTTTCGGTCATTGGTAGTTGATTGTTTAGTGGATCAATTGTAGAACTTTTTCTTTGCAGAGATCATCTTAAACATATGCTAATGTCGGTTATCAACATGCTAGGGAAATTGTATGATAATTCTCAGAAAAATACGGGAAATCGATCTCAAGATTGGGAAGAGGAGACAAATAAACTGGAAATGGAAAAATTGTCAGTTGAATGTGATTTAAAGAATGCAGTTACAGAACATCATTCTATAATGCATGATATACGTCCTCTGCTTCGTTCCTTCGCTCATGCAAGTTTTTATTTAACAGCTTTTACATTTGTGTCAAATACGAATTCACTTTCCATTATGTCTGAAGAATTGTAATATTTGAATGCTACGAAGTTATAAAGCAATTTATTGCATTCTTGACTAGTTTTGACACCAACTGTTGATTTATTTGATTTTCGGCTACTAGTAAGTTGACTGCTTAACTGAATTAATTGTAGGACTTTTTCGTTACAAAGATTATCTTAAACACATGCTGATGTCGATTGTCAGCATTCTAGACAAATTATATGGTAACGCCGAAAAAAATGTAGAAAGTCAGTCTCAAAATTGCGGAGAGAAGATAAAGCTAAAAGTGGAAAATTTTTCAGTTGAACATGATTTAAAAAATGAAATTACATATCCTGTGACTGTATTTTTTTTCAATTTAAATATTTCCTTAGAAATTTTGAGATTAGAAAAATTTTTAGCTTAAATCATCGAAACGGAATCGTCATAGATTTAAAAAGCAGATATGCTTTACTAAAATATTCACTAATTTATTTTGTTATTCCTGTCAAACAATGTTTCATGAATTCATTACTTGTCAATAATTAACAATCAAAGGTCTAACGTTTCAATAGATAATTGTATTTCTATACTTCTTAGTTTGGTCATTAGCGATATTGTTTGATGACTTTGAGATGCCAGTTTCAGTTACTCTTATAAACTTCCGTCAGGTGATCAAGCATCAAGAAATATAGGATATCCATTGATTTTTGCGCGATTCTACATCGTGAAATGTTAAAAGTTTCAGAAAAATGAGTCGTTTGCTGTATACTTGCAACGATATAAAGAATTATTCAGTGAGCCACTGATTAAAGGACTCAAATTATTGGATGATGCATACAATAGTTCAAATGCATGCATCGATCTTTTCCAATCTGTTATTGATAACATTCCGAGGTTCGTAAGCTTTGAAAACTGTTAAACTTTTTTTTTGGTTTAATTAATTAAGAAGAAAAGAGATTTTGAGCCTCACAAGCAGTTCATCTTCCACAGTTCTAACTTGAATAACATTTTAGCATTTATAACGATTTGTTATTGCTGAAAAAAGTGAAAGAACGGATGGAATTGCCTTTCTGCAGTGGCAGATTTTCACCGATGGAACGACATGAGAGTAGGATTATCATTTTAGTAACCCCACTATTTGTTGTGTAATTTTTTGGTGAATCTACGAAAATTAATGACGGATTTTGAAGGACAGCAGCAGCAGAATTTACATGGTAAACACGTTTCAAAGAGAGTACGAATGAAGTTAGAAGGAATGATTGTAACTGGCACCAGTAAGAACGACAGTGCAAAAAGTGATACAAATATTGAATCATTAGAACCATCTGAACAGGTATATTGCGAGCTTTGAGCTTTACTGAGTTCTTGTTAAATTATGTTGGCTATCTGACATATAACATTGAACTAACATGTAGATTTTTGTTTCAGATTGATTTATTAATTCAGCAAGCAACAGATATAAATAATTTGGCATTAATGTATGAAGGGTGGACGGCGTGGGTGTAATGTGTTTGTTTTTATCGAGCAGATTTGTGTTCTGGTAAGGTAAATATTTCATCTCTGTTATTTAATGCATTTTGAATTATGATTGTTAATTGGTGAGCTCTTCATTCTTCAAGATAATCCATAATCATTTAAAAACTAATACTATAATTACTAATTTCCGTTACTGGTAAAGAGAGGTCCTTTTTAATTTAAAACTGTTATTAACGTTCTGTAAATTCCTCATAAATAACATTTTGACGGATGATTGCTTAGCACTGTATAAAAAATGTCTTTTGATGACATGGACGTCATGATACATAAATATTAATGGTTTCAGTGTGCTTAACACGGATCTGTGATAACCTACTCTAAGTGTGTTAATATATTATCTGGATCTTTCTCTTTTGCAGGAATGATTTCCTTGTTTATGTGGTCGGCTTTTTCCACAAAAACAAATAAAGAGGACGCTTCATCATATCGTAACATCTTTTAAAACTAAAAAATCCGGAAGTCATTTAAATACTTCCAAGGACGAGTTCGCCAACAAGTAGATAAAATCTTGATTATATACTGTAATGCTACTTAACGACATCGGCATGTTGTTAATTGCTTCTTCACCTATCGATACATTGATGATAGGCTTTTATGCGAACTCGTGAAATGGTGTGGGTTGCTCACGATGCTTATACAGACGTATATGGGGATATGTTCTGTTGCGATTGGTTCGTTAGGAGGCCATTTTATATTCCGGTTCATGGAGCTACGAAGATGCAAGCAACTTTAACAAAATTTTTCTTCTTGCTTGTTATCAGTTGTTTTGAACTTTGCTTAACTCTCATCATTAATTAAACAGATTTTAAAAAATTGCGTAAATTAATGTGGAATCTATTTGTTTGATGTCCGGTAAGAAGTTCCATGATTTATAATGTGAATTACTTGACTTAAATTCATCACATAATTCATTTTCAATGATCGAACATTAAAAATCGCATCAGATGTTTGATGTAGAGCGAAAATTTTTACAGTGGGAACTAAATGAGTTGCTGGCTATCTCTCTTTTTTAGTAGCGAACGACTTCACTTAATTCAGATGCACTGACTAGACTATTGGCAGTCTCATATTTACGTTCTAGGAGAACTGCTTAATTGATACGAATCTGTAAAAAGGATGAACAAAGCGATACTGATAGAGCTTCTATGTCAGCGAAAGTAAGATCTACAGTTTTTAATTTTAAACGCTGTAGTGTTGTTTATTTGATAATTCTCTAGCAACCATTTCTCTCTTTTTTAATCTATGTTCGTATCCTCTATCTTATTTCAAAATCCTGCCATGTTAAATTCTTAGAGAACAATCCCGTGTATTCCTAGTATGATTTTATGATGTCTCCGAAAAACGCTGTTCTATTTCCATTCCTCGTTATCAATCACTTTTCAGTCTTATATTTTTGAATATAAAAAAAATAAAATAAATTCTTTGGGAAGTACTTCCAAAAAGTTATTACTTTCATATCGGTAAAATCTTTCACTTCTAGTCATGATCACCAGTCATGATTTGTTTGGTTATCTCTCCATTCATTATTGTTCGGTCCAAAATTTATAAGAACTTTATTTGTGAAAAGCTATCCTGGTTTGATTTATCGAATGAAGCTACCATGACCACCGTTGTTTTATTGTTAAAGAAAAATATGAGACCACCATTAGGAAGCCAACAAGAACGTAATCCCTTTAACACAAATTATGCAGTAAAGTTTGCGTGGCAATAAAAGAAGTTACACAAATTGCAATATTGTTATGATGCGATGGCAATGCTTTTCGGTTCTTTCATCATTTTCCTTTCGTTCCGAAAGAAGAAAAACAAAGTTTTTAGGGACTAATTTGTCATTTTATTGCTATCTTTGAATTTGGAATTTCTTGGATGAATTCAGTGTTTTACAACTATCTGCGCTGATTCAGCTTACTGGAAATTAAATGTTGGATGATGCATGAAAAAAACATTCCTGGTTATGAAGATCTTGAGGAAAAAATTAAATTAAAGTGTTGTAAAGAAACTCGGTAAGAATTGTTAATTTTATCGAAGTTAAAACGAAATGGGTAAGATATAAAACGAATCGGATTTAAATCAAACTTTTAGATTAAACTGCGAATTTAAAGAGCGGATTTTAAAAGTTAAATCAAGAAGTGTCGGTAGGTCAGGGCAAGAGAAGTTCAATGACCTGTTTATAGGCGAAGGTTTTAGCGATTTAATTTACAGTAGTTTAAAGCATGCTTAAGAATGAAAATTGCTATAGTTTATTTGCGAATTGTAACAGTACTCGTATTTTGCATTAGCTTTTGAATTATATTCACTAAGAAAATCAAACAAATCAAGTGAAAAAACTTCTACATCTCTTACTTTAATGGAATTCATAGTTTTCAGTAAAGTTAACGGTAAATGTATATTATATTTCAGATAATTCAAATTCATAATAGAGAAAGTACTGACGGTGTATGATGCTGTATTTACTTCTCCAAACTAACTATTCTATAAATGACGAAAGAAAAAGGAAGAAAAATATAAACACATCCTTCTTATGCATTCTTAATCAAGTAATAACATACGGTAGATAATGGTGGTGTTGTTTTCCTCGGATACTCTTAATAATCTATCTCACTGTTCGATTTTGTTGGAAGTCTGCTGCGCATTTATGCTTCTTCTTCAGAAGGCAAAAGAAGTCAAGCTTGTAGACAGAGTGAGAGAGAGCCTGTCGATCTAACTATGCTTATATGTAAGTAAGCCTTAATATCTTATGAAATGAGAATAGAAATTGCATGGATGGAGCGTTATATGTGCGTCACGGAAGGTCCCATCCATTCATTGCAAACTTATTCAATTGCAAAATTCTTATCTGTGCTTTATTTCAGCCCTGAATTTGTCGTGGCCTATGCTTGGTACTTTTGCTTCTCTTTTCATATGTGCCTTCGTCTTTTCAATTGAGAAAAAATGTTATCACCAACATCACTGACGTTGCTATCACTGTACGTTGTCGCCGTTTTGTCATTGCCGTTGGTAAGTATCGTATTAAAATATTTTCATAAAGCTAAAAAATTCAACTTTGGGAAATACGGATTAAAAACTTGTTATATTAAAAGTATGGAAGAAATGAAACCTGTTTCGAAGTAATGTCTTCTAACATTGCTGAAAGTTTTAGAGTAACTGTTATTGGAAAGTTTGTCACACTATCGTAACGCTGCTAAGTTTTTAAGTATAACTTTGTTTATTGCTTATTCTATTTTTCACAATTCTAATAACTGTATTAAAAGTCACTCTTCGGATTTTGATTCACGATATGATTTCAAAGCTCTGCAAAAATCTATGATATCTCTCATTGATTGTAAATTTTCTTTGGTAAATCCTTCTACTAATTGTTAAATGCTGCCTAAAGCTGATTAATGATTGAAATATTTGCATAGGACAAACAGACAATTTTGATGAAATTGATCAGGTTTTTATTTTTTTTCGGAAAGATAATTACTGACTACAAAAAGTGATCCCTTTATAAATGAATTAAAATTTATTAAGTTAAATTGCTAATTAATTAGTAATTACAATGGTTTCTTTGTACCGGTGGTATATTCTTTCGACTGAAAATGATTACATTCAAAATTTTTATATAGAGGAAGGATTTTTAAAAAATTTGGAGAACACCATCATGCGCTCAACAGAATATTCAACAACATTTTCTGACAGAGAAGATATGAAAGAATAAAAGCGGAGAAAAGAACTCGAATCACTTTTTCCATTGAAAAATTTCCCGTAGTTGAGATTTAAATTAATTTCTTCTTTACTTACAAAAAACGGAATTGAATTTTATATTTTTTTTTATTTTCTTTTTTGCAACTGTGAAAAGGTTGCAAAATTTGAAGATTTGTTATTAACATATAAATTTCTAGTCCGTGAAAAAGCTGTAAGTATCACTGTAATTGAACATAATTGAGTTTTGACTCTAATTATTTAATACATCTTTCAGGGCAATAATTATCAATTATCAACAAATAAACACTTATTATCGTTACGTTACAGTAAGTCTTTTCATCAATAGCTTTTCAAGAAGAATTTAACGGCAAAAATATTTTTAAAAAGATCGATATAAAAATGACATTAAGACAGCATGTTTCAGTTTTAGAGCTAGAAATCAGTAGAAACCAAATTAACAATCTATTCAACTGTCTCTATGATAGATGCTCCTAATAAAATAAAAGCATCGCTTCTGTCCATGAATGAGATTTCGGATGAAAATATCACTCATGTTTATTATCAAACATGCTGAAAATATTGGCAAGAAATTGAATTTCAATATGGATATGCGCTTTCATATAATCTTTATTATTGATAAGGTGAAATGTATGCCAAATTTTTTGCCTTATCACTTTCAATGCGTTGCTAAAAGGCTTTAAAAATTAAGTGACCTTGTCAACTAAAAGATCGAGTCAGATGGGAAGGCAATTAATTGGAGTTCTTTAGAGGCTTTCTCCTCAAATTCTTCAAGTTTCTTGTTTGGTTCTCCCTTAAATCCATCATTTAACTCTTTAGTCTTCTGAATAGCTGATAAGAAATAGCGAAATTTTAGTTCTCTAATATATTGATTTTTATTGAATTCTCTAATATATATTGAAGTTTCTAATGTATTGATTCGAAAGGGGTTGCTCTCCTGCGGACATGAAAATCCGAAGGAACCTAGTTTCGTTTGTGCAAAGTATATTGAGATGGAATCTTCAAAACGATTACGGTATACTCAGTTCATACTCATTCACTTAATGTGATCAATTTTATATTCTTTCCATCAATTCATATCTCCTTTTTTGCATTCCATTTATGCAAAGCGACAAGAATTCACTATTTGGATTTCGAAATCATTATTTACTATCATAAAATCGTTATCATTATATTATCATCTCTAACTTGCCTAATACTTTCTTGACTGTTAAAAATAGGACCAAAAAAAGGTTTTACATGCAAGAAAAGAGGGTCAATAAATTTTTGCTTGTTGTACAGTTGAGCACGTATTATTTATCTATTATACTGCCACATAACTTTCTTTGCTCTCATTCTGAACATCATTAGCCATGATTATTATCTAGTTTTAATTTCATAATCTTACATTTTATCAAATCTAAAAAAATCAAATCATTGTTAGTCATTGTTTCCGACATTTTTGTAATTGAATAACAACTAAAAAAGATCTGAGGCCAGGAGCAGAACAGACATCTTGTAGATTGATGGAAATTTGCCATTATAAGAACATTTAAATTTATATTTGAAACCAGACTATCCATTTCTAGCAAATCCAATTAAACATTAAAAATGCATGAAGTGAAGCGTGAGGGAAGAATTCATTACAGTTTTCATGTTAGACAAAAAACAATTCAATTTAGCAATATTAAAAGCAAGGGTTCTCCACTTGCATGAATATCTTTTTTGATTCATTAGCTACATACATGCTGAAAGATTTCTTATTCATGAACAAAAACCAATAAAAATTATTTGTTTTAATGCAACCAAAAGGAAATACTTTTAATTCAAATATTATAAAAAGAAGTAACAAAGCATTCTATGCTCATATTAACGTGAATTTCATCCTCAAAATTCAACCGAATTTACATGTGCATATTAATTTCTAGAATTTGAAAGCAGAAATGAAATCACCGAACTTTTATTGAAAGATGTAATTGTTTCCAGATAATGGAATAAGTCGAGGAAAACAAGGCTATCAATTGCTAGAACGAATAAGATTACCAACTGGACGAACTATTACGCAAATACAAAAGAAGCAAGTTGTTGATGATGACAATGATAATGTTGACAGTATTGGTGCTGATGGCGATGATGAACTGATAGATCAACTTGATGGTTTGAATTTTTATCAAATTAGGAAAGAAAAGGATGAAGTATGGTTAAAACGTGAGAATTTAAATAGAAAAGTGAAAAATAAAGGAGAATATTGAACGTTGAAAGGAAACATGGAGACCTCATCTGAGTAACTATGTGTGTAACGCCTATTCATATATGTAATATATTTACAGTTAATTATAGATAATGAGCTATGCAGTCTTTTGTTCATGCTTTGCGATTTTATCCATGCTTTTTCTGAATTATTACTTTAAGACTTGTATTCCAACTAATGGCTGTTTGAATATTCATCGCGGTAAAACATAACCCAGGGTTGAATTTTGAATTCTCCTTCGTTAAAGTTGAATTTTGAAATTTCTATTGTATAGTAAAAATGAATCGAATGAGTAGCATTTTTTCTGAACTAATCTCCATTTATGAAATACTTCGCTACTTCGTTAATATCAAAATTGATTTTATCGAAAGTTTACTTATGCAAGTGAAAATTAAAAATGCTTCCCCTTTTATGAAAACGTTTCACATGATGATTTTAATAAAGTTTCTTAAATATTCAAAAAGCACGCCTTCAAGGAAATTTTTAGAAAATCCAAATCCAGCTTCAATTGCAATTCAAAATATGCTCAAAAATCCATTAAACTCTTTCAGTTATCTCTAGTCTGAGAGTACAAGGAAACATTTTTGCAAATTCTATGCGAAATATTTGTATTTAAAAATATATTAAATTCAATTTCTGACTTAATCATAATTAAAATAAAACTGTATATTGATGAGGATTTTTCAGCTAAATTTATTTTTTTGTTCAATTTTCTAGAAATAAAAAGTATCATACAAAATTCATTTTGTATTTATCGTGGAAAACTTCGTTTTGTAGATATAGAATTGGGAATTTTGGCACGAATTGTGCAGAGTGAACTGGATCAATATGATCCTAATATATCTGTTGATGAATATCACATTGTTAAATTACCAGACAGTTCAATAAGACAGCCGATATTGCCGCATACCGAGGATATTGGTAACAACGAAAACGAATTAATCACGTTTACTGATGATCAGACGAAAATTGCAGTGCCGGTTATCGAGCTACCTGAAAACGAAGTTTATGAAATCGATGAACGAACTGATGAGATGCCCAAGGCTAGGTTTCAACACAATTTAAAATAATAAAATATAATGCAGGATAGAAGGAAGAGAAAAATTAAAATATGCAAAGTAGAATTTTAGAAAGTCTTTATTTGGAATAGATGATTATCAGCATCAATTTTAATATCACTATCATGACACCATGATCACTATACTATTACGAAATTGTTATCGAGAAACTTATTTTTCATTTTGTTTCCTGAAAAATCTTATAAAATTGAATTTTATAGTATATTTTGATACCAGCAGAGGAAGTAATCACTGTGCCTACCGCTATGGCAGAAGATGATCGGGTACCTATTGATAAGAATGCCCTGGATGATTTGGAACTGAGAAGCAGGATAGCTTTATTAGCTGATGCCTTGAATGAACGTGCTACTCGAGGCTTATAAATAAGGGTCGAAGATTTAAAGACGAAATGTTATCGAAATGTCTCCAATAGTTGATTCTATCTTCAATTAGACATAATTTCTTCTGGAAACATAAGAACTGTATTTCGTTGGTCACATTTATGTTATTTGTTTCATTTTCATATATGAGTTTTAATTACAACTGTTTGTTATTTCATCCCATCGGGAAATTTTCTCAACATTTCTCTGGAAATTTATTCTGAAATATTTATTTTGTTTGCGAAAATCTTTGAGTTTATAGCGAAAAATATATTCACGATAGACAATGAAATCTTAAAAATAAATTTAGCTAAAAATACTGAGATTCTTTTTTCGAACTTAAGTTGCATAGTTTGAGAAATGACATTTAACTTTAATAGTTCAAATATCAATCTGCAAATTGTTTATAATAAAAATAAATTTGACGAGAAACAGTTGTACAGTTGCATCCAACAATTGCATCCATATACCATTCAAGATCCACTCAGTGATTTTGTATGTGAATGTAATCTAGTTTAATCGTGAAATTAATCAATATTAATTATAATTTAGTATAAATCATTTTCCCTATAAGCTTTATCTCGTCCAATTCTGTAATACATACCTTGAAATATCATTTCTTAGTAAGATGTCTAACCGTTTACTTCACTGCATTGGTTTTTAATTCACATGTGCTGCTTATTGATATGATTGATAAAATAAAACAATCATAAAAAGCAATCAGTTGACAAATATATGGTAAATATGAAGACAAATAGAAATTTTTACTACAAATCGAAAAATTGTTGTTGAATGGGGAACTTCATTAATAAGAACAAATCATTACCAATATTATAGTTTCCCACTTCCCGATCTTTCGTATCCCATCTATTTTTTGTCGATAAAAAGTATATTTCTCGTTTATTGATTACTTGTTGAGCTCTGTTCGAACAGCTAATGAACATTATGAACATTGTGAGCTAAGAATTAAATAAGGTGAAGGAAAATGGAAAAAAATCAACAAAAATCGCTGTTAAAATAGCAAATTTTATTTTTCTCAGACTTCAGTTTAAATTGCCATTAAGACAATCCCACTACTCCAAACCTCAAGTTATTTTTTCCGAAAAAGCTTAATAAATAATATTGGAATTGAAAATTTTCGGAAATGATATATATCTTAATTTACTGCGACACTAACTTTCTAAGCTATGCTTTTTCCAAGAAGAAGCAGAAATAAAATAATTATTTAAATAACTTTTAAATCTACAAAATGTAATAATAATCACGCAGACATTCACAATACAAAATGCTCATTTCTTAATAAAGACGTAAAGATATGTATTTGAAAAAAGCATGGTTTAAAAAAGACATTAACTTTAACATGAGAGTGATGAGTGTAATGAAGTCAAAATTAATAAGATAATGAGTATACCTCTACAATTGTGCTTTCCGTTTTTCGATTGCTTCAATCATTTTTAAGCAAGATTTCAACTTTAGATCTTTTAAATTCACGAATTAAAATGGGATTTCTCAAGTAATACAATAATTCGCAATAGAATATAAGCAATTCACAGAAAAATCCATGTAATTGATATATAAACAATATGTATTTAATTCACAAGATCACTATCTAACAATAACTAAATACTTTGTGAGATATTAAAACGAACAATTAGATATTCAATAACCTAAAAATAGATTGACAATTTGCAGTAATTTGAGATGCTAATTAGTGAATTATAGAGCAAAGTAATCAATTTAATTCTAACAAATTTATTTCCTTTAAACCATTTTGGAAACTAAGGATTAAAATAAAGCATTTAAAATTAGCAAGATTTATGTATTATTAAAATAGACAAACCAATCAATACAGTACTTTTCACTAGGACTAATTAACCGATAAGTTGATCGACCTGTTTCGGTTCACGGAGTTCAAAATTTGAATTGAAGCGACGGCTTAAATTTTTAAAAAGTTGAGGAATAATCAATACTTATTCACATACAGCGAAATAAAATCACAATTTTGCTTTTTATCCTATAATTACAGGAAACTTGATAAAACTAAAAAAAGCTTCGCAGAAAAATAGAGTGAGAAATGAGAAAACAGTAAAAAAAATCATTTTGGGGTTCGACAAGATGTCGCCGCAAATCGAACGAGAAGAAGTAAAACTTCGTTCGATAACTTTCATAGTCGCCTCTAATTAATCATTTGCAAATGTTATTTATTGAGAATATGTCTGATTGGTGCATCACCTGAATCAAGTGTTTCAATCTCATCCTGCTAACTCTAAATCTTTATTTTCCACCTGCCTAAAATCAATAAAATACTAATGCAAATAGATAAATTTCAAAACGCTAGAAAAACATAGCTAATTCTTAATTTGAACTGTTTCATTGCATAGCAATTTGAACAGCATTGATCTTTATTCAGTCACACTATCTTATTCCGTTGTGATCCACTTTCAAGATTTTTCTTTTGACATAATTTTCTAATCAGTTTGAATCAATTTCGGAATTCATACTTGGGGAATGGGAAAATATTGATCAAGACGAAATACGATTTGCATCCGGCCATGCCAGTCGATAATAAAGTGAGATCTTTTTAAATCATATAGTACAGACCTCATGCCTATTAAGTTCCTCGGCATTCTATAAACGCAAAATAAAACGACAAGCATTACAGGTCTTCTTTAATTCATCCTCACATGTCTAAAAATTGTTTATCGAAATAACTGAGTGCTTAAGGCCATTTACTCTATTTTATTTAAATACTATTGAAAATGTCAAAACTCTTTTAAACAGACAAAAAACATGTTAATGAAGTAATACTCAAGATTACAATAAAATAATCGCTAGAATCATAACAGTGACGCAACGATGCTGCTTGACCGCAATTTGACTGAAATCTTCACTTCATTGGAATTCATTGGAATTGGTGCCTTATTATTTTAAAACTATTAATTAAAGCTAACTCCTTGATAAGACATTTCCTTGAAATTATCTAAAATATTATGTGTCTTTCCGACTTCTTCAATTCCTAGTCTTACTGATGCTAAATTATTTCCAGCTGTCTCGAGCATTTAATTTCGTCCAAAAAAGCATTATTACCTGTTTGATTTTGAAGTTATTCTTTCAGAATCGTTGTAT
Source organism: Cruorifilaria tuberocauda (assembly GCA_013365365.1). Classification (NCBI taxonomy): domain Eukaryota; kingdom Metazoa; phylum Nematoda; class Chromadorea; order Rhabditida; family Onchocercidae; genus Cruorifilaria; species Cruorifilaria tuberocauda. The sequence goes on along the minus strand of JABVXU010000019.1, from coordinate 73,840 downwards.
TATCATTAATGATATCAATGATAATTAATCTAACAACTTAAACATCGTTTTTACACTCTTGTCCTGTGAAAACACTATTTTCTCTATTAATCAGCATGATGCGAAAGATACAGCGTCGACAAAAAATTATGATAACTACTAACAAACCAGAATCTGCAAGTTAACATCCCATTGCATGCAACAATCTTAGGAGAGAAACCACTGTCCACTATTCATTATTTAACAATCATCCAACAAAATTGCGCTGTATGCAATTTTGCAAAAGTATTGGTTCTTGCAAAATTGTATGCTAGGAAACGGTACAACAGTACAGTTTTTTTCAAGAGTGTAGAATGAAGTATGCCGGATAATCGAAATAATTTTATAATATTAATTCATTGGAATAATTAAATTGCTTTTGTATTATAGAAATCCGTGCAATAAAGATTGCTGTTCAGTAGTTACTTTAAAATGATAAGCGAACTCTTCATTAACTCTCTGTTTTCAAAAAGATTATAAACGAATGGTTTGATTCGACTCGAGTAATAGAACTATTAGTATTATAAGGAGTTGTATCAACGTAGTAACCAAATCTACGTCTGATGCTCTTTAGTAATTGTTTTATAATGTGCAAAAAGAATAAGTCATTCAAAACTTTTATCACAATTATTCGTTCACGCTAATTATTAATCAAAAATTTCCACGAAAGAACACGCAAATATACATCAGTCTGTGAATGTGAATATGCTTTTTGCAATATTTCTTAAAAGTTATTTTCTAAAAGCTATCTCTACAATAGGCTAAAAATAGAGTCTTAACGTATTATCAAATACTTCATGCCAAAGTATAGCACGACTTATCAACTTGTTACTAATAATGACCATCATTCGTAATCGTTTTTTCAATTCACGTTTCAATGAATAAAGATTTTCAGTGATTCTTGTACAGCTGCAAAAACTTGCACTTAACTTCATGTTTGAACTATAAGGTCAGAAATCGCAATATATTTTTTAGCCGTGATTCTAAAACTACAAGTTATTTTTCAAAACTATTGGTCATTTTGGGCTATCAATGAACTGCATGAGAAATCATGAATAAGTCTATATATAATTTAAATTACAAAAAGCTCATGCATAAAGTAATTATAAGACATTAAATTTTCCGTTTACCACTATTACATATCTTTAGATCTCTTATATGCTTATATACATTAACATAAAATCAAGAAATATCTACAGTTCATCATTAATTTAAGCATTGTGCCCTTCAAAAGTGAACAGCATCTACCAGAAAGCTGTACACAAGAAAGCTTGATTCAGCTTTTGTGGAACCGTGTGAAAAAAAGATATTTGAGCAAAATCATTTCTCAAAATGATATCTTTGATAAAACTTGGAGTTGCTTGTTTTGCAAAAATAATGCTGATCATATGCCGAAGATTGATTTAGAGTCGATGAAGTATCAAGTGATAACAGCTGTGGTATCACAATATCTGATGAAGTTTCTGGATCGACAATGTTCAGGAAGCTACTATAATGCGAGAATTTGATATTCTACCAACAAAAGGCATATTGTGGCACAAATAAAAAAAGATGTTCACAAGCATAAGCACTCAATTATCCTTTGCAGCCCTTTCTTCATAAAGCTTTTAGATATTCTAGAAATACTATGTGAATATTTGATTAAGCGATAGAATAAATACGAAATTTCGAATCGATCAATAAATCTGACAATGACATGTTGTCAGATTTTTTACTTTTGAGCTTTTTAATTTTTGAAACACTATTATAATGATAGTTATATCACCAACAAAAAAGGTATAAAACGGAATAATTATTCTGACGAATAACGCAAATACCAAATTCGAACATAAAGCAATTTAAACAATAATCAGTATTTTTAATAATAAATTCTCTGTTAAGTGCCTGACCAATGTTTTTACAACGAATTATCGATTGCATAAGAAACTAATCGAAGAAAATGGCATTATGAGATAGAAAACGAAAATGAGATCAAATTTAAGTAAAAGGTGGAAAAATGATGAAAAGAATAAAGAGAAAATGAAGCATAGCAGAATTCACTGAAATCTCTGTAAAGTACTGTCATATTGATTCGATCATTGTCAAACATTTTGCCATTTATGTAAATTAGTCAACAGTATCTGCTGATAAACATTTATTTCAGCGTCATGCATTATCTTCGCCAGTAGAATTATCTTGTGATTCCGATTATAACATTTTTTAAATTCTTTCAAGTATTTATGAAGGATTCTTTTTAACTGTAAAGTGTTGTATGCTATTTTTTCTAATTTTCAAATATAGTTCCTTCATTTATTAATGCTTCTTTCTTACCTTTCCATTTATTACCTATTTGAATGAATTTTTTCTGCTTCAGTTAGTATTGTGCATATTTCAAATTCCAATATCAACACTTATCATATTTATTGATGACTTCATTTCTTTTTGTGTTTTTTATGTAATTCGAAATCATTCATGAAAGAAATAATTTATCTTTATCGTTAACTTTTTGTACTCGTATTTTCTCTAATAAGAAATATTTCCGCAATCACGAATAACTATAGTATCAAGCAGGAACTTTTAAATCTTTCTGTACCATTCGTTGTTTTAATTGTTATCTGCTTAGAAATTACATGCATTACTTTCTGCAATATTGTATACATTTTCAGGTCTCTCAAAATTTCATACTCAAATAAATGGAAGGTGAATTTAAAAGATATATTAAAATAGAGCTGTTTAAGACTAAAATAGTGAGGGATTTTTGTTTCAAAGAGCCATTTTACGTTCAGAAATTTTCACTTTCAGTAGCTATTAATTATTAAATATTTTTCTAAACATTCAGCTATATAAGGTCTGCAAAATGATTGTAAAGTTATAAGAACTTATTAAAGTAATGACGGCTTCAAAAAAGTTGAAAACCAAAAAAATTAAAAGATCAAGAATCGTTTGCTTTAAATTGCCAAATCACAGTTGAGGTTTAAAATCAGATTCTCTCATCGGCAGAGAATACAGTACCTCTTTTAGAAGATTATTGCGCGTCAAGAAATGATCGCAGTAATGCAAGTGGAATTCCTTCAAATTCCATTCTATTTTCTTCGGTGCCATTAACGTTAAACAAATTTTAGATGCTTTTCACTGTATGCAATAAAAAATAATTAGTAAATTGAATGGATGCGATGCGATCCGGGGAAGATCGCAATTCTTTGTTGATGAAAGAGCTCTTTTTTTCACACCTTATTTCTCCTGTCAGTATCGTTAATGACATTTTCTACTGATATTTTTTACATTCCGTCCATTTTGCCAGCTCCCTGCCGATGGCATTGTTTTTGATCCTTTTGATCATTTGTCAGTTCTAACCACTTTCCACTCTTTCCATTTCTCTAATTTGCTTCGTCATGAAAATGGGCTGATTTATCGCAAACTGTTTATTTTTTCAATCAAACAATCAGTTTTGATATCATTCAACTAAGTTATTCTGGTTATTCGATGAATCACTCTATCTCAGGATGGAATATGGAAAAGGAACATTGTAGGAGATTCGCATTTAATTAGATTAGTTGTGCCGAAATTTTATGCAAAGTTTTTCAACTGCAGATCGTATTACGTAGGCAAACAAAAGTTTGTGACAACTTATCGTTATAATGTACCACTCTTATATTTCTAAATATTGTGGCGTAGATCGTGTTGTAAAACTGTTTGAATTTATTCGTCGTTTCATAAAACTCTAACAACTGCTTCATTACCTTGAAATTAATTTCATACCATTAAATAATTAAATAAAAAGTTTTTCTGAAATAATTTAGGGCCGAAAAAATAGTAACACTTGATTTTCTTTATGAAGGCCAATACAAAAAGGCTGCTATACAGAATCTATCCCCTTTCACTTCACGGAGTTAAATCACGAACAATGTAATGCAATTTAATGCTAGCAAAGTATTCAGGAAAATTTTTTAAATTTTTCAGTTATCATTTCCTTCATGTATATCACACTTAATCAATCAGGTAAGTAGACATTATCAAAAAATTATCCAATCAAAATAAAATAGGTTTTGTTGAATTCCGAATACCACTTCCTGAAAAGTGTATGACAGTACTTTGTGTGACAATGTTTAGTGAGGTGGTAACTCAGATTTCGCTGTAATGTTACTCGGTCAAACGGCAGTCAAAACTTATTCGAAACTACCGGAATAAATATTTGAATATAACATGCATCGCTAAACAGGACAGCTGAGAGAGCAAGCTACGGTACTGTGTGTATATCACAAATGGCGTGCACCACGGGGTGCACGCCATTTGCAGCAGTATGTCTGTGTGTGTCTGTCTATGTTTACGGTAGTTATTTCATCACATCAGCAAATGGACATGGAAGAAGACCGCCTTATATTGGTGGATATTAATGTGCACTTTGGCCTGGCGAAGGTCCACTATCCTCTCTTCTGGCTACGGAACGGTCGTTGAAGTGCTGAAAATTTTAAAAAGCAAACAAGAAAGGTCATCCTGTTGTTTCCTACAGTACCTGCATGACATTCGCGTCATGAGCGACTCAGAGGATTCTCCAAGAACAGTAAGCTATCTGCTATTTTTCCTTATTTGCTTATTTACTTACTTATTTCGTCTACATTCTTTGTATGCAAATTTACAACCCTTCTGCACAACATAGTTATTAACACATGCAGTGACATTTGGATATTATTTTACTTTCATATAGTAACATAAGAGAGAAAAAAATGGAGCGATAATGCAACAATGCCGCTTGGGCAATAAAGCTAATTGATGTGGCGGTAGCATTCGAATCACCATTAGATGATTCTGTTTCAGAAACTTTTAAATTGATTGTTCAACTTCTTTGCTGGATCAGATTCATTTTCAATTTGAAGATTAACTGCTTATTAGTCCAGACATAATTTTGCTGATCAGAGCACTGCCACACTGTAACATTATGCAATAGTATTTTAAGCGCACTGTGAGAAATGTCGTTATTTATTTGATAAAAATCTAACTCTTAATCATTACAGTATTACATTAAATTAACGTTCAATTATCATCACGGCCTACTATTACGCTTAATTACCTCCAAGTATCTTAACGCTGATAGCATAATCGTCATACTAATTAGACGGAATATTCTGATTCCACTTTCGTCGGAGTATTCTGATTCAATTTTGTGAACTTCTTTACATATAACTTCTCACTATAAATTAACTTTAGCACGAGTTTAAACAAATTTTAATGGAGCTTGTAACAGTAAAAAAAAATTCTTATTTGAGTTCTATAATAAAATAAAATTAAGCCTGAAAGGAGTAAAATAAAATTTTAATGAAGCTAAACTTCGAAGATCCAAATGACGTTGTGAATTCAGCAAAAGGTAAGACTGATTAAGTTGATTCTAATCTATTCTGTTAAACATCTTTATTTTACATACTAATGAAATGAAAACAATTATCGCCATATGCTATTTCTCATTTCAGAGTAGTCTGTTAAGTATAGAAGAAATCGAACCCTATGTAAGGCGGAAAAGAGTTAATCCCGGTAAATCGAATAAGCTTCAAGGTCTTAACGAAGAGGTACCTATTATTTTTAGTCAAAATTTCGATTTAGTTTTCCAAAAGTTTGCTTAACCATTTTATTTTCAATAATTACAGAGGTCAAGTTTCAAAATATATAAATTTCCAGGAACAGGCGGTTCTACGAATGAGTATTAATTCAAGAGAACGGAAAAGAATGCATGATCTGAATGATGCACTTGATGAGCTTCGTAAATGCTTACCATATTCGCATCGTACCGGATCCAGGAAAATGTCTAAAATCAATACATTGCTTCTAGCTAGTAACTGGTAGGTTTAAACTCTTCTTCTAAGAGTGACAGACAAAATGGTAATGAAGCAATCTAGACCAGATCTGTACATCTCTGTCTCTGAATAAAATAATGTTCCAGATGCTCAGAACTCAGTGCTTCCAGCTCCAAATTGTTCTTCATTCATTTTCAACTTTCATTTTAAGAGGTAGGGATGGTTTTAGCTTAAAAATAGATTACTTAATCATCTGAAAGTGTTCGTTCAGGATCAAACATCTAACAAATGCAAATAACGAATTGCGGCAGAAACTGGATAAGCTTCGAAATGATAGCCAAGGCGATGCGACGACAGTTCTCCAAGCAACTTCCACCTCCACGTCTCATTTAGGATCCCCAAGTACATTAGCACCAATTGAGCTCTTTAGGCCATCACCTCCACCTCTACCTTTCAAATTGGTTCCCGAGAAGACCCAATCGTTCCTTAAGCTTTCTGTTCCTGTCTCAGTCCCTGTACCTGTATCTGTACCCGTACAGCCATGTGTTAAATCTATTAACGGTCTTTGCTTCTGTGTCAATTGTTTAATTACAAATACCGGTTTGACAAAAAATTTCCGGAAGGATAAATAATTTATTTAGTCTATAATTTCAAAGATATCCATCTATTAAAAAAGCAGCTTGAGATTTTAACTTTGATATTACCCCGACTCCAATTGTAATCGAGGTTATGAACGTCCTTGCTATCCTTTTTCCGTTTTGATTTCTTTAGAGATGATTTAGATTTTCATTCATTATCGGATAAAGCTGCTTCAATTAATATTAAAACTAAGCAGTACTTTTCTCTCGATAGCTGTTCAGCTTAAGTAAACTTAAAATTAAGAAATTATTCTCCAAATAATCCAGAAATTAATCCGAAAATAGCAAACACATTGCGGAAATGTGAGAAGCTGATGATGACCCCAATAAAGAAGCCTAGAACATGAGGAGGTCCTTTCACAATTATTCTCTGCAACCCACCAATTAGCACATTTTCATTATTGCATCCCTTTTACTTCCCAATCAACTGTTCTATTAAAAAAACTGTCTTATAAGAGATGTTGCATGTAAAACAAAGTGATATATTATTATGGCTTCTATAAAAATGAGCCAAGGATAGTTTCCAGAATTAAATGAATTACTCAAATAATTAGGCCTTTCAAAAATTAGACTTATTGTTTATAACTGTTTTACACGTATTAGCTTTTTCATCTTCATTATTGCAAAATTTATTGGTTTATGAAGAAAAACCAGAAAATTTTTGCACTCTAAATTAGGCTCTTAATATCTATGGTATAACAGAATATAGCGTAGTGATGTTCTAATCAAACAATCACAAACTAATGAAAATTTTCATGTACAGAATTCACCCACATTTATGGCAAGACATATATCTCTGTTTACTGCCTCACTAATATGATCATGTAATTAAACGTTTCTTTGAAATAAAATATTCTTTATATCATCAAAAAGCGGATCAAATAACTATGAAACACTTTCATTAATCTCCCCTTTCTCCATTCCCGTCCTTTTTGTATGTGACCATAAAGTGGTAAAATAATTTGTGACTCGATAACATTTCGTTACCTAGACATTTTCTTTCTTTATTTGAATAACTATCGCAATTATTTAACAAAAAACGAACTAAGTAAGAACTTCCAGATTTCGTAAAGTGTAATGAGGAGTATATATAATATCTTTGTTGTCAAATATCGCGGCGATTTATCCTCTCATGATTGCCTGCTGAACGATTTACAGTCCCGTGTTTAATAGTTCCCTTCAATGTTACCTCGTTTGCATATTAAATGATATGCAAAACTCTTCGGATCATACACTTCCTTCATGTGCAAAATAATGATAATGTGCGTCCTAAAGGACGTACATAATGGTCTTTCGTAGGATATGAAAGTTGAATTGATTGAAAAACTATAATAGAAAGGAATACAAAATGATCTAATTGGAATTGAATTCTTCGAAAACTTACAAAAGTTTCGAGAATGTGAACGAAAGTGATCACAGTAAATCATTCTTGAAAAAGCATTATAAGGTATAAAGTCGTAATTGTCTGATGCAAAAATTTTGAAATTGAACGATAAAAGCTGGAATATAATTCACACATACTGCCCATTACCGATCGCTGAAATGCAGGGATTGACCTCCTCATTATGAATGTCTCTTATTAAATTCCTGGCAGCAAGTAGGTCTTTCATAATTAAAATCGTTTAACTGTTGTTATCAGCAACAAGCATACGAATGCATAAAAAATGACTAAATGCAATTATCAGATCAGTAGAATTGTATTGATGCTGCTGCTGTAGCTGTTGTTGCTGTAAAGAGGATTATCGTCATCGGAAGGCCCATCCATCGATAACTGACCTACACAGTGGTCACTAGTCGGTGATCATTATCCACTTCACACATGATGTCAGAAGGTAGGAAGCTTCTGGGCTTGGTATTTCCAAAGAGCAGTAAGGAAACTAGTAGTGTACAGACAGACAGGCAGGTGGTTCTTCTAGAAATCCTTGAAAAGAGCACCGCGGGGTGTCTCCACCCCACCAGAAGGGACAGATGATGCGGGGGTTAATGAGGAAGAGGGATTAAATAAATTCCAAGCTAGTCTAAATTACTGAAGATATTTTTTTGACCTTAAACAATAGCTCAGGTTGCGCAATCTGAATTAACACCTTCCCGGAGTACCATACACATTTAAGTCCCCTCTGCTTCATTTACGGTGATGATGCAACAGAACGTGACACACTACTATTATGTTATGTTATTCTATTTTCAATTATCAATGGTCTTGCAATCATTTGCAAGTAAAAGTAGTGTTTTACGGGATTTAATTTGCATATACTACACTTCATCTTTCAGGTATATTTTTTCCATTGAGATCTTTTTAAACATTTTAAAGCTTACTTTCACTTTTACTTTTCGTAATGTCAAACTTCCATTAATGTCGAATCATTGATGATATTACGATTGACAAGTTGAATATTGATAACGATGAAAATATATTACAATCCATAAACATATTACGAATCTCTAATCCATAAATCATCAAATATTTCCGGTTATCCTTTTAAATAACTTCAATAATCTTAAAATTAGAAACAGAATGGATAAAACACTCAAAACCACCCCTGTTCCTATCTCATTCCTTTATTTTTAAAGTTGTTTCATTTGTTTGAAAGTAAATTGATTCAACAGTTCGCTTATATCATTTCTCTTTCCTTTCCCTATCTATCTCCATGTCAAATTTATATCGAATCTCACGTGTCAAACTTCGTATCTACCTCACTAGCACAACTGTGATGAGAGATAAAAAAAAACACACTTAACATAGCAGTCTTTTCATCGTTACTGCACGTAATCAGACAGCTGTTTACCTAATTCCTTCTGAGTACGATGAATGTCCTTCAGAGTATTTCCACCCCATTCCTGAAGCATGAATCCTGAAACGCCATTCGTGTGCCCGAAGATGGAACTACAATTTTCGTAATAACTCCTTTAACGTGACACATTGCATCTACATTAAGCTAAACGTCCAAGCGGACGTCAACAGAAGTAGGGAGGGGTATGGGCATAGTGTTCGTGATATAGATTTGCGGATCACATGTAGCGAATTATATCTTCCGGTTTCACTTTTTATATCACCGAGTTTCATGTGATCTTGCGGAATTTTAGGATAAAAGAGCATACAAGTGTTACTATGGGTGTCCCAGCTTTTTTTCGTTGGTTGACTCGCAAATATCCATCAGTGATTGTGGATGCTGTAGAGGAGAGACCTCGTGATTTAAATGGAGTTCGAGTTCCTGTTAATACTGCCGCTCCAAACCCCAATTTCCAGGTGCATCTGTAATTATAATTCATGGAACAAACCTTTTCAAATTAAAAACTTGATTTCGAAACACTTTATATCACAAAGTTTCATGTAATCTTGCAGAGTTTTAGAAGAAAAAATATACAAATGTTACTATGGGTGTCCCAGCATTAATTGGAGGATCTATTACAGGAGTTTGACAACTTATATCTGGATATGAATGGTATTATTCATCCGTGTACTCATCCAGAAGATCGACCCTCCCCGAAAACAGAAGAGGAGATGTTTGTTAGTGTTTTAGATGAGATTGCCTTCTTCTTCTGCTCATAGTTAATAATGTTCTACATCTATATATCTTATTTTAGCTTTTATTAGACGAGCCCAATTATTATTAATTTTTTTCTTCGATTACATGTAGCTCTTTTCAGACACTAATTTTCGAATATATAGATCGGTTGTTTGCAATCGTTCGTCCTCGCAAACTTCTCTATATGGCAATTGATGGTGTGGCCCCAAGAGCGAAGGTTACTGTTTATGCGACAGAGTATATGTGACATTTCGTAGTTGTTTGAAAACACTAATTTATATAAAATTTTCAGACGCTATAGGCATGGTTTTTCAATATTTCAAGTTTAATTAAATTAAAAAAATTTATAATGTAAAGCATATCTTTTTCACAATCTAGCAAAAAGTTTCTGTTTCAGATGAACCAACAGCGTATCCGACGTTTTCGCGCCTCCAAAGAAGCTATCGAAAAGGTTGAGCAAATTGCGGAAACAAGGTCACGATTAGAAAGTGAAGGTTATCCATTACCTCCAGAAAAGAAGAATGAGCATTTCGACAGTAATTGCATAACACCGGGTACACCTTTCATGGCGCGGTAAGTCCACCCAAAGTTGTTAATTTGCGGGCAGTTTTTTTAGCAATCATATATTTTTGTTAGAATTTTTTAAATTTATTTCGAACATTATCTTGCAGGTTAGCTATCGCTCTTCGTTATTATGTCCATCAGCGACTGAACAGTGATCCAGGTTGGGAAAAAATTGTGGTAAGGTTTGTCGTAATCTCTTTTTTTCCGAAATTGTGAAGTATTTGAATTTACTATATAACAAGAAATTTTTTAAATAAAAGATGTTATTTTCTATTTTTTAGCAGATTAAATGATTAAATTTAAGGTCATCTTATCAGATGCTAATGTGCCAGGAGAAGGTGAGCACAAAATTATGGATTTTATACGACGACAACGAGCATCTCCGTCTCATGATCCCAATACTGTCCATTGCTTGTGTGGAGCGGACGCAGACTTGATAATGTTGGGATTGGCTACTCATGAGCCTAATTTCAATATTATAAGAGAAGAATTTGTGCCGAATCAGCAGAGACCGTGTGACATTTGTGGTCAATATGGTCATGACTTAAATGACTGTAAAGGGTGATTTTTCTTTGAGATATTTTAGCTAGGGATTCAATTGAAAAATTAACCAATTAGTTTTATTTTTGCTTAGATCATATTATTAAAAGTTCGAAATTTTAGATTAGCGCATGACGACGATTCAGAATATCAATCATCTCCGTTGCAAAAGGAAACAAATTTTATATTTGTTCGCCTACCTGTACTCCGTGAATACCTTGAACGTGAACTTCACATACCCAATTCTTCCATTCCTTTTGACCTAGAACGAGCCATCGATGATTGGGTCAGATTTTTAACTGGATTACTTAAGACATTAAACAGCACGCTGCCCTAAATGGAGTAGGTGGGATCAAAAATTCCAAGAAATTTGATTTTAAAAATGAAATTCGTAACATTTATTAATGACAGTGATACTTCATGTTCTTTAAATTTTGATTTTAAATGGTCTTTGGTAGAAAAATATTTTTATTTCTTCAGGTATTCATGTGTTTTTTTGTTGGCAACGATTTTTTACCTCATTTACCTTCATTAGAAATTCGAGAAAATGCTATTGATAGACTTGTAAAACTGTACAAAGATATGGTGTGCAAAATGAAAGGGTATTATTTCTATCTTTTACGTTTATCTGCTGAAGATTAGAAGTCGAATATTTCTCCTTCATGAGCCTCAAAACGTATTTCTTCTATAATTTTTGCCATTATTATCCCGAAAATTAAAATGATGGATTTTCATACCTAGTTATCCGTTATTATCATTCCTTATTTCTTTCTTACATCTTTCTAGGCACCTCACTGATTCCGGTATCGTTGATATTAAGAGGGCTCAAATCATACTTGATAAATTGGGTGAAGTAGAAGATGAAATATTCAAATCGAGGCAGGTTAGTTACCATTTTTATGAAGCTTAGCTTTTTCATTGTTCATCAGCCAAACATAGTCAAGCTTGATATTATTATTACTCTTTTGAAAACGTGATAGAACTCCTTTTGTTTTACTACTCTTTTTTTTAACTTCAGTTTTTTTGTTTTAAAATCAATATTATTGAGGAAAGGGAGCAACTTTTCAAAAGAAAAAATAAAGAAAAGAGACGACGTGAACGAGCCCTAACGACACCATCATATATTCCATCACGAAATTCTCTTCTCGCACCACATATTAATAATGGACCAATGTATCTCAGTGGATCCAATACGAGGACAATGGCATGTACTGCTCGATTGGAGGTAATAAAGATATTTTTTTATTTTAACTTCGATTGGTAGTAAGGCTGGTTACTTCGAATTTAATACGTAGGAGGATCAGTCTTTATTGGTTTTTGTAATTTTTTATGTACACTGATATTTATCTATAACGCGGTATCTTCAGGCGGTTAATTTCATTGAAGCAATGCACGCTCAGACAATGAATAATGTTTCTTTATGTGTCGCTACTGCCAATGTAGGAGAAGGCAATGATCGCAAACACGAACTAGTTGGTATTTTTTCTTTTTTTCATTGCTGAATTCTGCAATTTTATAAAAATGGATTAGGCAATTTGCGTTTTAAATATTTTATGTATTTTATATAATACTTCGTATAAATTTTTCAGAAAAATGATTCCAGCTCAGATGATGAAGCCTTTGACGAAGTGAGATTATGGGAAGATGGATGGAAAGATCGGTATTATAAAAGTAAATTCCAAGTAGATGGCAAGGATATTGTATTCAGAAGGAAGGTTGCTCTGGCATATGTAGAAGGACTTTGCTGGGTATTGCGATATTATTATCAGGTAGTGGTATTAAGGTATTTGTATTTTTAATAAATAATGAAGTTTGGGTTTTCAAATTTTCAAAGTTCCAGGGTTGCGCGAGTTGGGACTGGTACTATCCATTTCATTACGCTCCATTCGCATCAGACTTTGATGCAGTTTCTCAGTTCAAACCTGATTTCAGTGCATACACTGAACCTTTTAAGCCACTACAGCAGCTCATGGGTGTCTTTCCAGCCGCAAGCAGGTATCTCTAATAGGAAAATAGAGATCTGTTTAAATGAAGAAAAGTTAGAGACATGAAAATGAAACTGTCGGCATAAAGTCTTTAATTTTCAAGAAGAGTTAAAGATAATAAATGCTGCAGCAAATTCTTATTCACTCTCATTACATTCAGTTATCGTGTATTCATTCGTGGCAAATATTTCTTTAATGCAAATCAGCGATTGGCGAAATGATTATTGATTTTGATTTATATCTAGCGAAAGACAGGAAAAATTCGAATCTCTTAAGATCATGTTTAGAATGCATCTACCAAAAGCTTGGCAGGAATTGATGATATCGCCTGTTTCTCCAATAATCGACTTTTATCCTGACAATTTTGTTATTGATTTAAATGGCAAAAAATGTGCTTGGCAAGGAGTTGCATTACTACCTTTTGTGGATGAAAAACGACTTCTAGAAGTTCTAAAACCGGTCTTTTTTTGCCACTTATCAACAAATTATTAAAATCTTTGCCTTGAATTTAAGGATTTTGTTATTCAATAAAATCGAAATTACGGATTAAATTACGAAATTACGGTTTCAATTTCTTATGAAGAAAAAAGCGAACACTGGAGAGAATGGGTGTACATTTTTATTAGAACCAGAAGTATTTGGATCTTCAGCAACATGATGCTCAGGATTAGCTTAATTTAATTTTAAATTGGTGTGGTTTTTAAGTTTGATTAGGACCTTGCCTATTTAGTTACTCATTTCTACTGGTGCTAATGTTGTGGTTTTATGAAAATTGATAATACTTTGAAGATGGAAGATGAATTAGACGCTTTTGAAAAGGAGAGAAATTCTAGAGGTCCTGATCGGTTATTTGTTGGACCTTCACATCCCTTTTACAAATTCGCGGAAGAGCTATACGAAAATGGCAAAGAAGGTACATATATTCAATTTGTCCATGTAGTGAACTTCGACGTTCTTACAGTGAGATTTCAATAAGACAGGAATGTAAAAGCGACGTTTTCAAATTTATACATTATTTCTGAAATAGCTTTAAAGAAGAAAGTTTTCTTCTTTTCCTAAGAAGAAAACCAAAAAATTTTAAAACTATCTATAAAAGGTATGATGGAGGCGATAGGTGATTTTTTTCTAAATTCCAGATTCAATCGCGTTAGCAATTGATACTACATTGACATTTGGAATAGCCGGTACTGTTGGTATAGATGCAAAAGCTATAACGAAAGGACAAAATTATAAATCACCACTTTCAATTGGCGAATTCGTTGATATAGTTGTGAGTTATACTTTCCTGGATTGATGAAGTCCTTTAGTTTTCATATTTCAACCGTTTGTCTTCGTACATAGGAATCATACGTTCCTTACTCCGCAAAATGTCAATAATTTTTAGAAAAATAAAGCTATTATGATGATTTACAAAGATCCGCAGTTTGAAAAAGGACATATATTTCCTGCAAAACGTTTACCGGGAGCTGTCGATGTGCCACGAACTTTGAGAGACATGAATCTTGATTGCAGAGAAGTGAGTCAGACAATTGGTAGAAACAGCTTTGTACGAATTTATTCTAATGAAATCTTTTCAAAACATCCTGTCGTTATCATTTAATCTATTTTGCGCAATTTATGTATGAAAATACTTTTCAATTTCAGTCCTACCGACCTCAAATAGGTTTTTCGCGTGAAATACCACGACAGGTATTAGGTGATGCTGGACGAAGAATGATAGAACATGGCATCGGTCATAGTCCTAGACCGCTTTTGGAAGCATACCCAATAGATTCACGTAACAGGTCATATCAGTCATCTTGCTGGGCTCCGGCAGGAGCTTACATGGACGATCGTATGTCCAACTATCCTTCACCTGCAAATCAGTTAGTTTTCATTTCAATGTCAGTCTCTTTCTAAGGCGACTATAGTCAAATTAAACAGTTAATTTAAAATGGACTTAAGTCCTAGACTTTCTTTAAAATCATATAGTGGATTTTGGTTTTTACTTCTCATAGTTTAATTGTTTTCAGATTTCGTAAAAGAAGGCAAGTGGGTGGGGAGTGGTGTGGAAACCCAAGACGATACCGAAATTTTAATGAGTATGAAAGAATGTCACAATCGTCGATGCCTCTCAGACATCCGGTCCGGTATGAGCCATATCCAGAAGTAGTTTCTTTGCGTGCCAGAAGCCGTGGCCGTGACCGTCCACCTCTGCACTCGGTATATCGATGGTAATTAAGTTCGGAGACCAAATAGTATCAACGACACATATAGAATATATGAATTTTTGAATCAAAAAATTCCCGATGTGTGCCAAACAGTGAACGAAAAATGTTTGAAAGTACTATTTCAGCGGTGATTTTCAAAGAACAACTTTAATGATAAAAGAAATTCTGCACAAAATATGCTTTAACATAATACTGCGCTTGTCAAAGTCATGAAACAAAGGGAAGATGGTACTCAATGTAGCACTTCTATACGCGCCCCATCTCATTTGGTTCTTCCATTGTTTAATATTTACATAATTAATAAGATTTCAAAAAACAATATGACAGTATGATTACACATACGAACAAAAGTAAAAAGCACAAAGAATAATCCTGGGATACATAAAAAAACTGTCCACTTTGTGAAGCAGTGAAAAAATAAGTGGTATGAGTGACGTAAAATTGGTTTTGCGTAACGATGCAAACAGGGGGAGGGTATATGATGGATACTGTGTAATTTTCTTATACAATTTCCGCAGTTTTTTCGTGCAACTTTCTGGAATTTTGTTTTAATGAAAAAATCTCTCAGAGAAGTACATTTCGTTACCTACCTATCAAACTTTGAGATTTCTCACGGAAAACATACAGTGAAAGCTTTCATAGTTTAAGAATCTTCATCACTGACAGGCTCTTCAAACTATCGTGAGGTATCTGTACCGGATCATCCGGGCTTTGTGCTTGTTGCTCATTCATCGTTAGATCTGCTTGTATGTTTTCAGGGATATTTGCCCGCCGAGTGGGTGAGAGATTTGTATTCTGAAGATCTGCAGGACACTCCATTCGTCGATATTCATCCTCTAGCGCAGCAGCATGCCTCTGAACGATCAATTCAGTAAAACAAATCAAATTTCCAAGAACATATACAGACATCCAAATTAGCTAAATAGATGAAATGCTTAGGAACTTGGAATGTTCGAAAACACCTTTAAGGAAGCGAGGTGACCGTGAATGCTCCTTCCACTCCCACGTTGTTGTTTTACTGTTTGTTCCATCTCAGAAATCCATTTCGATATCTTAAAATAATAGAATTCAAACACATGAGTATAAGTTGCTCAGAAGAACAACAGTGAGAGGACTCTCGATTTTTAGATTGATGACAGCAACTTAATAGCCAAAAAACTTAAGTTTGGGTTCTTGAGATGCTTGGTTTCATTGTCAAAATAAACAATTTAGATTAGATTCTCCAAAAATTATGGAAGAAACCTGTGACAATATTTCCTTTCGTTTTAGCCAGAAATGTTTTTTTACGATATCTGCGAAAGCTGGCGGAGGATGTCGTATCATCTCAAGCATAGCCCACTTTACCACTGCTTGTCGAATATTAGCATCATAATCTCTCGACGCCTAATATAAATTCATTAAAAATTAATGAAAATTTACTATACCAGATAATTTAAAAATTAAGGGAAAGTTAGATTTAAAAAAAATAAAAACTCAGCAAACAGGGAAAGCCATGTCTAATGTAACTCACTAATTTGATGGAAAGAAATTTCGCTTAGAAAAGTAACCATAAAATAAATAAGAATAGAATGAAATGCATACTTGTTGTCCTGCCTGAGTACATTTTGATCTTTCGTAACCTGGTTCATTAAAATACGGTTCCGCTACTAGGATTAAAGATTGCACACTTACGATCACCTTAAAAAATATTTTATGCAAATCAGGATACAGAGAAACATCTTTTGATTAAAAATACACTTTAGGGATCAATAACTGAATAAAAAGATATATTAAGTGAAAAAAACTTAATAAAAGCTTAACAAGTGAACGTGTTGACAGTTAATTTTATACCTGCAATAAACTACTGGTTTCCGGATTCCATCGTTCCTCAGGTCGACCATGCCATGTGTTCAGTACTGACAAGCATACTTTTCCATCATTATACAAATTAGGATTGAATCTAACCTATAATTCATACAATTGTGCTGATATATTTTGGAGACAAAACTAATATTAAAAAGTTGTAAATAACCTCGCAATTTTGATTAAAAAATTTCACTTTACAGCAGAAATCATCAACAAAACTAACTGTATGATTGCCAGTTGTCTCAAGGTTAACATGCATAGGTGAATTTGGATAATCGGTTGGAAACCAAACATCAAATTCAAAGCATCCATTCATATACGGTGTATCTGCTGGACCCGTAATCAGTACCTATCGAATACTCGAAATAACACAGTTACAAGACAAACAACAAAACTTACTTAATTGAAATGTGGACAGTACTGTTCTTTGCACTAGCATTATGAGCTTAATGTTTGTTATCTTTTCGACGTGTAACACATATAATTATTTTTTTAATTCCCCTTTTTTTGAATAATATTGTACTGTAGTTATAAAAAATAACCGGAAAGAAAATTCAAAAATTCCAATTCGGAAATTTCAACGAAAACAAGGGCATACCTTCATGACATCCAGTCGTTCCTCACAAGCACGAACAAAAACAGAGCTACTTGAACTCAATGGCAGTGAATTACTTAATGTAACAATTTCTTGCGCCAAACGTCTGGTACGCTTTCCCATCGAAGTACTAGTGCCAACAGAGGAAAGCGAACTTTCATAATGATATGGAATGAATGAACCCTCTGCGAAGAATGATATTGTTTCTGGAAAATAATTAATAACCACTACATATTCAAATTTGCAATTTGGTATGAATTTAAACGCAAGCAATGGAATTGATGTAATTGATTAATAGTGAATCGCTAACCAAACTGTAAAGGTTTCATAATTTTCATATATCTTTCTTCTTCAGTAACCGCATCTTTTTCAATATTCTGTGATTTTACAGGTAACTCTTTCACTCCTATAAAAGCTTCCGTTATAAACTACAAGACGGTGAAGGAATTAATTACGGCTGAAAAGCAATGATTACTCGTCATTAAGCTGATTGATTAAGGAAAACAACAAAATGATTTAAATTGATAAAATACGAGTGAAATTTTTTCCATAATATTTTATAAAGTATTCACAAAATGAATAAAATTACAAAAATAATAAAAATTTACGTTTCGAAAGAATCACACAAACTGCAGTAATCAGCGGTGCAAGCCGCATGAGACCTTCTTCGCGAGTTTGTATTGATTCATCATTATTTTCCGCAGTTTGTTGGATATTTAAACTAAAAAAGTATAATTCCAATTAACATATGTTTAAGTGAAAGATCATTCAAAAATTTTTCTTAGTAATGCTGGAACTCTTTATCTCACTAAACACTCACTGGCTAAGAATTTTCCATTTCAGTGTCCAACATTTAAGCAGAAATGAATTATTCTCTAAAGATTTTACTTCCTTAAATCAAATTTTTTAGTCTATCAATAACAAAACCAATATTATTATTTTCATCATTAATATATATATATATATATCCACAAGATAATTTTTCAACTCATATTTACCAGAATTGTCATTATCAAATTTATCTCCATCATGACATTCATTAATAAAATGTTACTTTTGTAATCTGGTTTCGTTTGATTCAACAGCAAGTCTAGTAAGATATGCAGAAATGCAATCGAACAGTTTCTTTAGCATTGCATTCATTGAGTACCCTGATTCTGGTTCAGAAAGCAACGCAGTAATCTCATCCTCCTCTTCCTTTTTGCGAGTTGTCTCTGGACTCAACGCCAGTGCAGCTACTATGTACATAACTGATTCATACAATTCCACATGTTGAGATATATCCAAAACTGCAACAGTCCAAAAAAGCATATTAAAATTTTTTTAAAGTGAGATCAGAGAAATGAAAAACATTGATCGAAAACTGCAGAAGAATAATATTATGACGAAAACTACTGGATTATTTATAAAAAAAACTGTATTATGTGGAAAATGAGACAAACCAGAATCATTTCTAAGATATGCCCAAATAGCTGGCAATAAACAAGAGCGAGATAGCATTTTAACTACAATTGAACTTAAGGACCATTTTACAGTTGATGAGATAGCTGAAGTAAATGATTCACTGAGTCTCAATGAAAGTCCTGGCATCGAATCTAAAAAAATATTTCAAGTGAATTTAACAAGAGGAAAAGATCATAGTTACGAGAAAGAATAAAAATGTCGATAAAAGAAGCTGGAAAACAAATGAAATTTCTCGAACAGAGTCACGAAGCAATTAAAATGCTACCTGACATAGACAACGGTGTTATACTTTGGTTTCTGGTATGTACTTCAGTATCTTCTGAATCCAGAGATGCCTGTGGAGCAACTACATTACCTCCACTGATATCCCGATTCTTTTCCGCTTCCAAATGTTCGTTAATTTTAGGATATATAAAGCTTGAAAGTACCTACAATTTGCCGTAATAAAGTAAGTTACAAAATTTTAGAATCTTAAATCCTTCATAATATCTCCGAAAATATAAAAATGAAAGAGTAGTAAAACTACTATAAATCTTTTTTTAGCATAAGTTGCTCGTCAAATCGTTTTCTACACAAAGTGACAGGGCTGATATTTACTGCATCATTGAGCTGCAGATTCTACGACTTCACACTTCAAAAGAAAAAGAATCTATAACAATACGCGCAGAAAACAAAATATCGCAATTCCTTGCCAAAGAAACGAAATATACCCTTAACAGATGAGTTACATTTTGCTCGTCCTGTTTTCGCTTTAGGACATGCAAGCCAACATTCCACTGTTGTTGTGTAGTTCCACTACCAAAACCAGTACCTTTGGCCCAAAAACTATGTTGTTGCATAACACTAGATGCAGAGCTTACTGCTGGTCCAGTACTATTCATACGTTCTTCTGCCGCTAATAGGTTGGTTCCTTCAACCGCCGATTGTTCCTGTTCCATCGAGCCTCTCAATAACCGTTCAACCAAAACAGCCTGCACAAAAGCCATATACAAAAATTAACACTGAACAACGTATATTTTGCATAAAAATGTGCTTACCGTCTCAGGAACCGGAGGAACAGATGACGACCGAATAGACCTTTCCTTATGTTTTTGATGAGTGTAATGAGCCAAACAATCCAATAAAACATCCAAAACGCCATTGGTGACTGCAGCTTCCCGTAAGGACCTGCAGCATAGGCTGGTGTAAGTCAATTTTAGGCAACGTTCTGTACTGTTTGTGTTTTCAATTATGTATTTGATGGTCATAATAAACAATTTCATGAAAATTACTTAAAATATAAAATTGATTGCAGCATCAAATGATAATGATAATGATGCTATTCTAAGTCAACTTTATTCATTGGTCATATGAAGTAGCCTGTCACATTAGCGGTAACATTCTTCTTTTCCTCTTCTATTTTCTAACTTCTTCCTTTTTCATCTCCTCTGTTACTTGACTCCTTCGTTTTTGTTAATTTTTTTAAAAATATTTCACTAGCTCTCAGAATTTTAGTCAGAATTCCACTAAATTTCCCGCCTGGAAGATTTGCTAAAAGTGAAAACAATATCCACCGAGGTAGAAGAGCAGGATGAAAATTATTAAATCTTAACTTCGGTCCAGATTTCTGAAAAACTAGAAAAAAAATCGGTTTGAAACAACAATAACGTTAGGAATGTTGAGTTTTTTATTTCATATTAACGAATTTTCTGTTTTTGATCTTTAACTCATTTAGCGCAATAATGATAATGATAATAACTTACTTCCCGGCAGCTGTAGAGGGTAAATATTTGTTGAATAGTTCTTCTAGAACAACAAAAGGCAATAAACCAAGATTTTCATACTCCAATTTCTTTGACTGAGATTGGGATTGTGATTGAGTAGCTCCGTGAAATATACTTGGTTTCAACACTTGCGGTTTATTTACAAGCGATGCTGCAACTTATAAAATCGATATCCGATAAAGTAAAGGTGGTTTCCAAGAAACTATTCTATCGTTCCAAATTTCAGATTTCTTTTTACACTCCATAATATGAACAAAAACTTATTACTGCTGATAGTGCGGAATCCACGGATTGTGCCAAAAATGCTTTAGAAAATATTTCAAGAAACAACGTTCTTCCAGATTTACGTTTATCATGGAAAATATTTAGTAGGGAAAAAGACAAATGAAAAGGAATATTACTTTCAGTAGTGATGACGCCCATCGCAAGTCGCAAAAGACCTTTAGCACGTTTGCGATCATATGTTACCAGTAATTCGGCATAACCTTCCAGTTTTAAGAATAAGCTAAAAGCGACGACCACATGTGGTGACAGAGCTTGATTCGACGACTGCGAACCAATTTTTTGCAGTTTTTTAGGCTAAATAGAATTGAAAATCGTCGGTATAAATCTCTACTTTTGTTACAAAGATTTCAGTTGAGCATGACAATTAAAAAGCTATAATTGAAATACTGAAAATGAGAACTAACCGCTGCATGACTCCCCACATTATCTGTTTGAGAGAATAAAGGACAATATGTCCATCCTTTCACTTCGCCCGGAGCAGCTGAATCGATATATTCAAAGTCTTCGTAGCTAGGACCCAAATCGGTTTCACTACCAAAAACAGGTACATATAAAGTACTATATATTTGTTCTCCCGCTGATAAATCAGATGAAGAGAAAATTGATGTTGGGTAGGCATAACTGGATGACAACATTTCGTTCATAGCTACAGTCTCTGATGAATCTATCAACCACCGTTGCTCAGCTGATTGCCCTTTAGAATCCCTAAAACAGTTCGATCTTTATATTATATCATAATAATTTAATAATCATATTAACAATATTAAACTAAAAACAACAGAAGAAATGGGATAAAAAATTGTTCAAATATTTCTACGCCCAGATTTTTTTCATTCTTTCATTTCTCTCCCAAATTTTTACCTTTTTTTAAACTTTTTATCTTTCATCTACATGAAATGAGAAAGTTTCATTTCATTTCATTTCATTTCACGTAGATGGAAATTCATGGTTTACGAACAATAAAAGTGAATTTTCAAAATTTCGAAAATTCCTTCTTCATTATTTTAAGCAATTTTTCATATATACGGCAATACATAGAAGTTGGTTACGAATGTTTGGTAAGTTGGTAACATTCCCTTCCGAAATCCTAAACTGCAGACCATCAAACTCTAATTTTTCGCTAGCAAAATATAAAAAAAGACATAAAACCTGGATGAAGAAATGACTGGAGGAACGTTAAATGATGGATGATGTACTTGCAAATGAAGTGCTAAAAGTGCGAGACCGCTAGCACGTGCAAAATACTGTAAGGTTGATGTCTGTTCCATAAGCGTTATTGTCTGTTCTGGCTTATGACATTCCACAGCATTAGCACCTCCTGTCAAACCTGGAACAACCGTTCCCCTTTTCATTTATACAAACGTATTTTAATGATCGATGATTATTTGACTGCTGCTTATAAGGCAAAATCATCAATTCAAGGTCATTAGTATATAAATGAAATATGCCTGATATATAACCTTGCCAAAAACAGTTCAACTGATCAATAAATAATCGTCAATTCCAAAAGAAACACGAAAGTGGTTTAAAAGTGTGTAGTAAACAATAAACATAAATGAACATAAATTATGCGAACTGGTTATAAGATTATATTCGTAGCATGGATCAATTGACAAATTAAGTGTAAAAATCTCTCCTCACAGCTACAAAACTAAATGTTAGTCTTCTCAAGTAGCTAACATAGCTAACAATATTTCATCACTAGTTTCGTTTATTTTAATTTGTTCATTTAGTTAGGATACTGACAGGATGAATTAAGTTATCACTGCAATTGACAAAGAGCTAAGGGTAAACCTGAGCGCTGAGTAAATGAAAGAGCAACAGTATAATAACCATCAGCACTGTCTTCAACTGCTATTTTTGATGTATCACCACCGGCTATTTTTTGTTTCCTATAAAAAAAATGACTTAGAATAAGAGTGATTAATTTCTCGTCAAAATTAGAAATGAAGTATTGGATGGAAAAAGAATAAAGAGAAAAGTAAAAAACAGATCAACAAATGCAATTTTCTCTCTATTGATCGATACCGTCTGGATTTTATCATGTGTTGCAGAGCATACTAAATTCATTCCACATTTCAATAACCTGACATTTGAACATTTACTACAGGCTTTATTATACAGAATTACTACAGCCATCGTTATCACTACAATTATTATTACTGCAATTTAATTAAAACTCAACCAACTGAATTATTATTTTATTGTTTTAGGAATATTTTGACAAAGTATTTACCAGTTTGTAAGTAGAAAAGTAAAAACTAAAGCTTACCATGCCGAAGATGTTAAACGTCCGGAAACAAATAAATCTCCGAGTAATTGTCCAACCTTCCAGTCACTCATCATTTCGATTAAACCACCGTAACTTCGAACCATTAAACGTGAAGAAGTGAAGGAAGGAAAAGCTGTCGTCAGGTCTGAATGAAAAATACTACATTCATTCGATAGACAACGGATCCGAATTATAAGTAAAATTATTTAAAAATCATACCTTGACTTTTCATCACTGATGCGAAGTGCTGCAGTTCATCCAGTGGTGTCTGAAAAGTAATGAACTCATTTGATAATTTTTATAGGTTCTGTACTGGAATATCATTCATAAGAGAAGCTCTGTACATTAAATCAGAAATTAATCAGTAAATTTAACATGATTCTTTATTGTATTTCATGCACAAGACTTTTTGAAATATAATACATAATTATTGAAGGAGTGGAAAGGATTTCTTCCATTCGATGAACATTTTCACTAACCTGTTCTGCACGAAAATTTGTGTTAATTTTACTTCTCTACCATGAAGTAAAGAATTTGTCCCTTCCAACTACAATGAATAAACAAATTTCAGGAAGAAGCAACACTTACAGCAATTTTTGCTAGCTGCCGAAAGTCGCTTGTATTTTTATGCTCACACAGAGCCGAAATTTCATCCATGGAAGTATACAAAGACACTTTTAAAAAACGTTCCCTTCGCGTACAACCAAAGAATGGATGCAAAATACGATCTGTAATGGTAATAAATTCTCCGCAATAGTTCAAAAGGAAGTCATTCTTTTTAAATATTTTAGTCTCTTTATAAATGAAACAGGCGAGATGAAAAATGTAAAAGAAACTTGGAATGTCAAATGACAGGAAACAAATTGAAGTGTCTTCATCCACTGCCTTCACGGGAATCATCTCATCGTCGAAAATACATTTGAGTACCATTTGTTGAATTGCGCCATTGAAGCTACCCGCACTTTTTAACAAAGAGCATAAGACGTGAGCTATGCGTTGACGATGTGAACCACCAACAGTAACACATCTGAAACATTTTTCTTAATTATGAAAATAAAATAGCTTCGAAGGGTTTAGAATTCTTAAACTACAAAACTAATGGCATTATTTTCTATTTTATTGAATCTATGTATTCATTTTCTCCATTCTTTGGATCTTTACGCTAACAGTTCGTATTTCTAACCCAATTTTTTTCCAAACCGCTGAAACCATATTCATTTCCTATAAATTTTCAGGAAAAAAGAACGTACTGTGAAAGCAAACTGACAGTAGCATCCTCTAATTTGATGCTTTGTTTACCAGATATACGAGTCATATCACCAGGTGAAGCAGAACATCGAACGACACATTTTATGAGAGAATTAAAGAAACGTGAACCGCCTATCAGATCCAGAAATTTGACAACATCTTCGATGCAACATAACGATGCCAAGCAGCGAACTATGCTAACTAACATTGGCATATGCTCCATATTTGTTTCTAAAACTTATACTAATTAAATTATCGAAAATGACTATAAAGCAACTTTTTTTTATCAACTTAAAAATTATCAACTTCTAATCTCAAAACTCCTACATTAATAATACACAACGTTTTACAGCTGCATAGCATTTAGCTACAAAGAAAGCTACCATTATCCTAATTAAGATTAAATAAATCACTCTTCAATGAAAGAAGTTAACCTTCGCAGTAACTAATAACCAAATCGATCCAGTATTGCAGTAGACCAAAGGAATGAAGCTGTGATACGCTCGTCTTTGACTGGCACATGCGTTGCACAACAGTAAATGCATTCTGGGCTATACCTTCTCTTTTCGCTAAAATTTAATTGCATATATGTTTTAGTTTAATGAAATAATACACAATAGTGGTGAATTCTTCTAGATGAGAACACATTACATTAAATAGATTCTCATGCAAAAATGTACTACAATTATTCATAAACTTCAAATTCAGAACAACATAGTTCTGTTCGTTCACACAATTACACTCACAGAGCGGTATCTTATTATGCTATTAAAAATACTTCGAACATACACTTACCCGACCATTTAAAACATATTTCTATTGTTTAATTAACATCCTTGGTTAAGAAATTTGCATTGTCCTATAAAATACTTCACGGGAAAATGATTAAAAAAACTGACGTTTATCGTTCACATCTAATAATCCGATCTCTTTCAATGCATTACGTAAAAGATGTGGTGCGCCACGCATCAACGAGCATAACAACCAAGATACTGATTTTGCTAACGTATCATTGCATTGGTCGCTCACATCAACAGCCATTTCACACAAAAACCTTTAAAAATCATCCTACAGATTTCAGAATTCGGAGCATTTCGCATCTACAGTCACTTAATCTTACGATATAAAAGTCTGTTTGACTTATCAATTCCTGATTCTTCACCTGGACCATCTAATAAACACAAAAACGTGAAATGATCAAATGTTATTTTAGAAGGAACGATACTTTATACATAATATTTCCACAGTGTTGATCCAACTCGCTGAATAAACTTGGAAGACTAAAAGACAGATTTTCAAAATCCAATATCTAAAGACCGGAAAAAAACAAACGGAATTAGTTGTGGTGTTAAATCCATGCACAGTGCTAACGTATCGAAACGCCGCTCTTCTACATTGATATTGTGCCAAATAATACAAGAGGCAGTCCAAATCAAAACAGCAGCAACATCCTGCAAAAACTTTCTCAAATATACTTTAACATTTAGTTTCAACATATTATTTGCTCCGAAATTTAACGATTATGTCATTAACAAGAACAAAATTACCACATGAGGTACTTATCTTTTGTTGAATGCATGCACAAATAAATCAAAAGTCTCTTTAAAACCAAATAATCCAAGAAAACATAATACTTTTTCTCATTATCGTTCACCGAAATACAAAATGCGCTACAGATTTTGTACTCTTGGCAATTTGCAAGAAAATGAAATATAAATTAGCATTTGAAGAAACAGAGAGTGGATATTACGGTAAGCAAAGACTGAAATATACTCGATGAAGATATTCAAACTGACTGGCAAGTATATTTCTACATTGAGTCAAATTTGGTTCATCATTTCAGCATTTATTCATTATCGGTAATTTTTTATGCACAAACTTTGTCCGCTTTTTCCTTTTATCCTTCGTCCACAAGCAGTGCGTTTATTCTTATTACTCCGAATCATCATTTGCTGCCCACCTACATAACTTGTTTGCTGCAGTGTCCTATCATTCTTCGCCCAAACTATTTGAACATTTATCAATTACTCTTTCAATTTATATAATCGATAATGCAGTAAAAATGAAAAAGATTTCCGTAACTACAATCGTACTGAATTGGGTTGATAATCACTTTTCAAAATGTTAATAGAGGTTCCCCACGGAATATTTCAGTAGATAAAACAAGAAGTTAATAAGAGCCAAATAAAACATCTAGATGCTTCAAAGGAAAGTGGATGTACAACTAATGATATCTGAGACGAAGAAAATTGATTGAAAATCTTCATAGAAAATTACGGATTTATTGAAATTTAATCAATATTTTCTATTCAGGATTTTAGTCAAAGTTAATTTCTGCTACTACCATGAACATCTAACATGATACCAAAAAAATATCCTGGACATCACACTGTTCTTCTTGTTAAATGAGAGTACTGTTACACCTTGCACTTTCATTTGAACAATCCTTATTCGACTTTTTAAACTTGCATTAATCATTATGGCGATTTCATATCAAAATTCACTATTTTTTAAACACATAATTAAACACAAAACATGTAAGAGAACCTGTACTAAACTGAAATATATCGAATTTTGAAAAGTAGAACAAACCCGGAGTGGCTTTTTGTAACTCTGTGAAGTGATTACAGAAGTAACACCAAGAAGCACTTGACACTGTTTTATGACAAAGATTTGGTGTTTCTTTTGTACTCTGATAGCATCATCTTCTAGCAGTGGCGAATCATGCGCACATAAAGTAAAGAGTAGGTTCGGAAGCCATTCTAAGGACTCGTTGGTAACAATATTGCCTTGTTCTGTAACCAAAAATATTTAAATTGCATTTAAATATCACGAAAAGCAGGAGGTTCAATTTTTCGAACATATATATACATTTAATTCCAATGTTTTAATAGCTTTAAAGATTAAAAATACGAATTGAAATATATAGACCTATGTACTGAAAAATCAATTCAACGATCGAATACGACTCTGCCCGCTCATGATCGATTTGGTAAAAGAGCTCTGAAATACGGTGATAAACTAGACTAGATAGCGGTCGACCCAAAAAGAGTGCTACGACAGCACGTGGAAGTTCCGGAGCATATTGCCAAATGCAGTATTTCTCAAGATGACATAACTGCACCATGATAGAAAGCCATTGTACGCTGCAATTTTGATTATAAATCATTCGAATGAAGTATTGAACAGTTATTTGGTTTTTCCAATGAAGTAGCAAAATATCCATACTACTATATTCTTTATTTAATGATGTATGGTTATAATAATTACATAATGCTAAGGACGAGAATTTTAAGCTAAAAATTCATTATTTAATGATAGAAGTAGTTGATGTAGGTAAACGAATGGTCATGTTATGATCATAAATGGTCATAAAATCTACATTTATTTTATAATTAAGCGAGCAAACGGCAGCAATGATTTGATCTAACAAGCATGTATCGTTGAAAAATATAATGTAAAAATAAATCAGCGATTAGTTAAGGAAATTGAGAGCAAGAAAGAAGGATAAAGCACTAAAAATTTTGACTCTACAATTAATTGTTTTGCAGAAGTGATGATGTTAACACTGATAATTCGAAAATAAACTTACAAGTCTGTATTTTTTGGACATGTATATGACAGTGAAGTAGTGAAGTTCATTCCCAACAACAGTATTTGTGAGAGGGATAAATTTGTGGAGTCTGGTGGTTTCTTAAAATAAAGGCGCACCTGAAAAGCATATTAAAAAATTTGAAAGAAAAAAGCAGTAGAACCCGACTTCTTCAAATCTAAGTTAAAAAAGGTTGAAAACTAAAAAAAATTTTTACACATACGGCAATGACTGGAAGTTTGTATGAATCTGTTGAAATACGAATCTTGCTGTATCCAGTAGTGCTCAGTGGCGCACCAAGATTACACCACTGAGTGAGAGATGTTTCCGAACACAATTCAACTTGAACGGCTGCTGGAGCTGCTAAAAAAGTATTCATGAATGCAGAAAACAATAGAGAGATATCTGCACAAAAAATTGCAAAAAAAGCTTGAAAAGTAACATAAAATGAAAACAGTGAAATGTTTAAACAGTATAAAGTTGAAGATCGAAATTTTCACAAGATTGTAAATAATAAAGGAAACTTACTGCTGAGTGCAGGAACATGGGGTCGGATCTGTACTTCGTGTAAAACTATGTGATATGGAAGATTCAGAGTGATATCAAACCATTCTCCGCTACCTTCATTAAACTGATAACTCCAATTAGCAGATCGAGTACGACGCGGTGCAGCAACAGCAATTAAGGATAGCAACTGGCCGCTAACATTTGATGTTTGATTAGAACTTATCGTACCTAGAAATTATGATACTAGTTTAAGGGAGCCCCAGTACTGCGTATTATAAGGAGAGCTCCGACTTGGACCAAGTCAGATATTGTCGATAAAAAACCAAAGTCAAATAAGAGGAAATGTTAGATCCGCAGATGATGAAATTATATGCTAGGAAGTCTTTGTGTAGACACGCTCAGTTAAAGCAGATCTTATGCTTTCTTCTATCTCAATTCATTGTCATTTCACCATTTTCAAGGAATGACTAAAAGTCACCTATTATCTATCTTATCACAGCTTCATCATCATCTTTAATGGATGATGAGTATTAACCACTTAAACAATTCTCATTTCAATTGTTTCAATTAAACTCTCAAATTTCTCTCATACTTAGCAATCCTTGATCTTGATACTCATCTACATTGTTTCATTAATTTTACAGTTTTTATCGCTGTAAGTATATCAACTAATGATCCGCCCCACGATTATCATTATCAATCATCCTTGATTTTCATCTCCATAAAGCCCACTTCAAGCCGTATAAATAGAGACACTCCAAGCTATCAATTCGATCCCTGATTATTGCATCTCAACCCAAATTATCTCCTATTCCGTCACTCGACTTTATTGCAATGAATGATAATCTTATTCCTGACTGTTGCTATAACTTCTGTGTAAAAGAATAAGAAGTTCTTGGAACTACTCGACTGTGCCACACACAACAGCATCAAAACCAACTATCTCTCCCCACAAATTTAAATCATATTAAAAATCAAAGGTTACGGCTGAAAAAATTTCTATAAATTTATTTGAGAAATTAACGAAAAGGATTCCTGAATTAATCTACAACAAATGACCTTCTCCTAAACCTCGTTCTATCTTCCTTTCAGACTTCAATACATCTCAACCAGCCTAAAAAACTTACAGAGTGGTGCATAATTGTACAATCCATCATCCTGTACATCAGTTTGTAATTTTGATGCTTGCCATCCATAATCATTGGTACCAGCCACTTGAGCTGACAACGAAGCGAGTTGTCGTACAAGGGGTGCAGAAATTGGAGCTGTCCAATCGTTTGCTGAAGCCAAAATAGAACGTTCCAATTCACGTGCCACAATTAAATGTCCACCTAAAGTATTTCAAATTATACAATTGCTGTGTACATTCACCGGATGCACATGTGAGTA
Source organism: Cruorifilaria tuberocauda (assembly GCA_013365365.1). Lineage (NCBI taxonomy): Eukaryota > Metazoa > Nematoda > Chromadorea > Rhabditida > Onchocercidae > Cruorifilaria > Cruorifilaria tuberocauda. The sequence continues at coordinate 43,633 of JABVXU010000019.1, read as the reverse complement.
TTTATAGTACTTACAGCATTATTAAAAACTATATTTCACGACCCGAAAGATCAAATTTAACCGATCTGCAAAGGTCTCATCCTTTTTCAATGATTAACATTTCAAGGAATAGTCTAGTGCTTTGGGAAAAGTTTCCTTTTTTAAAACTGAAACAAATTTGCTGGCATAAATTTCTTTTGGATTTAAAGAAAAAATTAGGATGATATTGCATTTTTTTTATCAAGCTTAGAAAACAAGCTTATGAAAGAGTGACAGACCCTTTGTACCTCTGCATTAACTTAACAAAGTTGTTAAAAAGAGAGAGGAAGAAGGGAAAGAAGTAAATAAACTAATTTATGTGTTACGACAAAGATGTCCGCATTATTCGTTTTAAAAACAAAACTTCTCGTAGAGATCAGAAACGAATAAAAAAACTTACCAAGTTCAGCGAAACAAATCTGGTTATGGTTAAGTTTTAGCATTTGTACGAATGCAAATGCAAGGGGTTTTGAAAGCGTGTAATTAGATATATTAGCACAGCGTTTTATTACTTGCACAGCTATTTCGAACAAACACTTCGTCTCGCGCGATACTCGTTGCGATATTTTCAGTAACATCGATAACGCGTGATCGCCCAAAGTTATGCGATTCCAGCTAAAATTTTAACTGTCATAACTTTTCATTCTTATCATATACATTTTAAAATACCATCGTGATGATTGAATGTCAAGTTATAATAATCACTCATAATAACTTTTCCTGATAGTTCAACATACTTCACTGATTATATTAATTCGTTAGATGGCTTTTTTCGAGTAGTTTAACTCGAAATGATGCCGAAATCAATTTAGCTTGAAAGTAAAAAAAGTGGGCATAATTCACTAAGATAGTTACTTTTCCATAGAAATCAAATCTACATCCGGAACGGCACTTTCGCACATCGCCACAATTTCAAAGAGTTCTCCAACTGCATTTGGAAAGCTATTCAATAAATGATCGGAAACTTCATTTGAATGGTCCAAATAACAAGCAATCTGGTAAACCGTTAGAATGATTCATTGATGCAGTGACAGTTGCCAAGTATTCATTAAATGAAACACCTTTTTACCAATGGTGATTTACTTTTGCCTATTTGTATTCTAATTTTCTTAATAGACAATTTCTATTGCATACGTATACACCAGCAACTTTATTACTTTTTTAAAGTAATAAGGTTGAAAACCTAATCAGTAAATTTGGAACAAGCTTTCCGCTTGCCTAATTCAACAATTTAGGCCTATGTATATGCAAGATTAAAAATTCGAAATAAGTCATAGTTACCTGATTTAGCATTACCTGACGAAACATATTCGACTGATTTTGCCAACGAGGAGGAAATGAAAGACGGTTTAATGAATCACTGCGTGATGTGGGTGATCGTTTTGGATCAACAAACTGCTGTGATAAAACAATTAAACGAATGAATAAGGTGTTCATGGAAAGTGTTAGTTGTAGACTGGCTATGTTTCGTTCATTTCAAATAACTACTTTTCAACACTTTACGCACAAGTCAAAAAAGTTTGCTATATCAAATTAATAACAGTAAGATAAATCCAACAGCAACTGGATAATGTGCAATAGATAATCGTTCTTGCAAAACAATAAAACGAAGATTTCCACTAATTCAATGTTTTACAATAATCCTTCGCATTATTAATGTTAAAATTATTATAGTTAAGCACTTCCAAGTATTGGGATTACTATGAGTTCTCTGTCCTTTTCTGACTTTAAGTAAATAATTATCTACAAGTAAGTATGGATGCGACTGGACAAACTTGGGAATTCCTCGTTTGCAGAAATGACTACTCACTCATTAAGAATTGGAGCCTATACTCCAGTAAAGCATGAGAGATGTTGGTATCTCGAACTATGTTTCATGATGGGAATGGACACCATAAGAGAAATGCAATTATATGACAATACGGAAAGCAAAATGAAACTTGATGTTCTAAATAAGCCAATCATTATCAAGCAATAATAGAACATCAGAAACAAAAATTGCTTCGGAAATGGAGGAATGGGCAAAAATATCCCCTATTTATCCCTTCTTTTTTATATGCTCTCTAAAAAGTACTTTTCCCAATGGAACTCACATCAGATAGCTGTGAATAGTGCGTACTGTACTGCCCCCACAGTTCTGGAATATATGGACAAGGAGGGAAATCTGCATTCTCGCATGCATGCTGCACATTGGTCGGTATCTTTTGTGTGACCTAAATGTAGAAATGCCACATTTAAACAATTCTATTTCTATTCTAAAATCATAAAAAATGAGCCACTTGACTGTCTCTGATACCAGCTTGTCGTTTTACGCCATTTATTGTTGGTTTTAAGCCTTCCATCAGGAACGGTTTAGAAGAATCTTGGCTTAGCCATTAGTAAATTAACTAGTCCTGATAATATGCTAGTAGGGAAAACAGCACTTCATACTATCTTTTTATGAAAGCGAATAAAATCAAACTTGAAAGCATATATTCGGTCGAAAATATGAATCAGCAGAAACCAGTGAATAACTGCCAGAAGTCTTGTAATAATGAATGAAATTCCGTGCTGTGTGAATTGATGATGATATATATCCAGCAAGCTCCCCCGCTAGAAACAAATTATTTATTTTTGATATTACTATACCATTCAAGTACAATCTGAACAAGAGCAACACATCACAAGTATAACGTTTCAGACTCTTTAGCACAAAAAAACTAAGAATAGATAACGTCCTGTTATCGCTGATTGTTTTTGAACTAGATTTTAGTTTCCTGAAGTCTATTTAGTTACTCATCGAAGATATGTATGTTAATATTTACATACTTCACGAATATTGATGCTTATTTGAAATTGTATCTTTGTCCAATTTTAGATTATCTACCAGTCTTCTTCTAAGTATATAACTGAATGAATATTCCCCATCACCGAACAAATTTAGTTCTTTTATAATGAATTTACAAAATTACAACAAACCGGTTTAAAACTGAAAAAAACTTACGTGCTACATTGACATAGTCTGATGCATATTTCGCCATAACATTCAATAATTCAACTAAACAGTCAATTGGATATGAGAAATTAATCAAATCAACCCTGTAATTATAAGCAAAATAATCCTATCTGCGTCACATCTGAAGATAGATAAGAGTTGGCCATCCTCAGCCATTTGTATAAATGATTTCGTGAAAGTCATGATTTCGCTAAAATATGAAGGGCGGAAGTCATCTTTCCATCTTGGGAGATGACTTGACAATAATTACATTAGTCTTAATTCTCTGCACTATTTATTATGAAGATTTCTTCAAATCTAATAATCATAAAGCATGATAATTATTTTGTGAAATGAGATCACTAAATTCAGAAAAATATAGCAAATAATAACATACTGTTGTGAAGAAATATTCTTGAGAGTAGTGAGAATTTTGACACAAAGAATACCACGAAGAGAAATATCATGCGAATCATGAAGTCGTGTAATAAAACTTTTGAAGATACCTACCGTTGAAGGACCGATCTAAAAATATGCAATGCCAAGAAGTAAAACTTTTGATAATTTCAAATTGAAAAAAGAAGTCTGATATGATTCCCTTCCTTTCTTCAATCAAGAAAAAGTTAATTCTAATAATGATAAGGATTGATACTGCTCAAGTACTCTTGTTTTCAAGGAAGAAGCACAGAAATCCGATAATCCTTAGTAGAGTGAGTGAAGTGAAATTACGAATACAACAAAGAAGACAGCAGTTCACAAATTTCAAATTCAAAACTTGGTCAAAACTTACTGCTAACGATTGATTAACTCTTGAAATACTTTTCACCAAGAAATTATTAATTAATTTGCAAAAAAGGGGTGAATTAATCAGAAGCTTTGATGCCATGAACTAAAAATACATATACTGGATAACCATAAAAACATATATAGAAACATCTCGTATGCAAAATGAAATCTGGATTTTTCTATATCATTTCAAAATCTCTAAAATTGAATGATTACAAACGAAATTGTCTATCACCATAAAAGAAAAAAATTAAACGCACATATAATGTGAAATTATTTTCAAGAGTAAATCTGTAATAGCGAATCATTGTAATAAACTACATAAAATTTATATAATATATTTTCTTCTATATTTTGAACTGATGTATTAAATTATAAATTTTTACATCATTTTTTACTATGAGATCCAGAATACGTAGTACTAGCACCCACAAGTGTTCAGAAAGTGAATTCGACACTACCGCGAAGTTCACAATGGAAATTATATTTTCAGCGGGAAGTATACATCTACCAATTGTAGGCAATTTCTTCGTTGAATCTAGAGAAATATTAAATTATTTGGCAAAAATTCGCAAACTAAAAAGTTCAGTAAAACATTTAAAAAAAAAACACTAAACTTTGAAATTAACACAATTTACTTTGATAGAAATATTGTTGTTCTAAATTTGTTCTTCGAAAAACTAGAAGCAATACTAATAACCGCTGCATTAGAGTTTGTATGCTGAAATCAAAATCAAATTATAAAATGTCTTACGAATAAGACCAGCTTCGAAATCCAAGCAAAACGTAAGAAGTTGTTGAACGGTTTCGTCAGAATCACCAGATGAAATGGACTGAATAAATCGTCCAAGAGCAGCGCTGGTTGCATTCAGTGTTTCTCCAAGTCGTGCACGCATCGTTTCATCTTCCGGTAATCGAGGACGAGATAACAAACAAGCCCTCCACCTACTCAGATCTCGAACTGAATACCTACATAATAATTAAAATAGTCTTCAATAAGCCATTGCTAAAAAAATGACAATCGTTGAGACTGCTTTAAATTGACATGGCTCACTTTTTTACTTTCTGAATTTACTTATTAAAAAATCATAAAAATGACCTTGTAATAACATCACCAAGGAAATCCATATTCATGCAATGAATATGTTGATTTAAGCCTAACTGCTGTGTCAAATGATCAGGACACACAAAAGAACAAGGTTGCACCAGGATGTCATTTCTTGCCAGTCGTAATTCACTCTAAAAAAAACACTATTTATCACTGGCTTATTCTTCGTTAATCTTCCACCAATTTTTAACTGCTAACTCTATTTTCACTACTGCAACGCAGAGAAAAGTTCAAGTGATTAATAGCACTCAAGTTATATGAATTCAAAATGCACTGAAAATCTCGGCAGTGCCAAACTTGAAAATACTAAATTTTTATATCCAGCTCTAATGTAGAGCTTTAGGTTCAAAAAATTTAAGTCATCTGCTTAACTAAACATTCGGGCATGTGCAAAAGCTTGTGTATAAAGACTCAGTATCAGGGAAATAATTTTAAGGAAAAAATCTTCAGTTCACTAATTATGTAGAACACTTTAATTTTTCCACAGTATAACATACTAGAAAGCAAGCCATTATATGTTCCACGTAAATCTCTCTGCTCATGGCTATTTTCGGCATCCATTTCACCGGTACCCATTTTTCCATGCCTTTCTTTACTTTACTTTCCGAAAAGGTAGAAAAAGCTGAACAGCATGGCTCCTGAAAATAAGGAACAGATATTTTAAATATTTCCGCAAAACGTAATCAATTTCATAAAGAACTGCACTCTTTTATCAAACAGTCGCCTGATCTAACTGTCGAATTAGATTATCGACGAATCCATTTTAGAAATCCTAAATTTCATCATTTTTCAAAGAATATTACTAATTTCAAGCAAGAAAGTAACCGTTTCCATGGAAGCTTCTTCACGTTGAATTGCAAAGTTGTACAATTCTCGTGCTTCTAAGTGTTGAAATTCAAAGACAGAATTCACCACCGCTAGAAAATATTTTTAACACACATTAAAAAAAATACAAAATATTACCACGTCAATTCGGTTTGCTGATGAATAACCCAATCAATGATCCAGCAAATAACAAATCATAAATTTGCAACGTTCGAGAAAGAAAAATTGAAATACCTTTTGTAGTATTATGAAAAAGATTATCTGCAAAATCAACCGTCTTTTTCATCACTTCCATATCTTCGTTCTGCGCTACTTTATGTTCACTTTCTTTCATTTCTACATCGATCGTGCGTATCGCTGGTGATTCAGGAGCAGAAGGTGAACTGGATCCTGGTTCAGCTATAGGTAAGGAAGATGAGAGACCATGTATTGATTCATCTAAATTGAATTCTGAAAATTTAAAAACAAAAAAAAAATGGCTTTCTTGAATTAAAATGTATCACCAAGAGCCGAAAAAAAGATTAACCGCTTCTTTTGTCATTGAGACAACGCATATATTCCGATATGCAACAAGCAACAAATGCTGACTTTGATGTAGTTGTGTATCCATCATGTTTAGATGATTTTTTTAAGGATAGTTGCATTTCCATTATTTCCAGATATGATTTTAGATCCTAAAATATGACGTTAAGCAATACAGCCTAGAAAATGAAGGGCCATTTAATAAAAGATAGAAATCAGGAATCAATGTAAGAATTGCAGCACTAATTGACTTAATCCATGACAAAAGGAAATACCATTTATCATAGTGTTTAACATTTTTAACTTCACTAATCCATTCAAATTCCAATCAATAACTAACGAAGATTCCATCATGCCTAATCTAAAGTGGAATCTTAAATCAAACAGACCTAAATTATCTGATTTGATATTTAATTCACCTTCAGTACAAAAAAGCAGAAGAAAAGCAAACCGAGAAACTGTTATGAATTATTTAAATTTTCCCAGTGTAAATAAAATAAAAATATTTCATAAAACTGAAAACAATACAACGTACACCGTTGCAGGAACGCGCAGCTTGCTCTTCCGCTTCCAGAAGATCATCAATCCATCGAAACACATAACAAAATCGTTCACCTTTTGCAAGTTTTTCCTTGATCACTTCCTTAGCTCTAAAAATGCAAACGGCAACTACAGCAAGGAAGCAAATTACTGTCTGTTCTAGATAAGAACTTTTCATGTCTTTGACATTCTTTTCTTTACTCCGTTGAAACGTATAAGCGACTTGGAAAAAATACAAATAACCAATACTTTAACTGACTAATCTCTGAAAGAGTAGACAGCTTACTTCTTCTGGTAAGTATGATTTCGAGTTTCATTATTGGGACCGTTTGGTACTACTGCTTGTCTGGTGTTTACTAGAGCTTGATGTATCAATGTTTCGAATAGTTCGGATCCTAACTCGGGTTGTTCATCATAGCTAGAAGTGAAACTTGTACTTCATGGCTATTTAAATTAATATCATTATACCTCAGTTGACCTGCTGCAAAATCAATTAGAATGCAGATAATCTATAACGCGAGCAAACTATACTTTGCGATGCTAAAGGACTGAGAAGTTTTTGCTCCGCAAAAAGCTTCCGGAAGGCAACATACAGCAGCCGTAATGCCGGTTGATTTTCGTCCTTCCACGTCTTCCATTATTTCATTCTTGGATTTTGCTGTAAATGGTATGAATTAGCAAAAAACTGTTCGTAAATCGTTAAATACCAAAATTTGCTTTACCGTCGAGAATATCTCATAATTAATTTAAGAGCATGAAAATCAGCTTAAACATTACTACAAGGAGAATAGTTCGTTCAGAAATCAAAAATAAAACTTACCGCGAAGAATAATATCAATAAAATGACATCCTGTATGATACATGCAAAGCAAATCAAGCTCTTCTGATATTTCAGATGTCTTTGAATCCTTAGTCTTCACAGAAACTTTATTCTTCGAAGATGCATTTAATTTAAGGACAGCACGTGATTCCGCCTCAATAACATCCAAAATTAAGTGTAAGACTGCATATTTCAGTAAACCAGTACTTTGCTCCTCTAATCCTAAAATAAAAATGAATGAACAAAAATAAGGAAATTGAGGCAAGTAGATTTTTCAAGTAAATAGATCTAATGGAAATTTCTCATTATTCGATTTAAAGTATTATAATTATAAGTATTATGATTCCCTTTAATTGTGGTTCCATATAAGCAAAGAATTTCAAACAGTAATTCTAGTACTTGAACGACACTTGGCCAATAAACATAATTGACGTTTGGATCATTCAAAACGGTAATATAATAATTTCAAGGATTTTTTTTAATTCATAGTACCAACCAATTCTTATCAGTTTATCAATTGGACCCTCCAATACACAAACCAAAGGAATGGCATGGTGAGATGCACTAATGCATATGCGAGCAACAACCTGAAAATGCTCACAAAGTAATTGGAATAATCAACATCGATCTAACGATTGTTCGTCGAAATTACTCAATGTGTTGGCCCTTGTTTTCACTATTTCGAATAGTTTCATTCAAATTTTGCCAAAAACATTTTAAAAGAGGGAAACACATCAGAAGCACATGAAAGATATAAAATAATCTTACTTTACATATTATCAATTTAGCTAATATAGGAAGCTGCTTTTCAAAATCACACAGCAGAGTGATTAATTTTCGAGCAACATCAATACATGGTTCATGAGGAAGTTTCAAGCGAATGCTATACTGTCTGCAGCGAGGTCGAGAATTACTTTTGCTCGCTATAGATATTGCTTTTTTCAAAGCTGATTCAGCTAAAACAAGTTATTTCGCTGCAGTTAGAAATTATTTACACTCAATTCAAAAGCTCTCGAATTAAATAAACCGAATGGTACTTCTGTAAAAAAAATGAAAATATTTTTGAATTCATGTGAAAATATAAGAAACATACAGGAATCAGCCGACGTCTTCAAGTCTGGGTTTTGTTGATGGATATATTTCTGAAAAATTGTTTTTGATTTGAACTGAAGCATAAGATTATCCAGCAAAAAATCAAAACATGTTCTGTGTAATTTTTATTTCTTTGGAATAGTGCACTACTGGGAACAGCAGGATAAAAAAATAATATAATGTAATCGAGATGCAAACCTATCGTGCCTCTTGATGACAGACTGAAATTAATCGAACTGTATGGTTTCCCTAACTATGTTTGATATCTTTCTGATGATTGCTCACCTTAGCCAAAATTTCTTCCATTTGCTGTTCACCAAGGAACGGTAACAAAGTTGCGTGCAGCTCTTCTGTTAATTCGATTGGAAAGTCCGTTCCAGCAAAAACCTAAAAGAAAAACTCCTGAAACTCGGAAGTGAACTTCTGTCAACTATTCTTAGCAACTGATGAGCAAAAGAACAATTCACGGAACCCACGTTTAAAATATAGCTATATTCCCGGACGAATTTTAAATCTATATCCAAACAATGTTCAAAAGACATTTAATTCTGCAAGGCGTTAAAATACGAACAGAAATAAATCAATTTGAAAGAAACGCAAATCGTTTCTATTTGTAGCTTACGCTAACAAATAAAAAAATATTTTGCTTGCTGAGCAGGTCTTCTAAATCGACCATAACATAAACTGCTGTTAATCAACGATTGCTGGTGTTAGTAATAGTGTAGCGAGACATGTTCACAGCAAGTGAAATGAAAGAAAGGTTGAAATTGGATGTAGTCAAAGGTAGAAGAGACAAAACTCTTGAGGTTCCGGAAATGAAGAATGGAGATTTAACACAGCATGTATAAAAGCGAACCGAATGACCCATTTTATTAGGTGGGGATAAACCATGGATTTTCTTCTCCATTTCAACTTTCTTTTGCATTTTGGCATTTAATGTCTTAGATATCTTCATATTTGCTTTCATTGCTTCCATCACCTTTAAGTGCTTCTCCCATAATGTCTCGAGTTGAGTTTTCTAAAAAATGTAAAATATGAACAGATACTATTGCGACAGTCCAAGTTAGGTCATAAACACCATATACAGACAGCACTATTTTTTTCTTCTTTCAGAAAGAAATTGAATATTGAATACAGATGCAATTGAATGCTGAACACAGATGCGCATCGGCTATGTGAAAACTCATTAATTACCACTCCATTTAGCTGAGTAGAGTAGTTGCCAAAACTATGCTTTGCACGATAGTGCTTACTGTCTATTTGATTTTCTTGAAAGAACAGATATTTAACCATATTTCAATCCCAATTAAATGCTCTTCCTATCTTTTTATATCACTGAACTTTTCAGTGTAAAACAAGTGATATTAGACATAACGGAGAAAATAAATTTGCAAAGTGCAATTCTGAACTTTTTGTAATTGTGCAAAAAGTTATAATTAAAATTTCCGGGTACCCATTTCGATCACTGTAAACACTTCACGAAAATCGCTACTGAACCAAAATATTGTTGAAACTAACAAATTTGAGAAAATCTTACAGGCTTTTTGTGTGACATGTCTAAAGAGAATCTAATTACCAAAGTAGTAGAGCTAATATTCTTTAAGGAATCTGTAGTTTTCTCGTCACTGTTCCCAAATTTCAATTTCTTCTTGTGCCATTTAGATGCAGAATCATCTTTTTCGCTCGATGTCATTATTCGCGAATATTCACCTCCAATGAATGCCCAGCGATCGTTTTTCTTTTTGTCTGAAAACATATTGAGTGGATGAAATAAAAACACATCGCTTTTAATGGATGACAAGCACTGATTCTGAAAAAAGCTCATCGGCCATAAGCACAGTCAGTGTGGGACTGACTATCTTTCTAACCTACTTGAAACGAGTTTTGCTTCTCTCTCTGAATGCATTTATTCTCACACGAGTTTGTTATTTATGATTCTATAATTCGTTCACCAAAAACCGAATAAATTTTAGAACGTTAAAAATATAGACGATTTCGACGAAGTCCCCATTCCAATTTTTTTGTACTGCCCTAACAATGTAGCTAACTTTCCGAAATATATGTTATAGAAAAATCTTATTAAGTCAGTAATGCCTAACTGCAAGATAAAATCCGAGGATAGCAGTCTCCAGAAACAGAACCTATAAAATTCTGTAAGTTAATGCGACGGTAAGGATTTCAGCAAATAGAAATAATCAGAACAAGAGAGTAAAATCAAGAGTAAAATTTTCAGCCAGAAACTGTCTTCTATATAGGGAGTTATACTTACTGTAAGCAATAACATCAAAAGCGCTCGAAAGGAGCATCAGAGACCAACAAAGCAAGGTGACATCCAAATTACTCTGACGTTGACAATCGGCTGTATTGTTATACAGGGCACCCATCGCTATTTCTTTGATAAGATTAAAAAGTTCGAGGATAATGGCAGACTGAAAAGTGAAATTAGTTGATGGTAACATATTAAATAAGATAAAAAAAATTGTATTAATCTATCTATATAAATTAAAATGCAGAAATGTTCGTCGTGACTTTTAACATAACTGCAAGTTCTTCATTGATAGTTTTGAAATTTTGACACAAAGTTACATTTCGAGTAGGCGCGTGTTTATATATGGATATACCTGCTCTTTTACCTTTCACACCTATGCCAGGTAAAAGTAGCAAGTGGACTCATTTTGACATTACACCGACTTATAAATTAGCTACACCAATCACACTCCAGTGGCTGGTATAGCTAGTTTTAAATAAAAGAAAAGGTTTAAATGATGGAACTTTTGATAAATCATGTGAAATTACCTGTTTCGAGCTAGATTTCACTGAATGGTTGCACAAAAATGACAGTTGCAAAAAAGTCCTACAATGATGTACAGTTATCATGAAGGAGATCTTAACAATTGTAAGTTAAGAGCCGAGATAAAATCATCAAATTTGCACAATTTTTGGTAGAAAATAACTAATCACAAGTTTTGAAATAACGATAATCAATGAGATTGCAAGACTTACTTGCGGTCATGCTTTTTGAGCTGAGTGGAAAAAATTTCTTTCAGAACGCGAGGAAAGAACAATGGCCACCACTCACTTTCGGATCCGTGGTGAAATAGCCAAGTGATACATCCTACCTAAATTTCAAATGTTACGTACTATCTATCTTGTTTGAGAGTAGAAATAAACCTAACTTTAAGCAACCTGTAATCTCGGTACGGTCGGAACACAGAACAAAACGAAGAGAGTAACAGCATCATCGAGATTGAATTTAGGTTGCACAACAATCTGCTCAATCGGTGGAAGTGACAAACTTATTTCTAACGCTTCCTTACGTTTTATTCGGGCATATTTTGCTTCACATGGATGACAGTTCTGCAAATACGAAATCAAAATTGCTACAAATTTATTATAAAGTTATAGAAAAATGGAATTTGCGCACTGTATACAAAAAAATCATTTTATAAAAATAATATAATTCCAATGAAATATGATATGCAAAGATAAATATTTTTCAAATAACCTAACAACTTTATGAGATAAAAAACTATGAGAACCGACGAAAATGTCCAGTCACACAATTTAATGAAATTCCTCAAACATTTTCTTTGCAATCTTAGAAATTCTACACTTTACGTCGTGATAAATGTTCTATTAAAATTAAGTCAATTATCAAGCCTTTCAACTGAGTTCAATAATCATGCAAAAAATTTTTAAGAATTGGCATATTTTGTTAGTAGCTTATAAAACACACCAATAATGCCCGTACCTGAACATCAATTTTGCTGTCATTGGTAAATGTTTCCAATGCAACAGTCCTAACATCAATCAAGTGCGTTGCTCGAGTGAGCAAAGCAAAGAGCTCGACTGCAATAGTCTGCAACTGATCTGGACAGCAGTCATTCCAGCCTCCCTTTAGAGCTTTCTCCAAATTTTGATCACTATCTGAACAGAGCAATCAAATTTTTAGTAATGCTCTCAAATGATATCTGTTAAAGCATTTTCAAATCACCTAGATATTTTCTCTTTCTAAACTTGAATCGTAAGACGAAATAACTTAATCGCATTCATTAGAAATTAACATTGATTATTTGGAAATACGTGCCATATGATGGTAAGTGGTCTAATTCCAACCGATGCACCACACCCACTACAATATTCCACTGAAGACTGAGTTGGACACATTCGCGATAGACTTGTTTTACTTCTTCTTCAGAAGCAGATTCATCCACCAAACGATGTAGTTCTGCACTCACAAATTGATGTCTGCATCGCAAATCTTCACACAGCTGACGTAAGTTATTTAAGATAACTATCATCTAAAATTCAAAATTTCTATAAATCCTGTTATCTTCCATTCAGATATATAAGGAATGATTTACAGATATAAATATAGAGTAAATGATTAAAATTTCATAGAAATAATAATAATCAAGTTCTCATTCTAATTTGCATTTTTCATTTGCGTAATTTAATAAACAAAAACTGAAAACTGAATATGTGAACAATTAAAAACAGTATATCATATTAAGAATCTCCTTGTAGAACAATCTGTTACACAAATTCATATAACATCAGTTGTTAAATTAATAAATATAAACTATTAAGCCAAAAATATACGGGCTGTTAGTATCATGGTTATTTATTTCAGCTGGAAATTAAGTACTATTAATAAAATTAAACTATTTTTTAAGCTTCAAAAGAAATTATATAAGAGACCAAAAGAAGAAATTTTAAAACAAACCTTTTTTTGTTGATTAGATGACATACAGTGAGCAAGGTACTCTTTCTGCATAAATGGACAGGAATGAATTTGCCATGACGAAAAATAACGATGCCCAAAAAAGAGTCCTACCGGAATTTTGCAGGCTGTGCTATAAAGTTGCCGTCCAATATAAGTTATCTGCAAGTCGATGGCGGAGATATGAGTGCTGCTATTTTATTTATAATCAAAAAAATGAATATGACTTATTAATTTTACATCCTATAACCCCTGTGAAAAATTACGGATAATATGCATGCATGCATTTATAATCCTAACCTTTACAAATCTTATTCGCATAAAAGGTTGTAAATCTTGTACAGCGATACTTTTACGACAAATATCTGTCGTCATCAGTAATCGTTGTCCATCAACATTTTCACCCAAGAGCCACACGTCTATAGAAATTGCTGCTATTTCTGCTACTGATGGGATAAATAAATCTGTTAGAAGAACAGGTATCCCAAAATCCAAGATGACAAATTTTCTAGATCCTACAAATACATCAAATTGAAAAAATGAATTTCAATTTTTAAGGAACAGATCAAAAATAAAGCAATGCTGCAACTGACTATTTTAACAAACTATTCCCTACACATCGTTTAACTCTGTTCTAGAAAAGTGTACTACGACTAACCAAAAGAAATTCTTTCCATCAATAAGATTTTTTGTGATGGTAACTTGAAGATATCAGACGAAATCATGGGTACTAGCGATGGAATCTGAGCATGTATTTCAGTTGTTTGATTGCTATTTCCCTGAGACTCTTCAGCAATGTCCTGCAAAAGTACAGATGTAAAAATAACGATAACGACAACCAGTTTTTTCAATGTTTTATAACATACTTTACATCTGCTCTGCGGTAGAATTTTTTAATGGATAAATTCATTGAAACGGTAAAATTCATTAAGCGAGAGGTCATGAGTACGGTAAATCCTGATTGTGTATCGAAATAGAGAAAGTATTTTACTCAAAATTAGAAGTGAGCTTTTCATATTAAAGAGGACTTCTAGGATGACAAAAGAAAGAATAAGCAGTTATCATAAATTTCTGAGTATTTTAAATTTCATACCGCAGATTCGTTTTCCATCATAAACGCCAAATTCGGTTCTGAGTTTATGGGCGAGAGATGTGATGGAGATAGCGGAGTTGGCGTCATAAATGGTGTCGTTTTCGGTGTAGTTGGAATACCAAAAGTACTTGCTGATGATCCTTGGGTTGCGAAACCTTGCGCAACAGCTTTAAAACTTTCTGAATTATCGTTTACTAGCGAATTTTTGATGAAATAGCATGTATTGCTTAAAATTTTCATACTTGCAGACCGAAAATCATTTGGCTTCATGTTTTGAACGAATATGTGAAACACTGTGGCTTACTTTGTGAACTCTGCTCAGCGTTCCCAACTGTATTATCTTCTTTTGTCTGCGCTTGCTCCATTGCAATCAACGTCATACGTGCATTCAAATCTGCACTTAAATCTTGTAGACCTGGTTTCGGAGCTCCAGAATCATTTCCAACGCTTTGTTCCGACTTCTGAAACATACTACTATCAAAGAATGATCTGAACTGTGTTATTGAAAGTTTCCATTAAATAAACTCCAGACATTTTCCGCAATAAATGGATTACTTCATTGTCATGATGAGTACAAATTATATCTGCAACCTGTAAGAAAAATCTCATATCTAGAACCAAATAGCTTATCCAGAAATTCTGTACTCTTTAAAACTTTATTTTACAAAATGTAAATATGAATTCAAAAAATCAGCAAACTTTATTTAAAATTGTTTGAGTAACATCCATAATTTTCAGCGGTACAGAGCCTTCCTTTTCAGTATGACCAATCGGAGCAGATGTGCAATCAACTTCTGTTATAAAACCTATAATTTAAAATGAAATAAAATAGAATCAATTTTTAAACATATCAGCAAAACCATTCTCTATGATTAACTAGAAAAAATCATAAATTAAATGTTACCAGTTTCCGTGTTTTCCACTTTGACATGATCCGAAGCATATATTACGCTAAATGTGAGCGGTTCCGTTTCCAATAAACCGCTCAATTGTGTGGATGTCGTTACTGTTTGATACCTGCATTCCCCTTGAAAACTTACCGAACTTGCTGAAAACCGATTGATCAACTGCTGTTCTGCATTATTTTATATGGACAAATAGAGGAGATTCAGCTGCAGAAGTAATAATACTACTAATTAGAAGTTAATGAACACAGACTATTATGTGAACATTTAAAACTGGAAACATGCACAATATACTGAGGCAAGCATAGAATATTAAAATTTAATAAAATACTTTCAACAACTAAATAAAAGTACCAATGCCAGAAGCGAGATTTTAAATTCAATAATTTACCTTCTGTTATACCTTCAGAAGTTTCCTTTGTACAATCTGTTGATATATTAAACAATGCCAGCCAGTCTATTTCATCCTAAAATCTGCTGACATGGCACGCAAATTAAATTTGTATGAAAAATTAATAGAGGTACTAGAGTAGCACCTAGTTTGAGATTTTTTTCATAAATATAGCATGGAAAATATGATTGAATTAAAAATGGTTTTATATAATCCTCATAAAAACGATTGATGATGAAAATGTAAAATCTTTTTAATTTCATTAACCGACTAACATGCAACTCCTAACTTATCACATTTACAAATTAACATACCTATTTCTAGTTTTCAAGACAGAAATGACTCTGTTATTATTTCTAGTAGCAGGGCATTCAGTTCTTTTCCTTCTATTTGTGAATTCCAACAATAGCTTATAAAATCAACAGTATTTACTAAACCATTAACTATATTCTCTAGATACATAAGCTTAATACTACTCACTGCAATGCAGACTAGAAAAAAAAAGTAAATGAACTTCTGCAGTTAATCCACTTATATTCGTGTTTGCATCAACACAGTCCTTATTGAGAATCCTAGATTCGGCTGCAGAAATCTTTTCGTAACGACTCATTCCAGCATTTTGTAATGATTTCATTTCACTATATCCTTTTCCGTAACCAGCAGCAGTAGATGGCCATTTGTAAGCAATTAGTGTTGGTGTTGCCGGTGGAAATGCACTAGCATGTGCCAACTCACTCGCTAAAACAACAAATTTACTGGATCTCAAAACATGTAAATCAACTTATATTTATTAATTCTTCAAAATGTTAGCAAATAACTGAATATGTATACAAACGAAACTTACGATCATTCAGTTTAGTAGTGGCAGAAGCTGGTCGCTGCCAGAGCGAAAGAACTGACCTTGGCCACTCATACATAATCTCAAAGAACGTGTAATTGAAGATTAAAATTTTCAGGTCCAATAATATTTTAATTTCAAATAATTGAAGTAAATTGAAAAAAACGAAAAAAAACTTAAATTATAAATAGAAAGTGTAGAGTGACACAAATATCGAATGTAGCAACCTTAGTAATCAAAACAGTTCAAACGTACCAACTCTGTAGGTAATCCACTAAGATTATATTCAGTAGCCAATTTATCATGCACCGAACCATTCCAGCATTGCTTCCATGCAATACCAACAAACGTAAGCGTATTTGTAAACGCATTTAACAAAGTGTTCAAAAGTTCAGCACAAGATACATCATTTGTCTTCATTACTGCCATCTGAAATATTATTTTTATTCATATTTTCAATATGTGTAATATCCGAAACTGGGTAAAAACTATAATTACAAATCATCCTTTAAATTCATCAAAATAAAAAGCTAAAAAAATATGTGAATAAATGTCCCGAAAACGTTTAATGATTACACTTCCATAACAGTGAGAAGTAGCAATCAAAATGCGTGAAAAATTTAAACTACGGATCCATTAAAGACGAAATGACTGCATACTATAAACAAAATAATCAAAATAATGAGCATATATAGCTGAAACAAACCTTCATCAAAGCGAAAATAAATACAAACAGCCAATGAAGGGATCCAGCATTCCTAACTGCATGCAAGTTTGTCACGATCCGAATTGAACATGACAAAAAAATTTGTAACAATTTCGAAAAAGCAACATCATCTGACTTTTCAAGAGCGCTTAAATGAAAGTTCACGTTAAAATTTTTTGCCAATTTTTTCAATTTTTAGAAGCATTAGTCCTTTGTTATTACTTTGCTGCAACTTGCAGAAATCTGCACATATTTAAATTAAGAATAGAGCTTAATTAAAATACATTTGGAAGAACCATACAAAAGAGAGTAATTTCAATCATATTTAATCTATAGTTTTTAAAATAACCTATATTTCTTCTATCAACCAAAGCTCTGCATAAAACGAATAAAACTAACCGTAACAAATACATCAACGTAGCGCTCCATTTGTGAGAAATTGACCGTGAAGAAATTATAAAACAGTTAACGAAAATGGCATCAACATTTTCGATGATCATTTCAGCAAAAGCGGACAGGTAAGTGCTGAAGAATTTAACAGCAATTCAAGTGGTAAAAAATAAAAATAGCAAGCGATAATCACACAAAATTATTAAAATGTAATTAGCAAAATTATTAGCAAAACGAAGTGGTAGTATATCCAGCCAATTTTTTAATTGAAGACAAAAAGATAAATTCCTCACTCAATTAATATCACAAAAAACTTTTCTCTCCAAAATAACAGTTAAAACTTGAATCAGTTGCAACTTACTGTGATGAAGTATTGACCCAGTTATCGATCAGCCACTCAATAATACCAATCGCAAGACTTTGCTGCTGCAACTTTTCGCCTTCTGTACGAATTTTTTGAGCTGGTGATATTTTCGGAGCGATCCCAGCAGCTAGCATCACTATACTGTTGTGCAGATCCGTAGTTTCAATAAGTGCACGCTTTTCAATTCTTTAAGAGAAAAAAATTTAGAGCTTTTTTTATACTGAGAAATTATTTTCTTATAATCAGAATTCCTGAAGAAATCCAACATTTTTAAACTAAAAAAGCAATTATCTGAGCAAAATAAATTTGAAAGAAGCGTTATTAAAAACATGACATCCTATTGATAAAATATTTAGAAATCTGAAACTTAGCATTGCACAATACTCTTATTGCACAACATTTTGTTAAACATCAAACAGTCAAAAACGGAAAAGTAGCGAATGTAAGTTCTTGTCATGGGCTAGAATTACGTTTAAAAAATAGTAACGTATTTTAAATAACAAAAGAGTACCTCTCATTATGATCAACTGCTCTTTTCGCCTTTATCACTGTTATCACTAATTCATCTATCCACTGTATTCCACGCCGATTAGTAAAACCTGAAATGCGAAACATCTGTAATTAAACAAACTTTCTTATAGTTTAAAGTGCAAATAAGTATTCTTCAAGTCACTGATAACGTATGTCATTTTCAAAATATAATTCGCTCCATAAATTTGAAAAATTGATACCTAAAATACGGAAACTAGTAAACTTAAATCTACCTCATTGATTAGTACGCCCAAACCTACTTCACTAATAAAATTTCAAAAAATACTGGTATTCCCGTGCATAGAGCCGTCTCCATTTCCGGCTGTGTAAGAGTGTGATACTTCTGTAAATTCTCTATCATCCATACGACGTTTCGAAGATGATTTCGTTTTACCAGGGGCACCTGCTCTGCAAATTAGTATTATTAGCAGTGCTATCAAGAATGGTTTTTATTGCGTAAATCTCTATTTATATTTTTTATCTGTTATTCAAACTCTGTAATTCAAACTATATCTAAGATGAGTTATTATGTTGCAATTAGAACCTTAGTAACTTCGAAATAACAATTTTATAAAGATTTTACTTTTAATAACAAAAAACATTAATAGCATAGCATACGTTTTAAGTTTGTCTCGTTCGCTTGCTTTCATAGCCATAATTGCCTGATCAAGAGAATAATCAGATACAGCCTTCAAGACAAGATAATAAGAAACCGATTTGAAACCGATTACATTGCCACCTAAAAATTTTTGCACATCTCTTAAAAATCTTGAAAGATTAAATGATCTAAACAAAAATACGAAATTGTTTCCTAATCGAAATTACCTACATTTCTTAAAAATACATGAAGATTTTAATGAATTTTGCTTGGACAGTTTCCTGACGAAATACCTTTTTTGACAATTTGAGGCAAGAAAAGAATTCCCGGTAGTTGTACTTTTGCCGAATGACTGTTAAAATCAGCATATTCAGCGCAGTGATACGGACCAGCCAACAAATCACACTGAAATGATTAAACTGTTTGTCAACGGATATAAAAATAAGCACATATCTGAAAATTACTCAGTAACAAAACAAAAAAACTACCTGAACTTAAAATGACCATACAGCAACATGAATTAATCAGTCCTAAAAATTGATTGTAGAAACAATAAAATTTTAACTAAGATCAATCAGCCGCAGAAAAAGTTTACCTGTGCTTCGATTTCTCCTATATCGACATATCCAGAAAGAGATGTTTGTGAATGCATTTTCAAAGGTGAAGAAACATCATCAGCATTATTTTTCCGACGGTACAACCTTAATTCGATATCTGGACAAGCTTGACATGTTTCATGGAAGTTCAAAAAGATATCGACGTGTGAAACGCGTAATCCGTGCTAAAATGATCCAAAATCATACATATGGCCTTCACATCAAATTTATCTAACTTCATGAAGATCTGATCAGAGAAACATCTATTACTAAAATGAAAGATTAAGTAGAAACGTACGGTTTTATTAACAGAAAATATAAAACAGTTATATATATATATATATATCACTTTTCATATAAAATCACAAAAACAGTGGAAATTAATTAAAGTATCAAAAAGAATAACGAACTTGGAAATGGAGTAATTCGAAAATATGCGAGTCACTCGAATATCCACAATTTGATTGATAAAACCAAGTTCGGCTCACCCCTTCCACTGGCATATTTTCGATGAAGTATTTTCTGATACGCTGATTTGCTGGTACTTCGCTCCATCCAGGTGGAGCCACGAGGTGATATCCCGGCTGTCCACCACTGCAAAACATTTAGATTGTCATCTATAATCTCACTTAGCAAAGAAAAACAAGTGCTTCAGAAGTAATGAATAGAAACCTTTGTTGTCAAAAGAGTTGTCGTTCAACAAATTTACTAAGCATTCAAACAATAAATAATTCATAAACTTCCTTTTCTCTACTTCTTTTCTCTTCAGCTCCATTGAAGGCACACATATTATAAAAATCTGCTCAAAGATATGAGCCAAAAGGATGGGAAACTGACATGCAGAATACAATTTGCCCCTGCAAAAAAGGCAGGCTTTCAAAACTTACAAATGATAAGGAAGTCGATAAGTGGCACCCCTTAGTGGTCCGCCAATATCACTTCTTGTTAATTTCCATATTCGCCGTAAACCTGCAGTCGATAGATACTCCGACCCCATTGTACTTGCCGCATTATTATCACTAGACGGTAGATTTCGCGCCATTTCTCGGTTAATATCTGCATATAATTCTCAAATACTTTCACACATGAATATATTTAATAACGAAGTAACCGGGAGTTTCCTGAATGACTAAGGAAATGCCATCGAAATATTAATCACTGACTCTATCAAAATCGCTTAAAAACAATAAATTATAAAATTGATGGAAATGCACAATACTTTTTGGCATATCCGATTGCTGTGAGTCACTCATCTTGCTGAATAGCGCAGCAACCGCAGCGTCCTCATCTTCTTCATAATCTGTACTACGTGAACTCGATTGTTCAATTTGAACAGTTATCAACTGGAAATAGAGATAAGAAAATTCACAGAACTTCAATCAATCGATCCAATAAAAAAAAATTGACACTGACCAAACAATCTATCTTGTTGAACTAGATTACGCATAAATGTTAAATAATTTCTCAACCAAAACATCGGCAGAAATGAAAAACCATATTCGAACTAAGAAGCAAGCAGTTGGAATTGGCATGAACTTTGAATCGAGCTTAATAATATGTAGAATGGTATCTCTGATATAAAATACAAACCTTTCCTGAATTCCTTGTCAGTAGAGTGACTTTTCCATTATCCATAACAGCAAATTGAGCCACTTTCTCATCACATAAAGAATACAACTTATTTGTATTAAGATTGACGAAATATACCATATCTTCCATTGTACGCTGAAAATTATTATTTTCGTATACGGTGAGCGAAAGGAGTCATGGTTTTATTGAAAATATAAAACAGTTTTGCAGTAAGGCGTTTTCCAAAAAAAAAATCACAGATACATGGATGAAGAAAACTGTGTTTTCAAAATTTATATCGAAGAAAAAAATTACAATAACTCCGCCATCGAAGTTACTGATACAAGATTCGGAATTTGTGTGAACAGGATCCATATTTGCTAGAGAGAACTGCATAATTCGAAAATCTTTGTAGTAGTAAGTTTTTAACGGCTCTCTCTGAAAGATATTGATTTCAGGATTAATACAAATTCTGAAAGTAACAAAAGTAGTTATTCCCAATGCAATAACTGATTCTGCATTCAGCCAATAAGATGTCTTCTCAACTATAGTTAGTATAGCACCATAAATTTGATCTTCGATTAAGAAATTTTCAATAAGTTAAGGAAGTGGCGATCTGAAAAAGGTTTTAGATAACCTAAAGAATGATAAATTTTTGACACCTGTCAACCACTACTTAGAAATCTGATAAAGACTAGCAAAACAAAAACCTGAACACTGATAGCAATTTTTCCAAAGTTGATAAGATATATTAGTATTGCTGAATGAATTGTATTCATCGTAGGTTCCATGTTGTTAACTACAACAACCACAAAAATATTTTGCATTGGAATTACGGCTGATATCTGAAACTAATGATTACTCAAATACTTTGTCAAAATATTTCTAGTCTAATTTCAATTTCCTACTTTTTCACTTTGTTCTCTTCAAGATTCCTTAAATAATAAAATTCACAACATTTACAGAAAATGGAAATCTAGAAACTCAAGTGTAAAAAATTCAATTATGAAATCATACAGAATCAATAGTCGTGAATATGATCGAAAAAAATTAATAAGTTTAGCAAAAAAAGACAGCATATAAAGAAAAAAATTACTTCCATTGACGTATTATCGATTGCAGCTGGCAGCTTCAAACATTGCACGAAAGAAATATCCATCGATGGCGCTTCATAATTAACAGATATGTAATCCGCTTTTTCATCATCTTTTCCACCGGTTTTCGATGGACCTTCATTTTCTTTCCCTATAAATTATCTTTTTTTAAATATGTAGCACTCCCGTTGTCAAAAACTAGGCATAACTGTATGATAAATATTATTATAGATAATTAATTGTGCAAAAGGCGATTCTTAGAAATGTAATAATACGCAATTAGTAACAACATAAAATTAGACATGTCCCGAAAACAGGCACTAGATAAACTGACGAAACACAACAAACCAGTCGGTAAATCAATAAAACTGGAATGCTCGCTATATGCAGAGTCTGACCACTCTAAGATTGCATCGTCAGCAGTGTCCATTAGTAACACCCCCTCCGTAAAATCGGCTTCATTTACATTAGGGGAATGAATCACTTTATTTTCAGTCGGTTTTGAATCCTCTAAAATAAATTTTTATAACTAAAATCAAAAAAAAAGAGCTTTGCTTCAGTTTCTCTTCCCAAACTTTCCACATAACATGGCATGTACATCCACATTAGTCAGATAATGAATTGAAACAATTGTCCGACTTTATACGTCAGTTTTATTCTGATAATGTATAACTCATAAATGATTAATAATACACATGAAATATGGAGTATTTATTTAACATTCCATAAAGAAACCTTGGCGAATGGAAGATGTGCGTTTACGTGAACTAAAAGAATCTGCACAATCAAGCTGATAAAGAGCCAAAAATGGTCGGAGCGATGCACTAGAATTAATGCAATCATCGACGGAACATGATCCACTAACAATTCTAGGTGGCATATTGATAAATCCATGAGCTCTATTCATCGTATTTAATGTACTTATTTCAGTTTCCAAGTTGCTTTGGCTTTGTTGGCGTACTACAATTAGAATTAACTTTTAAAATCACTTTTCGAGCAATAAATATTGAAAATACATTATTTCGTAATTGATTAATGCACTACTATAGTTTTGAATTACTGAGATTGAGTTCATTAAATATACTAAAGCTGCGGTACATGAACCATTTGAGAAATGTTAACACAGTGCTAGCAGCTACTAAATCTTAATATACCCCTTTTCAGTTTTGTGTCATTTACAGAGACGGCGACGACTACTAAAGTTTGGTTCTGTTCATACGATTTTCTTGCTACAGCTCCAATAGAAGGATCAGCAAGGCATGGCTTTCCAACGGTACAAAGAGCTGTTATGATAATCTGTAACGAATATAGTAAGTTATGCAACAAAAATTTTTAAAAATTACGAAAAAATTGCATAATCTTCGTCAAAAAAAAACTGATAGTATGTCTTAATTTTAGCCTAACATTAAAAAAACTGATGTTAATATACTTTGTTACATATTATAAATTAAGAAATCTCTTTATCTATTAAATGCTTAGCAGTTAAGGAGTTCACTATACATACCTTTAGTTCTTATTTAAATAAATAATTTAATGATAATTTAATAATTTGAATTTAAATAATTTAAACAAACTAGCATGCAGATACATTAAATAAAGTTATATAAAGCTAGAAATTACTTCGCAGCAAGCATCGGCCAGCAACGTAGACAACGCTGGTTTCAGTAAATATTCATCTGATGAAGATCCTGAAATATTTCAGGATTATATATGAAAATGCAACACAACAACTTGGTTTAAAATGTATGAAGGATACCAACCTTTTATAGTGTTCTCATGCTGCGTTTCTTCATCTCTACCAATACTTATCAAACTATTTCTGAAACAATTTAAAATCAGCCAAATCGGAAATCTAAATTATGGAATGATTTTATAAATCCTAAATCAAAATAGCAGCATGTATTTACGTGAGATCGTCACTCCAGGTAACTCTCTGAGTTCTGCGAGGAGGTGGATCGTCTTCCATCACTATACAATCCAGAATAGCGGAAAAGAACTTCTCTGAATTCAAAGTAAACCACTGTTTCATCTATAAAGAATTGATTCGTTAAAATAAAATTTACAGATGTTTAAATAAATATCAAGTAGTTCTTGCATTAAATCCACTATATTTCAGTTCTGTTCATTTCCTGAGCCACACATACAAAACTCATTAAAACAAAATGAAATATTAACCTGCACAACACTATCCATCCGCCATAGATGTATTTCGGCGGATTCTTTGCTCGCTATAGCGATCCAATCTCCACTTCCGACTGAGAACACGAGTGACGATGTATGACTTACTTGCAAATGATGAACAAATGGTGATAAAGCGGACATTGTTAAAACCAGAGGTACATTTGGGTTCGTGTAATTATGCACGAAGCGGCATTTTGGCGAATGGCGCTCGTGTTCAGACCTAAAACTCATTCGTGTAATGAAATTTTCGAATATTTTTTATCTCTTTGAATAATAAAATCAATTTTACATGATTTCGAGAATTTAAGTTTTGAATTTCTAAGCCTTTTTTAATTAGTAATGTTCTATTATTTTCAGGAAATTTTAGATTATTTTAGAGGTAATTATTTTAATTAACTCTGCTAAGATATTAATTCGAACCAGGGTTCATCTGAAGGTTCCCAACACACTAAACAAACAAAACAAGAAAAGCAGAGAACTCGATCGTCGCCAGCATTATTCGGTTGGTGATAAAATCCTGCTTCAGCCATTTGACATGGTAAAGCCCATCTAAAAATGAAATATGTGGAAATAGTAATTCATCTTTTTTGGCCATTCTTATATTACATAAATTGACATACCTGTACTCCATATGAGGCCAGTTTTGAAATGTAAGTCGACGAGCTGCTTCGCTTGCCATCATATCCTTATTTAAGCCTTTCCACTCCGGTGAATATTCAAAATTATATGGATTGTCTGGGTTCAGCATTAGCTATAAAATGATTGAAACTTGACAATTTGCAAGAACTAAAATCCAATTAAAATTTTAACCTAGAATTATTTTGTTTTATCGAAATTAAGATATAAATTGATAGAAACACAGATAAAACGAAAATTTACTCGCACGCGTTCTCCAAGCGTTGAAATATAAGGCCAAATAAAAGTCATCCATTCCGGTGGTACTTCTGTGCTATTCTTTTCCCCCGGAGTTTCCAGAGGTCGTAATTGCTCTAGCAGTTCTTTGCCGTTTGTTTCTACTACAACTGATTCCATCTATAATCAACAATTTTTTCAATTTATGATATCAACATAATGCATTCAGTTTTAGTGTATTAACCTAACAAATAACTTTTCTAGGTGGCATATTGATAAATAAAACAAAGCTTCCTTCTTTCGCTGCCCTATCACATGCCTTAATGAAAAGTAATACACTAATTTTACTAATATCATTTTTCGTCAAATGTTGTATCATTAACAGAAAATAAAGAACTACTTCTGAAATTTCAAGAACACTAATTAGTGTTACTTTGTTTACGATAGAACTATTGTTATTTTTGAGAGTTGAAGGAGTGATGGTAACTTTCAATCGCAATGCAAACAGATTATTTCGCAAATTCGAGAGTAATAATATTACGATTTCTGAGAAATCTAATACTCCGGAAAAGAATTATATTCAAAACGACAATAAAAAGTATGATCCAGAGGATAACTTAGGGAAAGCAACACAAATTTAATAACATTCAAGAAATTATTCAAAAATGAATATACAGTATTAGCGGACAAGTTTGCAACTGCGATGCGTAATTGTGATGCAAATTTATGCAGAGCAGGTCGTTGTTTCAGAATATCTTCTGAATCAGGATCATTTGTAATTATTTGTAGAAATTTTGTAGCCTAAAAAAGGATTGTTATTTTGAAGAATATTTAAAATGTTTTTAGCTTTATTGAATACTTTGAAAATGTTGAGGGTTAACAAGCACATATCCCACGATGCACTCAGAAAAACACAAAAAATTTCAGTGAAAGGAATAAGCAGTTTATTTCAGCATGGTTTTGCAATATATCTTATTAAAAACCAGTTGGTAATTTGCTCAATGAGAACCAAACATCTACCTCGTCTAATGGTAATTCAACAGAAACAGTTTTATTTGATGGCCTCTTCAATGCAGTCTTAAGAAGAAATGTACCACCATAATCCTGACGCAAGCAAAGCATTTTGGAATCTGCGACTGCCAATGTACTGCTATGTTTGTTGTAAATTATCTGCAAACATAAATTTGATGAAATTCATAACGGATGTGCAGTATTTCTAATAAATTATTACGCTGTGTTTTTGAGGTTTTAAAATTGGCATAGTCGATATTAAAACTTTTTAGCGTCCTTAAATGCAGTTAAAATCAGTAACAAGCTGCAAATTCAGTAAACTCTGGAAGTCCCAAAATCTCTACAACATGTACTTGACTACTGATCATTAAATACTGATCAATCATATACCCGAGCATTCGGATTTAAACGATATGTAGCCAGAGGTGTTGTGTTTTCAAACGCTGCATCAAAAATCATTGTTAAACCATTAATACACCGAAGCAGTATTTGATTTGTTCCATCTAGATAAAGTATTTCCGGCGAATTCAAGGCACTGTAGCTAAGTGGTAACCTACAATAAAGCAATAACCGTTATTTTCCAATTGAAACCAATTAGCAGTAACTTTAATTTTCAGTTAGAGTGCTTATTCAAAAAAAAATTTTAACCTTAAAAGCTAAAGTCAAAGTTATTATGAAAAACCTACTCCATGACTGGTACTACAACGAATCGTTCTTCATTGCTATCTGAGGTGGAAACATTATCACGGTGAATCAAATCAGCTAGTGCAGCAGCTACACATCGAATAGGACTACTGCTCATTCTCTATGATATAAACATTTATATCAGAAACAGTCACTTTATCGTATTTTCTGCTATCCTGTAAAGACAGACTGCAAATCAACACAATAAAATAATTAATTGGAATAATTAGATCCTACGTCAGTAAAATCTTTACGTATAATAGAAATTTACCAACAATATTAGTTGGGAAAGTCAGATTGTAAAAACTGAAAACTTGCAATTTATAATGATCAGGGAAAAGAGATTCCAATTATAAACGCGGAAATTAGCTATAAGAACGGTTTTATATTCTTTAAGAGAACGTACGCTTCTCACAGTAATCTTTTGTTCATCGTAATAGAGTAAAAATGTATCTGTTCAGTTAGGATATGTTAACTAAAGATGCTGTTCTTAAAAAATTAACATAAACTAAAAATGATATTCTGCATTTTTCATGTGAACAAATAAAGAATTGTTCAAATCATACATGAAAATAGGGACCACTTTTTGTGGACAAGAATAGGAACACAATATCAAATAGATGAAGAGCATTAGATGAACTCCATATCGGAAACACGAATTAAAGTGGAAGGAAACATGTCTTATAGCTAAACATATTTAAATTATGCGAATCCTGCCTACATGAATTAAAAAATTCAGAATTCAGAAAAGTCTCAAGACAATTAAGAAGATTCAGAACTTTATAACTACAGTTCAGTGTAATTTGCAGAAATTTGTATCCAAATTGTGGTAACTCATTTAGAGTTAAACTGTCAGCTTCATAACCGGTTTTCCAAATTTCGGTTGCAAAATTTGCATGATTATTTATTAGAAGTGGTCCCGAATCTATTTTCATTCATCAAGAAATTTATGCTCTTTCGACTGATATTATAAATGAATGAATATCATCCCATATTCATACAATGTTTCTCATCTTGCAGCTTTTGCGCTAATTTGCATCGAATCATTTTCGCTATTACTTTGGAAGTGATATTCTTTTATAAATTACAATAATAACAGCATATCATAAAAATGACAGTAATCAATCAACTGAAAATAAATGATTTTGAAACAGAAAAAAATGAGCCCAGAAACCACCAACATACCATATTAAGGAAAAAAATTGAAATAAAGAATAATACGGAAATACCGTATTGAAGCATGGCGCAAAGCAGTTGATCTAAGAGTATTCTATTCCCCCAGAAAATCGATCGGAGCTGCATAACATTAGTAATGCTAATTATCGCGATCCGATGAGCTAATGGAGAAAGATAATATATGTTACTAACTTTTCCTACCTAATTATTGCAAAAGTTTCCCGCGATATCTTTTGCCCACCCTGTACACGTTGTTTCCCTTATACGCGGGAAAAACGAACTGACAAGCCACACTGCGCTGCTTCATCTTCGTCAAACCTTACGTGGCTATGCCAGTAGCTCACTACGAAAATCATTGTCTCTCCAACCGTGACAATGAGGTGTCATTTTTCTCTCAAATGGGTAGCGGTGTATTTCGAAGATTCTGAGATGAAGTATTCTAGGATACTCTTCAAATCAAATCATTCGTTGAGTACTATTAAGATAATATTGTTAAGAACGATTGAATTCATCCCCGTGACACGCAGAATAGTCCTAGGATCGTCTCGTAAAAGTGACGTGCGGGGAATTAGTCGAAAACTGAGCTGAGAGCCACGAGAGATCCTTTGCCGCTGATATCAAGTATTATCATTAATGAGATACTTAATCATGGCAGGTGTGATAGACGTGTGTCATGTCAGCATTTCCATCGTCCTTCAAATGTATTCCTTTTCACCCATGCGCCATGATATAAGGGCTTCTCCCCGAGACTAATCTTTCCTTTATATCTTCTAGAACTGTGGATATTGTTAGTGGAAATTATTATTGGAAAACCCGAAAAATTTTACAATATGAAATCATTTATATGATTATTTTTGTATTGTCGATCCTTATATATGATCTCTATAATATCACACAAATCTCATCTTTTCCTACAAATGCGGTTTTTTTTATTTAAATTATTTAAATTTAAATCTATTATTATATTCAAATAATGTTTCTTATGGAGACCTACTACCGAATCGGGGAGCAAATCCCACCGAACCAAAAAGAGTGTTCTCCACTTTCCGAATAAATTTCTCCTCAACTCTTGATCAATCAATCAATCAATCATCGATAATTCTTTTATTGGTGCCATCAACTTCACATTTCACCGCAGAGAACAATCT
Organism: Cruorifilaria tuberocauda; assembly: GCA_013365365.1. Lineage (NCBI taxonomy): Eukaryota > Metazoa > Nematoda > Chromadorea > Rhabditida > Onchocercidae > Cruorifilaria > Cruorifilaria tuberocauda. The sequence goes on along the minus strand of JABVXU010000019.1, from coordinate 14,098 downwards.
TTCAACAAATCTATATAACAAATTATTGCCCGTGAAACAATTATGTTCTTTCGAAAATTTTCTACGACAAATATATCTACCAATGGCAGAGTTACCTCCCTCTTCCCAATTCTCTCCACAAGTATTTTTCTCACTTAGTAACGATGTCTGAACATGCTATCTCGCTGAGAAAACTTTAGGTATTAGCAGACGTTTCTGAAATATCAGCTGCATCAGTTAAAGGTCCGCCAACAACACTTTTGCATTGTAAAATGTAGAATGTTTAAAGCATCCTACAATCCTTTTATACCTTTTCTGATTTAGTGAAAAATAACATTGTCAATAAGGCCTCAACATTTTAAACATGTAATGAAATTGAAAATTGCGACAAAAGAGAAAACAAAATTTTGCGGAAATAAGTCTCGAAAAACCGTAAAACTTCCAGAAATTAATAAAGGTAAGGCATTAAATTATCTCATATATAACGACAAAATGAAAACGACATCATAATGGTTTAATATTAGGTAATTATAAATGAATCGAATAGCAACAAACTTTTGAGAGACATTCGTATGAATAGTCTGCGGAATTTTTCTTTTGTTAGAAAGACCTGGCAGTGTTATGCGCGTGTCATAACAAAACAATAGTAATTAGAGGATGAAACTTGGGAAAAAAAGCTTTGCGGAAAAACAAAAAATTAGGCAAGGCAAAAAAAGTATCTTTTGTGCTGCGTTCTTTTGTCAATTGAAATTCGAAATTAGAATAAATTTTCTAAACAACAGATTTGAGAGGACTGTACTTAAAGTATACATTTAAACAAATTATATGTATAAAAGCAGTAACTAGAATCTGGGACATCTCCTATCATCATAGTTATGCTGCTAAAGGACTTTGGCCTAGCGTAGTGTAACCAAATCGAAATATATCTTTTTCTCATCGACTTCATTTTTCATTTGCCTGCCTATCGACAAAATCCATCATACTTCATATTCATCTTTCATGCTTGTATCATTTACTTCATAGCTTCCGTTATTTTTATTACTACTAAATATATTTGTTTTATATTTACTTGGCGCATTTCAGAAATTGTAATCAGTTCACATAGCATTCCGCCGATTCAATCAAATCTATACCACTCTGTCTGCCATTCATGTACCTCCGCATTTGGTTCTCAATAAAAATCCTTGTTATATTTGCCTTACTTTTTTCAAAATTACACAGCTGCGCTGGAGCATTATACTTGATTCCGTAATGTACTGAAAGTAACTGTGCTCATTCTTTTTTCGATTTCTACAGTTTTCTTCTCTTTTTCTAAGACATATATCTAGTTCATTAAACTATAACCAATGATTTTTGCTTTCTTTTCCCAAGCTTGTTCACAAAGTTGTAATATTTTACAAAGGTGCCAGGTGTACCTGATATCACCGGCCTCCTGAAATGCATCATATAACGAGCATACATTCTTTCGAAGTACACTGGAACAATTAAATATCCAGTAAATCATCACTGCAATAATCATATCACCGGTTTGTTAGCACCATTCATCGATATTTAAAACATTTTATTGCATTATCATTCCAAGAAGACACGCATGCATGGTATGTGTCATCGACGTTCACGCGTTCGTTTTTCGTAAGTAAGAAGATTATAGAAAACCATTAAAAGGAAAATATTCGCCATTGAAAGCATGAGCGGCATTTTCCACCGTATTATCCACGCCTACAATGATGGATACATACTTTTCCAAAAAAGAAAAAGTTTCTTGGGCATTAAGAACAAGATGAATAAATCTTTCCAAATTATCACGATTATACAGAACTGAGAAATATGAAATTAACTAGTGGCAGAAAATAAGTAAATATAATAGAAGTACTACAAATGGTAGCTTCAGCTTACGAATATGTATGATTAAAAAATAATGGATTAAAATGATGTAATTTCATATTATTCCAAATTCCTGTGGCATTTGTGTGGCTAAAGGAGATAATCTGTAGAGAGAATGCCAAACACAAGTCTGAAGGGGTAAAATTTTATCAATAGAGAAACTATGCTTCATCGAATTCCATGAAAATTTGTTCTAATAACTTATTAAGCAAGCAATAAAAGCAATTCTAAGATCTGTGAAAAGTAGTAATCTCTCTACATGCCATAAATGACAAAAAAGATAATGACTAACCCTAAAAGCAGGATGAAACAAATATCTGAGAGGATTACTACGCAATAATTGTTCTTCTTCAAGAAGGCGCTGTAACTCTTGGCGTTGTTGCGAAGCAAGTCGTGCCGCTTCCTCTCTCCTTAAATGCACCCCAGATATTTCAAGCTCTACCAAATTTGGTAACGAGCCCCGTCCTTCGACTTCTTCGAATCCATCATCACCGTTGCCACCTCTTCGTCCTCGTTTCACAACATCTTCTAATCGTTTATCACTAGTTGTTGCCAGTGTCGACCGCCTATATAAATTCTGCAACATTTCACTTGCAAATTTCAATTACATCACATTGAAGTTAAGACTTGGAAACAAATTGGAAATATTGAACTGAAAAATACTGCAAAATATTATTCATGAGGAATATTCAAACCTAAATGATTCTAATATACTCCTTCTACCTGATTAGCCATATTACTTTCGTTTTAGAACAACATTCAGAGCATTAGAATGAGTAAAATATTATTAAACTATCATTACTATTTAAGGTTATTTGCAATATTGAGGCATAGATTAAAAAACCCAGAAGATCATAATTGAAATCTTTGTTAGAATAGCCTTCGCTTAATCCATTTTGATGAAATTCTCGTTGAAAGTTTGAACCATTAGGGAATATATGCTGGTTAACTACTATCATCAGGAAATTACACAAATATTTCTTCTGCCATTATGATAAATTTCAACGCTTGAAGTCTTTTAAGCAAAATAGGGGAAACAAATTTCTTGCCTGCGAAATATCATGCACAGCAAAAGGTTGCCTCGTGAGTGAAGGCCTATTCCTCTGCATTAATCCACTTCTGCTAGTATTTGCAAATATCATGTACTGATCGTAATGATCATCACTGAGAGACATTCGCGAACCGCTTTGAGCTGCATTCGTATTCTACAAATTGATACAACCAACTTGGTATAATCACAAAATTATGATTTCTCTTGCTTATGATAAGATAACTTATAATACACAAAAATCGCCGGTCACTACAAGTTAGATGTCACTCATAAAATTACTTTTTCCATGCAAAAATGTTTATAGTAATATATTTTTAGAAATCGGAATTTTACGTTAACTCTACACTCTCATTCCTTTGATTGCATTTCAGTAATAGAATAATTGTGGAAGAACAATGAGGCTTTATCTTTGATTTTTGTTTGATCGGTGTTTATCAGATAGAAATCAAAAACGATTTAAGATTGTAGAATACCTGTAACAAACTTCTGGAAGAAGCTGGACTGATATTCTGAATGGAACGAGGATCCGCAGTGCCATTATTAAACTGACGCTGTTGTAATTCACCAGGAATATTAGAATTTGTGCTATTCGATTGCTCTAAAGATGTAATATCGGAATGAAAGACAAATGATTGTTGATCTGATATTGCAAATCCCGTACCTTGATATGAAGAAAGGACATTCTGTTGGTGATGTTGTTGTTTCTGTTGATATTGATGTGATACTTTAATATTATGATGAGGCACGGTATTTGGATGATGCGATGAAGAGGAAATGTAAGGAGCCTTAGCGACCGGTAAAGGTGTACCCGAAACAGCAGGAAGTTGAGCAAAGGGCTGATGACTACCAGCAATCTTATGTGATGAAGAAACGCTTGGTAACACTTGGTAAGAAGTTGGACTAAATGTGGAAGTTTGTTGCGAACCCGTATAACCAACTGAATTAACATTTTGTTGCTGGTAAATTGATGCTACATTGCTACTCTGAAATCCAGAACTACTTTGATAGCCACCAGGATTGGATGACTGATGATGTTGCTGCAGTGATGATGATGCGTTATCGACATCTGAATTAATTATCATTCCTTGCTGATAAGAACTCATATTGCTCATTAGCTGCTGAGGTTGGTATAGTATGCCGCCTTGAGTTTGTGATTGTTGTGACGGCGAATAAGCGACATCCGGTGTGGTACCTGGTAAAGAAGGAGGATTCAAGATAACAAGTTCATCGGAGAGGTCACGCGATTCATGGGAACTTTTAGAAGTGGGCGGTGAATCGAAAGAGACATGATTCGGGCTAGTAATAGTACCAGCACTATGCTGCTGTTGCAAATAGTTCATCTGCATTCGAGCCGCCTCTGTACTGAGTTGTCTGAACTCCGGAGCAAATTGTTTTGCACACAACCTAGCTGTATCTGCATCTTCACGAGCTTGCAGTGCTATATAATCGGCTTGCTCCGAGCGTTCCTTAGCTGTTGCTGTTCGTGATACAGCTATGTCTGCCTAGAATTCTTCAAAATTCATTACTAACTGACAGAACTTTATTCATTGATTTCTGTGTATTTTTCCACAAACTCATACGGAAAAAGAGACTGATGAAAGCAATTACATTATGTTGAATTTCGATTTCACAGTCAAATTAATATTTAAATCCTTCCTCAAATGTTTTCCTAAGTATTTTTATTTACTTAGTTTTTGTATTGTAAAAAATACTACAGCAAAGAGTAGGCCTATTCTTCCATCAACAAAAAAATTTTTTTCATTCCGATCTCGTTGCTTCAAAGATTTTGAGAAGTAACATAACGATAACAAAAAAAATTGCGGGATATTTCACTCAGATTTCCATATTTTTTTGACGGAAATCAAAAACGATTATGTGAATAATTATAATCATATTATTCCTGCATGTTTTCAGCAAAATTGAAAGGTAAACCTTCTGCTGAGCGATAGTGGCAGAACGATTGGCAGCTTCAACAGCATTTCCAACACGTTCCTTCAATCTTGATGAGCGTACAAACAGTAATCCTTTCTTACGGTTTGAGCATATTAATACATTATTTTTATATTTTCCTTCTTCTCGTCTACAAAATAACCATATCTTAATTCCAGCTTATTGCAGATCTTAATGAAATGTTTAGTTTGCTCGGTAAATGATGTTTAAATTCACTTTCTTGCCATTGTCATTGATACTTGAACGTTGGCTGAGTCACATACATTATCTTAAAGCAATGTAACAACAGGAAAAGTAAAACTAAAGCAGCTAAAATGGACTCCCATTCGATCAGTAATAATTTCCCTTTATTTTCCCACTAATGTTATTAAAACGAAGCTTTACATCCAATCAATGACAAAGATTAGCAAATTTATTTGCAAAATTCCGAGTTCTTCAAGAAAATATTATATTTTCACACATTTCCCATTACTTACTTAGCAATCATCATCTAGATCTCAATTAAAAGTCTGATAAATAGAAATGCGCTTCCATTCGTAGTAACGCAAAAAAAAAGAGATGTAAAATACGTTTCTCAGGCATTTAAGCGTTAACCTATTTCTGTTATTCTTTCTTTCATTTTCAAAATGATTCCTATCAATTAAAGTGAATTAAGAATCATTATTGTTTCAACACAATAATAAACAGTGATTACTTTATAAGTAAAAGCGATTTGATTTGGTAATTGTTATTTTTACAATGCAAACATCTCTTTTATACTAGAATGATTAACTTACCGGCCATCTCTAAAAGTTGTAATTCCATAACCACATTTTCGGTTGTTAAACCATTCCCCTTCATATTTCAGGCCATCACTTCGTTCACCAACTCCAAATCCACATCGTTTATCGTTTTTCCACTCACCCTTGTAAACTTCAGTCGTATTCGGTTCAATTTGATCTTCCTAAAATTATCTTGTTTATTCGAATAATTGCTGGATCAGTGCGCACAACAGATAATAGTCTTTTTAGGAAATTTTTTAAAACAACATAAGTTATAAAATTCAAATTCAGCTGCATGAGAGCAGTATGCAGCTGCAGTTTAATATTCACAATCAAATAAACAGAGAGGAAAGATGAATGACTAAAAAAAATGCATTGCACTAGAATGAATACTTTTATCATGTTTTCATTTTACTGAAAGATTGATTCATGCGGAAATTATGTCTCCGAATATTCGATTTTTTAAAAATAAGTTTCAAAAATTGCGAATTAGATGAAGAATTACTTGAGATACGATCAAATTTTCGCGTCCTTGGCGGTGCTCTGATTCATCTGATGTACAGCTGACTGTGCTACCGCTTGACCTTAAACTCCCTACAATTTTTTTTTATTAAAAAGAAAAAATTATGATGACAGGTTATTTTCTATTACAAGCGTTAACCACATAATGAGATATGTCGAATTGAACAGAAATATTATGATGATTAATAATAATATAAGATTAAGTCTAACGCTTTCATGTCAGTACTTAAATATCCAATTCTATTTAATATATAAGTTACAGATCATGCAGGAATTAAGTAAAAAGCTATTCAATATTAAGAAATAAAATAAATTTTTTACTTCATTAAAATAAATAGTTTCAAATAGTTATTTGCTCGTTATCGCAGAAACTAAGAATAAATAAAAGATAAGAACTCACCGGTAGTGACATGTTGATGTATATCACCGGTTGAGTGCTGTTTTTTGATTCTTAAACCACTTAGGATCGTTCGTTTAACAGCTAATGAACGCTCCGAAAGAGATCGACGCCTGGTAGGCGCTTTACTACAAGCTTTTAGCACAAAGCCACCTCGACTCTCATCTGCTTCATCTACAAATTTTTTGAAAGATTTTTGAAGAGATTGCATTATATAATTTGAGTATTGTTTGATAAAAATTTCACCTCATTTTTTGTTGCTTGCAACTTCTTATTAAGGGATATATTTAATATATGAGTAACAGCAAATATTTTATGTCAATCTATTCCTCAAGTAAATTAGTTCCATAGCAATGAACTACTATAAAGGTAACAGCATATTATTTGGGATAAACAATTATTACATGAAATCTCGACACATCTGTAAGTTTTAGTTTTAAACCGTTAACTTTGAACCGTTAAAACTGTTCATTAAATCGGAAAGAAGCTCTGTCCCAGAAATCCACAAAAAATCCGAATTATAAGCTAATCGTGAACTAATTGGTATTTTGTAAAAAACTGCTTCTATACAACAACTATGACGTCATAAGGAAGTCAATGATCCCAAAATACTTCAAATTTTCTGGACAGATTTAAATTTATAATTTATGAATTAAATTTATAAAAATTTGTTCAGTTTGCTTGAGAATTTCCGAGATGATCAGCGGGGCAGTATACTTTTCGTGTTACTGATTTCTCCATCAACTTTGCAGCAATAGCAAACTAGCAGTTAGCAATACGGACATCGTCCCCTCCCACATCGAGCATTCCTCTACTTTAAAACCGGCAGCAGCTAATGGGGATATCTTCCTAATGTCTTCCACTAAACAGACACACATATACGCACATATATATATACAAAAAAAAGTTAACAGCAGTTGCAAGTAATGATCCGAATGATTATTAAGTGAATGTCTGAAGCAACAGCTTTAAACCTGATTCTTAAATTATACTATTTAGTAAAGACAGAAATTCACAGTTAAAACGGAAAAATACCGAAATTCTTCTCGTGCTCCTCACTCTCGCCATACTCAGACCTCAGTGAAGTGAGAGATGCATTTGTACGTGATCGGGATCGGAACTTCGCAGCTACACTATGTTGAGCACTTTTCCGGATGCCGTATCCGTGTCGCATGCCACGTAACCACTGTCCTTGATAAGCACCTGAAATTTGCTTTCATGCCTTATTCAACATTACCTAAATTTTTTTTTGTATGCTCTTTGATTCTTAATGTCAAAATTAGAAACTGAATGCGTAAGGAATTAAACAGAAGTCTTTCAATTGTTTTCATCTTGCAGTTCTGATTTGAATGATATGCTGTTCAAAGTTTCTGAATGGTACCATTCTATTATTAAGAAATAAATCCAAATTTGATAAATTTTTATAGGAATAGTTAGGTTCGCTAATCGATCAAAAAAAAATTCCTTGAAATTTGTAAGAACCATTTTTCTGAATAGTATTCTTTTGCACCACCTAAATAAATTTTAAGATGCTCGGATAAAGATATATTTTTTATATTTCCATTTTTTTAAATAAATTAAAGATAATTTTATTGAAAATTAGGACAAATAGGATAACTGATATACTCAAACATGTAGAAAAGAAGTCTAGTTTAAAATGTCTAAAATGGCTGAAATTATATAATTTGAGTATTGTTTGATAAAAATTTCACTTCATTTTTTGTTGCTTGCAACATTAATTGTAATTGAAGTTCTGATTTATTTGATTATAACTATCAGATTCTTATGCATCTCATAATTTTGCTTCGGTACCATTTGAAATTTCTTAGTTTAAAAATTTTGCAATTATGGCATTTCTCCCCTTTTTTTCCAATGGAAATTGAAATCATTAAATAGTCAGAATTCCGTTCGTGTCAAGAAACACTCATATTAACTACCCAGTAGGTGTAAATATTATTGGACAAGAGATTTTTCAGATCCTAGAATATTTTCGAAATATGATTATTCAAAGCAAAACTATCATTTATCTAAATGACAAAGATATTAACCTCCATCGACATAAGTTTCCGTACCATAACCATCGTGAAATCCTGCGGACCAGGTACCCTGATACCTAGCCTGTGAAGTCATCGATAACCGGTGTCCATATCTACCTTTGTATCCTTGAGTCCACTCACCCTTGTATATCCAACGACCACGTTGCTCAACTCCAAGTCCATGTCGCTTCCCGTTTTGCCACTGACCTTGATAAGTGTTCCCAGATGGCCATGTATAAACTCCAGATACCTGAATTATTATACCTTTCATATGCACAAATAAAATTATCATGTTGATCTCTTATGAACAAATCATAATTGTTTTAAGAAAGAGGTTTCAAACACCGAGAAAAAAAAATACAACACTATTAATATTAAAAAATTTTTTTAAAGCAATTACTGATATCATAATTTAATTGCAAACAATCAATTTACTAGAAGTAAAGCAGCAATAAACACCGCACAAAGTGCATTTGATTATGAAAATAAATAATATGAATTGATCAACGAATTTTTCATGTTCGTAAAAATATCCTATCCTGCATTTTTTATGATTTTTTAACTTCTGGTGTTTTTCCCATGAATTAGCAAATCTTTCTCTGCGTTTAGTCGACCTTGTTAGCTATTTTTCAATGTTCAAATGGATTACAAAAGCCTGATATGATTTTCTGGAATTAAAGCTAAATTGAATCAAGCTATTTAGAATAATCTAAAATGCCTATCATATATTTTACATCAAATTACTAATGAAATTTAATTTTGTTGAGAAATACAAATATCACTACATTGCTGTTATCATATCCTTCGATTACGAAAGACTATTTCTCAGAGATGACAACTATCCGAGCATAGCTTCAGTCGCTGAACAGTCTTCTATGTTTTGTAATATCGGATCAATGAATTTAATTCAATGTTTACTTATTTAATTTTTCGAAAAAAGCACCTCGAAACCGTAATGCCAAGCTCCGGCATATTCGCCCTTTCCTTGAGGACCCGTGCAAACGCCATGTCCGTGAGCTTTTCCTTCTTCCCAACCTCCGCAATAGGTACCGCCATCGTCAAAATCAAATCTGCCACCGTTCATCTCAACGCTATGAGCGCACCATACCTCATATTCGATTCTGTAGGAAAATATGTAAATAAGTTTTGAGTAAAATGGAATGTGCAAAGGTCAAACGAACAAGATTGTTGAAGTAAAAAGTTAACATAATTGCTAAGTGTCATGTATGACTGACTGATTAGTAGTAAATTATAAGAGACACAAATAACTGATTATCTTAAAGTATTTGAATTCCATCAGCATCTCTTTGCTATCCATGCACTACTTAAATAATTGCGCCAATATTGAGGATGCTATCGGAATTGGGATTATTTGGTGCAATGAAATATAACCCAACTTTTGTCTAAGCATTTTCTTCTTATAGAATATTATAACAAAAATACTTCGTAGTTTTATGGAAGAATTTAATAAAAATAATTTCAAATTCAAATTAAAAAATTGTTTTCGAAGTAAAGTAACACTTTTAATATAATCAATCAACGACACATTTTAACTGTTGTTTGCAAAGAGAATTTTTTTCGAAGTTTTGCAAATAAAGAGATTTATAGCATAGAACTTCTTTCAGACATTTCCAATAAGATTAACTTTTTGCATTTTTGAATATAAAAAATCAGGGGGAAATGATTCGTGAAGAATTTTCAGTCGTTCATGAATGAAGAAATATTCCGCTCTCTCATTTAACGAATAAATCAAATGGAAAATGATAATTTATTGATTGCATTAATCAATCATTCAAAACTTATCGACCCTTTTCTTTTTCATAAGAAATTATGAATTAAGAAGAAAATATCTTATCATTATATCTCTATATTTATTTTAGTACTATACGATTATTAAATGATTATCAGTTAATTCAGCATTTTCAACATTTAATAATATGCTAAATTATCCTTTGCCTCTGAAGTATAACTGAAAGCAATAATGCAGAGCAAAGATTCGTTTTAAGCTCAAGAAAATACGGATTTGAAAAAAAATTGGATTGAAAAAATCTTCAGTAATAGAACTGTACCATCATTTTCGAACAGATTTTTTAAAAAAAGAAGTGATCATTTTTTCTTATATTTGCTGCATTTTATTGATTTCTCATGAATTATAAGTGCATGCAAATGTAACGAATAAAAACTCGAGATTTTCAATCTCATTTTCTCTCTACCAAAAAGTGCTTTCAAACTGAGAAAGTATGAAATGAATAGCATATTATTCCAGGACAGAATTATGTTATTTAATACAGTGAGCCTAATTTTCAGTTAAATTCAACTTAAGATTGTGTACAAAATAAACCCTACACTTTAATATGAAACCTGTCAAAGTATAGAATTCATTCAGCAAAGAATATTTCCGTTGTTTTAAGTGATAGGATATAATATGAAATATTATAGAATGGTTTAAATCTTATTGAATTATTGAATAAAATCAGTAATTTTACGAACAAAATTAAGAGCGATATGAGACGTTTCTGTAAAGGATATGAAATCCTAATTTAGCAAAGCAGTCAACAGTTATTTAGTATTGAAAAATAGTCACAAATACCACATATTCAAATTTATATCGGTTTGTAATCTAGTAACGTTGGAAATCACTGTTTAAAAGTTGAATGAATAAATTTTTACCATAACAATATACTGATACGCTTTTAAATGTTGAATAATATCACATTTAAAAATTTTGGATATTGACTAAGAGTAGATAACCGATGAAATTATTCAAGATAATCAATGCACCAATATCAAAATATATTATTTAATCGTTGAAATATCGATGAAATTGGTATTTGATAGTTTCCGTGAGGAATTGTAGGAAAGAAAAAGAAGAAAGTAAATATTGTCAATAGAAGTGTAACAGAAAATGATGAGTGAATGATTCTGCGAGGATTAAAAAAAAGCAAGAAGCTTTTATCGAAGATAGCTTTCTCAACTCACTGAAATTAGTTAATGATAAAATGTAACAGATATGAAATTATCGCAGTTTGTTAGAAGGTTTTCTCTTTTTATAAATGATTCGATTATATTATTGCTAATTTTGAGGTATCCCTTCTTGCACGAAAATTTCAAATCAATATGAATATGATCAATCACATCTTGTCGTTTTGTTTACTTTTATATAAATGTAATTAAAATGCAATTTCCTAAACGTGGGTAATAGTAAATGCAATTCGATATTGATAGCTATATCGGTTATCCTTGAATAATAAAAATTGAAGTTCGATTTGTTTTAAGAAGTGAAAAAATTTTTTCACAATTAAGACTGGAAGTAAGAAGATGAGCTATTGGAAATGAGACATAAGTTTAAAATAATAGAAGGAGAAAGTTGCAACAGTGAAAACTGCAAATGAAAGAGTAATCTGAGAAAATTGGATGCTCAAATGAATAGCGACAAGTGACTTAATGGATTGAGTGGAAGTTGTCAGGATAAGAACTAACTAAGGCTGTGTAACGCAGGAGAGATGTGCAGTCAAATTATTTTTCATATCTGTTACATTTTAGATAAATGGTAAATTAGGGAGATGGAAAATATTGTCCATGACAGTTATAAGAAGCCGTTCGCTGGTATGATTTGCCGTGAAAAAAGATAGAGAAGATCAAAATATGATAAAATCTTAATTGCATAAGAAATAAATGAGGCTCAATCATAAGGAAACACTCAAACGATCGGTATTTCAATGTGAAGAAAACATCAGAATAAAAGAAGAATTTGAGGAAAGTGAAAACAAAAGTTGAACAAATCGCCAATTCATGTACTTTTTAACTAACTATAATAAGAGTTGAAATGAGATTCACATTTACTCAAAAAAGTGATGCCTTTGATTTCGAAAGATTAATAGCTAACTGTCTCCTTTCATTCAATATGGAAATGTCTTTTGAAAGTTCCAAATGATTGTTGTAATTAAAAAACAATTTGAAAATAAATATGAATATTATAATAAGTGAAAATGTGGAATGTAAAGGATATGGAGGAGGTGTGAGGGGGAGGAGGAGGTGGGATGATTGAACACTTTGAAATAACTTACCAAGTTCAACTGAAACCAAACACACACGCACACACGCAACACGCACACGCACACACGCAGACACGGATATCTGGAGGAGACACTAAAGTAACTTACAAGTTGTTCAGCGGTTCAGTGTGGAAGTTGCTCCTCTAACTTCGAGTTGGATATAATCGATGTGATTTCAAGGGTAGTGAGATTCCTACACTGCCCATTTATTCACTCCCTCTCAAACACATCCCAATCGAAGAGGATTGATTAATCCAGAAGGAAGCTACCGCCGGATGGTTGCTGCTTCAGCTACTTATTGCGCCGCAGCTCCGTGTTCCTCCTCCTCTTCCAACCAGACCGTCACAACTAAGAGTTGTGTGCGTGTGTGTATGTGTTGCGTGTGTGTGTGTGTGTGTGTATATATATGTGCGTGTGCATGTATATACGCATATTCATACGTACGAATATATGCATATATGTATAAATATTAAGTGATTGGGAGGAATTCCAGGAGACTTTGGATATGACTGCTCACAACTTTTGTAATTAATGAGCGATGATGAAGCAATGAAGGGAAAGAAGAGAAGAGCAGAGGAGAAAGATATGAAGCTAAAGCTAGAAAGAAAAAAGTGGCTAAAGATTTTTCCTTCACGATAGGATTTGATTTCAATGAATCAAATAAAGTTACTGCTGATTGGAGGGATATCGAGCAAATCGGTGCTTAGACAACTTGGTCGATTATCAATTGCATTTGAGCCTAAGGAAAGAATTTGACAATATATAAAATAGCCCGAAAAAGCGTGAGAGGACAGCCTAACTATCGACCATTAAACGTCAGTTTGCTGTTAACAAAACTTCCACTCCTCACACTCATTCATTTATAGCTTAAACTCGACGAAATAATGAAATGTCTGTTTGAAGTGAAGTACGCTTAAGCAAAAATGCTTCTATAAGTTTGATGTACACATACACATACACACATACACACATACATACACAATAAACACACACACACACGTAATGAATACATGGTTTGGAGGATGTAGTAGAGGAACTGATGGAAGAGGAAGAAAGATATGGCAGAGGCAAGAAGAGAAGCGATGAAATCAATGAGAGGATAAGAGGGTTCAGAGTTTTCTGGACTATCTACATAGCTTTAATCTAACAAAATTCGATCATTAAACTTCCACTCTCTTAAGCTTCACTTAGTCCGCCTAGCGCTTTTTGCTTATTCAAGAAGCTTCTTTAATAAAAAGTTATTTAAACTTTGACCTCATGAATCTCTTGAATTCATACTACACCATAACATATTTTCTGATATTTCTATAACGAAAACGGAAACTGTTGGCACAATTGAGGCGTGATATGATTATCATTACAGAGATATGTATTTTCTTTACCTGATAAATTACAGCAATGATAAAAGAACGTTGTTAGCCAACTTAATTTTAGTACTTGAGCTCTTAATTTAGATTTCTCGT